>OZ012710.1:18610222-19025439 GCA_963942595.1 Cylloceria caligata | reverse complement strand
TTGGCCTACCTTCGCCGCGCCATCTACCTATTACGTTCCCTAGTTGCAATAGTGGTAGTACTAGCCGTATATCTACCGTCGAGATTACCCGGTACCGGGAACACCAAGTTTACAATGTACCCCGTACACGTCTATTGTCTCTCGACGATGAATGCCCTGCTACGCGTTCTCTCCCAGAAAATACAGAAATTCTCCGTTCTATCGTTTAACGTAATATATCTATTCGGTACAATGGACTATACTGGTTCTGCTAAACCATGCAACCTCTCCTCGTAAAGACAAGTCTATTCTGGTTACGTCTTGCAAAATATTGTAAATATTAATTAGATGAAAATAGTTGGGAACGATCATCATCGTAAATAGCAGATTAGATGGTTTATCTCAAGCTTTGAGGGGAGACTGTTACCAGTCAGCAGATCCTTTTCAATCTCAATTAATTATTTATTTATGAGTACTTAAAATGTTTCAATTGAATTAGTTATATCTTAAAAACGGGTTGATCGATCTTCCTAAAACTATGCACACGAGTAAGGTCGCAGCTGCAGTTGATTTGCTGTCATTTTTGTCCGAATCGCTAAATTGCTGTCTCATTTTATGGTTATTTGAATGATTGGGAAAAAGGGTGTGATCACTCCTAACTTTCGTAAATTCAGAACTATCGCGCTAAAACTTTCTACAAAAATGGGGTAGGGGACAATGTTGTTCGGTATTGAGTTCGGTTAGAATGTTCCATTTAAAAAAACGGCCATTCATTGGTGATTTGAATGTACCCATAATATAATAAACGGTGGATTGATTCATGGCAGATCATACAGGCACTTTTTAATGTTTATTTTATTTCCTAGTATTTACGTTCACGCTCGTCGATTGAATGAAATACCGACGTTGAGAGTGCTTCGAAACAGCGAAATTCCCGCTGCAGTCGGACTCTCGTTCCTGTTCTTGACGTACCCGAGTATCACCACGCGCGCAGAAATCTGCCCTCGCTTCTCTCTCTCTTTCCCAGCGTAGCCATCGCAGCGACAGCAGCTCCGCTACAAGCCTCGCCAAAATATTTTCAACGAACCGCACGAAAGATTATTTCTAGCCTGTGTGGCATACTTACTCACGTGTTCATCATCATTTTTTATCCGACGCGATCTTGTTCGTTGACGTAGCTGTAGCTATACTGGTACGCGATTATATTTATGTAACTCGAGCTTGAAAGACGCTTACATGCAATCTTAAATCCACAGAACCTAAGGATAGGATACGTTCCTTGGATTCGTATAACCGTCATCAGCGAGCGAAGCGTCGGATTATCAAAACTTCGATACTCTCTTCGCTGATGACGAGAAAGTGTCTGTACCGTATAACACAACCAATAGGTACAGCTCAGTCAGACCTGGGGTACAGCCCGGATGGTCTCGTGCGCAGCATCGCTGCTGCACGTGGATACACGCACGAATGGGCGCACGTGATACGTACTTGCGTGTCACACCACGTGCAGCTTGCCGAGAGTAGCGTCCGATATTGATTCTCTGTAAAATTCGAAGAACCAAGAGCGTACGAACGAAAAAACGATAGAACGGGAGCAACGGCGAGGCCAACTCTCGCACACAGCACCCCCGTTGTTACGTTGTTTACGAGAGCAGCTCGATTCTCAGTGCTCTTCTTTCGTAGAACGAAGAGAAGCAGAGGGAATGGCTGAAGCAAAAACCGACGCGAAGGGAAAATCGAGAGGCGAGGTTACGGCTTCGTTCCCCATTCATTCTGTTTCTGTTGTACGCTATACTAACTTTTAGGTCCCACTGGTGACTCTGTTCCACATATTCTCTGTTTTAATATAATTCCTATTGCCCTCTTAACTTATAATTCAACACTATTAA
Organism: Cylloceria caligata; assembly: GCA_963942595.1. Taxonomy (NCBI): domain Eukaryota; kingdom Metazoa; phylum Arthropoda; class Insecta; order Hymenoptera; family Ichneumonidae; genus Cylloceria; species Cylloceria caligata. The sequence goes on along the minus strand of OZ012710.1, from coordinate 19,023,571 downwards.
CCAAACTGACGCGAAATTTCACATCTCTATTTCCTTTTTACAGATGAAGTGGACGTGATTGGCTACACGAGCAACCAGTCCGATACGGATGACCACAGTAGCGTGCAGAGCAGCAGCGACAGCGGCGTCGCGATGTCCACCTCCAGATTGACTCTCTCCGAAATGATGGACAATCTCTAGGTGTGTACGCTTTTCTTAAGTTTAAACATCCCTTCCGTGTATAGCAAAAATCCTCAGTCTTTGCCCAATACCGATGTCGAATTACCAATATTCCCGAAGAATCATTGCCGAAGCAATGTTGGACCGGTGCATGAAAAAACGGACTCGGTTAAGGAACTATCAAGCGCTTCGATTAATACGCACCAGCCGATTAATTGGTTAGACAATCCAAGTTATCGATTACTTGTGAGTACTCTGTAAAAGTACTGTGTAAAAAAAATCAACTACTTGGTCGCGATAATCGATACCTTGGTTGGTCTAGCCCATTGATCGGCTGGCGCATATTTAACCAAGTGCTTGGTAGTCCTAGTCAAACCCTTTTTTTCGTGTGTTGAAAGAAAAGTACTAGTCGGTATCCGATTAAGATACGGTTCAGTGTCAGGACAAACCTCAGTCAAGAGTTGGAATGCTGTCTCCACTTCTACATTTTTCCATAAATTATTTTGATTTGAGTGAGTGCTGGATTAGTATTAATACTATTTCTAAACCATCTTTGAGTCGTATAGAAAATTCTGGCAGTGCACTGGTTTTCGTTAATGTTTTATGTTACTTCACGAGGTTGTTTATCGCGTACACTCGAATACCTTCGTTATTTCCTTAGATTAATCAGTCGTCGATAGAGTTGTACATTCTTTTTCGTACCGCGGATCGAAAGAAAGAACGAGCTTTCTGCGCTGGGTCATTGACTGATGGGACGCGAGCGACGTGTTCGATTATCGACTGCTGCCGACCGATTTTTCCCTTTGGAGACATGGGCGATACGTTACATCCGCTCGGGTCACGTATTTTTGACTTAGCACTTGGTGGTTCTTCCTAGTGAGCTAGCGACAACGTCTCGAGAGCGCCAACATCAACGTGTGGCCATGCGCGTCGAACGTTTTTGCAATAGCCGATTCTTTTTCATTCCTTTTGCCACTCTCTTGCTGAGTTTTTCGCTCTTTCGTTCCACGATCTAGTGATATCTCTTGCCCCATTTCCGGGCGCAAAGGATCACCCGGAGGAAGGAAATTCGCGAGATTCATCCTCGAATGTAGTGAAAGAGTATAAATAACGTGAGGTGTTGCCTCGCAAACGCCCGAAGCTTTAGAGTTCCGCGGTACTGTTAACAGTGGTGGATAGAGTACGTGGAAACCAGTGAATGAAGAGGCCGGAAGAGTCGAGCGGATAGACCGATTTTCAACCGCGAAATATCCTTCGGCTGTCAATTTTTTTTTCTTTGGTCCACGCGCACTCCGTTCGATCTTTGCCACTCGAGCACGTTGACTCGAGTGGTAAGCGCGCAACGTTGTGTTGTCGAAAGGAGAATTGAGAGCTGGGGCTCTTCTGCAGACTTGGCAGAATATTCGGGGATTCTTGTTGACTGAATAAAAAAAATACACATCTGCTTAAAATAGCGTCTAATTTCCCTCATATTTCCACAAACTCCACTGTGGTATTTTCTCGTTAAGTCGCATGAATAGTTCCTTATGATACGCAAATTGACTCGCAATTTCCCCGATTATACGATGATGTGCTGATTATGTTTATTTTTTCTGTTTCATTGCCTGTTCTTCGAAGCAGATGAAGAGGCAGTGTGTGAGAGGCGAAAACTGTCGAGGACACAGTTGAAGATTGAGGAGAAGCGGAGGTGGAGAAAATGGAAGACAAGGCGGAGAAAGGAGCAGGAGAAGATGATTATGGTGATGAAAGATGAGCTGAAGCGAAAAAAAATTGGAAAAGCAAAGAATAAAGGGAAGTCACCACTGGACGTCAACGAGGGCACACAAAATCAGTCGTGGGCCGTGAAGAAGATAGCGGGACGTTGGTCTGTAGTATTTGCGTACACATTTTCGAGTACGCGACATTCCTTGTACAAGGTGATTCGGCATCGGAACAAATCCTGTGAACTCTACATGCTGAGGCCAAGAGTTCCTCTTGGCACACGCGTACGTGGATCTGCAGACGGAATGCTTCGAATATATAAGCGTAAATGCAACAACTGGAGAGTCAATTATGAAGAAGCTAGGAACGAGCATTCACAAGACGTTGTTATCGAGAAAGAAAACAAGAATAGGGGGCATGCTTGCTGAACGAAGTGATCGCGTATAGAGGAGGGTGAAAGCGAGAAACTAAGATGATAAATTTGAAAGAAGAAGAAGAAGAAGAAGAAGAAGAAGAAGAAGAAGAAGAAGAAGAAGAAGAAGAAGAAGAAGAAGAATATAATGAAGAAGCGCGCGTGTGCGAGATGATACGGTGAGGGACCTCTGCGAAGCGTTATCTGTAAATTATTGAATGTCGATGTAAAAGTATTGTACATATTTTTAATGAGGCGTCGAATCGAGATTTGTTTTGGTATGTCTTATAGAGGAGATGTTGTAAGCGCCATTATGAATGCGGAATGACCGAGGAGCGAGGATAGAAGTATATAAAAAGAGTCGAGTGGACACACAAAGTCACAGTCAGCTTAGATAGGGGATTCGATGGAAGTTGCGAGAGTCTGGATGAATCGAGAGATATGAAAGCGATTTGAAAGTTTTACAGGGAAGAAAAAAAGTGAAGAGAAACGGGCTCTCGTTTGATAGATACGGTAAAAGGAACGGATATAAAGGACGAACGAGAGAAATATAAAAGTACGTGCCCGACCACGCGGCAGAGAGGCAGAAGCTATCGGCATATAGCAAGTTCCACAGGAAAATCGTTGGTTTTTCGTTTCCGCCCTTGTTTTCCGCCCACTGCTCCCTTTTTTTCTTTCTTTTAAATGAACGTAAAGCACCTATCACCGCACCCACGATAATGCGCGCCCGAGCGCGCGTGGTCACTCCAACGATGTTCTACTTTTACCGTTTTTTTTTTAAAACTTTTTTCTCCAACATATTTGTTCGCAGTTGCACGAAACAGGAGGGGGAAACCTTTTAATTGCCTGAACAGGCCGTGTATTTATATTTATTTTTTAAAGTTGGCTTTACCAACAGGATATTCGAGATAAAGCAAATAAAAGAATTTTTTAAAAAGCATATAAAATGGACTTTTGGGCTGAACGGTCGCGCTTATTTTGTCGGCAACGGATAAGCTCGTCGCAAGGTAAAAATTGCCGCGTTCATTCAGCACCTGAGTCTCTTTCAATTGGTTGCTCGAAAACAACGAGCTCAACAATATATTAGCAACTGCTCGCGGTTCAAGAATTCCCTCACTCTACAAACAAAATATATGGGAGCGTCTTTAAAAACATAAACATAACGTTAAAAAAGAAACCTTAACAACACAACACACATGCTTTTCTTTTTCTGTCTTTTAAACTACGATCGGCTCGGAAGCTTGGGTCTGAATTTTGTGGAAAAATACCGTTTTGCACGGACCCAAGATCCGACGAGATCACAGGTGTTTCTTAAGAAACTCGTAGATTAGGCCTCTATGTACAACAAAACGCGAACTGCGACAATTCGCATTCCGTCACAATGAATCATAAAAGCGAAGGAAACACACACGTAACAAAAAAAAAAAACGAAAATTATAAAAAAAAAATAAAAATAACGTAGCTGTTAGTGACGAACGCTTGGCGAAGGTGGAGGTGAGTCTGTGCCACCGTAATGAAAACCGTGATTTTTTTTTTTTAGTGAACGACGGGAGTCCGCGTCCTGATCTGGGGAGGGGGGGGGGCGATCAAACGTTTAAGAAGAACTTCGAACAAATACTTCATTCGACGAATATAATTTGAAACCGAAAATAACAAAGAAAATTCGTCATCGCTTGAACAATGATTAGACGTCACAATTGAGTCAAGGAAATCGAACAATGTGCAGATGCTGTCGACAATTTTAGAAATCAGTACCGTTAATTACCACTTATTACTTGCACAGTCGGAAAAACTAAAAACAAGACCACACGATGGACGTGCATATGACACACTGGGACTCATATTTCTCTATCCACACACATACCCGCGTACATGGCGAGCTGCACCTTTAATAATATTATGAAATAAGTACTGAAAGAAAGAAAGAAAATAATAACCCAAAAAGGCTACTGTAATTTCTCGTATAGTAAAGAAAGAAAAGAAAAAAAAAACTCGTTGCGTCGTCTTAAAACACATTCAAAAAGTACAAATTCTGTAAGTCCCTGTATCGCGCATCACCCGTTGAAACGTGCACAAGGTATTTGGCGGCGGTGCTTCCGCTGTAATGTGTATTCACGTGATGTGAGTAACCGGAGGTAGAAAAGATGTGGTGTGTGTGCATGCGTACCTGCCAGTGTACTCCATGAACAGTGATCAATGTTTGAGTTATATTGCATGTACGATATCATTGAATGAAGTGAATGCGTGACAGATGCGATATTCGATCGGGATTTTAGCTGATTTGAGAATATACGAAGAACGAGGATGAAACCGTGCTTGAGTGTCAAACGACTGGAACAATCAGAGCAGGCATTCGAAATTTTTTGCGAGATATGATTAAGAACATCAGATAGACTGACAAAAACGTAACGAGTGATCTCGGATATTGAATAGTAATATTATTTGACGATTGAAAAAAATGAACTTTAAACGTAAGTGACTATTGCGAATGGTTGTGCAGGTTGACCAGTATTTCATTCATTAAATTATCTCCGAAAAATACAACATTCTTGAAGATTTGGCGATAAAAACACTCGATGAAAAACGGCGGAATGTAACGATCGCGACGATCTTCGTTTTTCCTTCTATGGATGCTTAACCGTGATCATTTGTCGCGTCGCGCAAACCCTAAAGCTCTGCAAATCTAGCTGTGACTTTTCATGGACGGAACGACAACCGCGAGCTTCAATGTTTACCGCAATTAATAATCAAGTGAATTGTTGCATCAACAATGTACTCTGGGCCACTGAAGCGTAGTATAATAAATGCAATCATATTGATTGTTACACAACTATCGCGGTGGAGAAATACTTTACGATCAGCTGTAGGATTTGTCGTCGCGACGAAGACACCGGTACTTCTGTAACGATCGAAATAAAAAGTTCTTTATACAGTTTTTGGATAAATACACAAGAGAGATTCGCAATCGCGCGACTCGTACACTCTGCCGGTTTCTCACGAGCAGGCGAATAATAACTTATCGCCTCTCGTACGCCTATCGCGTGACGTAAAGTCTTCGTTTGACAAAACGAGAACCAATAAACGAAAAGTAACAAAATATTAAAGAAAAACAAACAAATATACGAGTAAATAGAGAGAGTAAAATCGTAATGACCAAATTTCTAATTGGACGTAAATTGGAACGATGTTGAAAAGTTATTCATTGCCATTTCGCAAACCCCGAAGAATTAACGACAAGTGGACTGACTGCATTAACACGAGTCAAGAGAGTGTGCGAAAAAAATGCGACGAAAGAGAGAAGCGATACAAAAATAATCGAGGGGAAGTCAATCGGTGTGTAGAAAGTTCAAGAATGGCGGGGACTTTCGCTACCAACCAGCTAATACTGATTCTGGTGAAAAGCGCATATGTGGTATTCGGTGCGCGATTGAATTACTTCTCCAAGTTTTTGGATCGCGAGATACGTACACGTACTCTACATATACTAACGAGGAGAGCACATTTACCCGGTGTACCGAGTGGGCTTACAAGTCACAGCCACTCACGCAATGTTGCCTGTCGGTGTTGCAGAGAAGGCTTTGACCAGCTTTAGCGGGATATGTGAGAGAGCTTTATTGAGAGTCAGCGGGGCTCTTTGTCCACGCTGAAGGGACTTTGGTCGCTGCTATTGACATATCGTACGTCTCGCGCGTGACGCTGCTGCTCGAACGACCGAGCTCGTATCGCTCGATACATTCAACTATCCCTCGTGTCTCTTGGATGCGATTAATTGGAAAACATAGATGCGCACACACATACACCGGGTGAGTATGTTCTCGCGAAAATGTGATACTAAAATTAAATAAGAGGATGGAAATTGAGCAGACTAAAATCGACGACGATAAATAACTAAAAGTGAGGAGGACTGTGTGAGACGATCCAGAAGGATTCATGCGATAAACGAACAAGAAATTGTTGAGAGACAATGAAAAAATGAACGATCTAACTAAAAATGGGTGTTTGCGAGTTTACGTGCGTGTATGTTTGTGTGTATCATTGACGCATTGAGATTCAGATGATGGCGGGCGGGGGATTTTTTAGGGGAAGAAGGGCACAGGTCACACAGCAGCAATATGAATTGATACAGTATTGACGCCGACAAACATATGAACAAAAAAAAGACGTGTTACTCCAGCCGCTAGTATAAAATTGTAAGTGTCATTCACGGTACATGACGGCTCGTCGCGGTTAATCGAAGAGAGTGCTTCTCGCGACCTGATCGAAATTCGGCTTTCCCCCCACTGTAGCTTTCCATCTTGATCGAAATTAAATCGATCTACGCGCTGAATCCCGAACACGTTCCGAGTGGCCTCTCTTGGCCAACGTCGTCCGATCTAACGTTTAAGGATCTTTAATTAATACTTGATTGAATAACGGATGAAAAAAAAATAATAAGAAATACAAAATATGAAATAATAATGAAAAAATGGGTGTTATTTTTAGATGTCTATTAGATTATCAGAACCAGAAACTAAAGAAAAAAAGCTTAAATATTAAAAAAAAAAGGAATAAAAAAAGTACATAAACAAAAAAAAAAGGAAAACCTACCTACTCCTACAGTACTTGTAATAAGAATTTAAATGATAGAGAATGATGAAGGCATGGAGATGCAAAAAAAAAAAACTTAGTTGAACGCAATTTCACAGAACAACACAAACGCGCGTTTGTTCGGTGACTACCGGGACGAGTCAAGTTAGTCTTATTACTTTTCGTATTATTCGTACTGTATGTATCGTCTCGCATCGTTGTTTCAACCAACACAAATAGAGGGAAGCAAAATTGACGAACGACGAAGCGGGAGATCACTCGCAGTACAATTGTAAGGTTTTTACAAAGTGTAGATTTTGATGCTCGCTGTATAACGAGACCATTGAATTTTAACTGGAAAATTAGCCAGAGGTTTCAATAATGTCCCGGAGCACTGGACGTAAACGTAAAACGCGTTAAACTCGGTCGACCGGGGTGTCGGGTTGGTCGATTCTTTCTCATCGTTTGAGGTAACTTTTCTCCTCGAACCATTTTTGCTGCTTTCATTGTTTAGATGAGTACTATAAACGGAAATATAAGAGAGATGGAGGAAAAGGGTGATGCAAGAACGGATGTACTCTAAGCTCTGAGAGGAAGAGAAAGAGAAAGAGAAAGAGATACGGAGAGCCGTTTATCGTTGCTCCCGCTGGCCACTCTGTGTACCTTTGCGAATTAATAAAAATATCATCTTATATGGAATATACAGCCGTAGATGCCTCGCGGAGGAGCTCGCCCCCTCGCGAGACGAGCACTCCTTTATTCTCACGAGCCTTCGAGTCACAGCGGGCGATTATAATGGATTGTACCTTAAGGGACCACGAACGTGATCTGCGTATTATGTGGCCTCCAAACGCCGTAGTATCAGTTATCGTTTGTAAGATGTAGTTGTACGTCGGTTTAAAAATTGATGAACGTACATGACCAAAATGATGTGGAAAGAGGAATAAACGAAGAGCAAGTGGTTTTGGGGTAGAGATACGATTGGCCGATAATAATCTCTATTATTAATGTCATAAAACGACGGCAGACGTGGCGATACTCCTTCAGAGCAAAAGTGCGGTCCTTTTCTCGGTCGTTGTTGAGCCACGTCGTTAACGGACCGAGTGTATCTCCACGCTGGAAAAACGATCACTAGGAAAAAAACGGAGAGTGTGACTCGATAGCACGAACGGTGCAACCGAAGGAGAGCGGAAGGTAAAACGAGAAAAAAGGAGAGCCAGTGCGGGTAGGCGAGAGCTCGCACCGAGAGTGTCGCGACGATATCGCATCTAAGGTACATCGGGGTCGAGGCAAGCATGTCGGCGCGTTTAAAAGAACGAACGAGTCCACAAAATAAATGAATTAAATCACGAGGTGCAAACGCCCACGAGAGGCTCTGGCACTAAGAGCATTTAATCAATGGTAGAGAATGCTTAGTGGATATTTAAAAGAAAAAAAAAAAAAAAAACTCGCAAAAAAGAGAATAACAAAAAATATACCACGTTTCACGTTTGTAACGATAACGTTGTAACTACAGTTTAAGAAGATGACGAAGATTAAGAGGAATATAATGTTATTATGTAATATTTGGGCGAGTTGGAAAGAAAGTGAGCGAGCAAGAGAGTGCAAGAGAATGCAAGAGAGTCGAGAGAGCGTGGGTGACAAGCAGTTTTAGGTGTCTGTTAATAATATGGATTATGCCTAAATTCGCGTGTGAACCACGATAACAAGAAAAATAATTGAATAATTTCTCTGTAACAAAAGAAAGAAAGAAAAGACTCAATGATTGTCCTCCGCTGACAGAGAACAGCGTCCCAACTTTTTCGAGAGCACAGAAAACCTAAAAATAACAAGAACAAAAAAAGATACAGGGGAAAGAGGAAGTGTAACCTTTTAAAAAAATTCGTCAATAACTCGCGGTTTTATTGACTGTCGTCAATGATTGAACTTGAATGGCAAGTGGGTGTATGAAATATTATTAATATGATTCATTACGATGATTACGGTTATTATTAATTAATTAATTAATTAATTAATTAAAATTATTAATTATCATTAACAAACGAGACAAAAATAAACTAAAACAAATCAACCAGTTATATTATTGTACATATTACTTGTAACTATTCGTAATGCGAATTTATGTTCTCAGATGATTTCCTCGATTCTGCGGAAAATAAAATTTGTGTATTATGAATCGATTTCCTGTCGTGTTTATTCGTACCGCACATTACCGAACCTTAATTCCATCTACACAGACATCCGCGGTACGACGCATTGCAACAATACAATAATATGCTTAGCACAATAAAAATCATTTAAATAAATATGATTTATTATTACAATTCAAATAATAAATTAAATATACTTCTAACGTAAAATTAAAAAAACATGAAACATTAATGAGAAGGGAATTATTAGACGAACAGAAATAAAAATGTGTGGGCGAAACGAGATAAGGGCAGAGAATTCCATTAAACTCTTAACATGTTTGTTTATCGTCGCTACTGCGCAAGTCACGAGTTACTATCGTACGTCATTGTGTCAAGAGAGACTCGCTTGACTCGAGCAGTATGTAAGAAAGAAGATGGCCGAGCAGCTTTTCTGTCCGAAAGAGCTATCGGCTATGCTGCATATTTTGAGTGAATAATAGAATCGCAAGCTCTTTTACAGCATCGAAGGTGTAAGAAGAGTGCACAGAGAATATTGAGAAATGCAGTGAGAGTGTTGTCAACTGGATGCAACAAGAGGAAAGCTAAAAAAAATGGCGCCGACGCGTATTATTTTGATGTCGTGCGGCAGCTATAACCCGCCGACCGATATGCATTTACGAATGTTTGGTACGTATACATTTATACATATATATATATATATATTTATATATACAGTTGTTTGTAATCGATATTGACGTTAACACGTAGTGAAATATTTCGCGTGGTCAATGTTTTTTTATGTTATTAGTGATCGATAGTCAGCTAGTCGACGTATTTTATGATTTTTGTCGCGATTCGATTAAGTAAAACGAGGTAACCTTTAATGATTCGCGACAGTTCTCGAAAGGATTGATTTTAATACGTCACCGAAAAGAATGACCGATGATTCACGCGAATGCCATTCGAATGTCATTCTGAGGTGGTGACGCTAATTTTATATAAATTACATTTTTACAGAACTGGCACGAGATCATCTTCATAGAATGGGTACGCACGTTGTTGTCGGAGCTGTGATATCTCCGACTCACGACGACTACGCCAAAAAGGAACTTGTCAGCGCGGAGCACAGATGCTCTATGCTTAAGCTAGCTACGCAGAACAGCGACTGGATCAAAGTCAGCACATGGGAAACTAGGCAAAATGGCTGGACCAAAACCAAACTGAGCTTGCAGCATCACCAAAATCTACTCAACTCGCTTCTCTTAGATTCAAATGACATAAAACATTGCATGGATATCGACGATATGGACTGGATACCTGAAAAAGTTAAAAACAGTACGGATCTCACTCCTATTCAAATAAAGTTACTGTGCGGCGCTGATTTGCTCGAAAGCTTTGGAACTCCTGGCCTCTGGGCGGATGAAGATGTTAGTATTATCGTTCGTATAAATACATTTTAATAATAATTCTTTTCCACTTTGAAAATTCTACAAAAATTATTCTCTATCGAATTATTTGTATATTTTTCAGATTGATGCCATTGTTGGGCAGCACGGCCTGGTAGTAATCACGAGAGAAGGCTCAAATCCACATAAATTTATCTATGAATCAGATATTCTCTCAAATTATATGGTAAGAAAACGTTGGTCGCGTTACGCGACGTTACAACGCAATTGCAATCTCGCTGTGCCGACTAAACGTTTTTAATTATTTTCAGCACAATATTCACATAGTCATTAATTGGATACGTCACGAAGTAAGTTCCACAAAGATAAGAAAAGCATTCAAACGAGGTGACAGTGTGAAATACGAGATCCAGGATTCGGTTATCGAATACGTCTATAAACACGGACTGTACGGCGCAAAGACTGTCTCGACAATGTGAGTTTACACAAATAATTCAAGTGACAATCCTAAATTAGCGAAAGTAAAGAAGAAAAAAAAAAAACAATCACCCAAGTGACTTAATATTCGAATTTCACAACCTATAGAGAGATCTTATTGTTTTATACATTTTATATAGAAGAAGGAGATATAAATATATTTTTTATAGAGATTTTAGAATTTCTAACGTTGGTGAGTGATGTTTGTCTGGTCTTTTTTAATTAGATCACGGATGGAGTGTATATTGCTCTTGATTCAATCTATGTACTATTACCAAAGTATTAATGATTTACTTTTCTCGATTATAAGTATAGAAAATGGTATAATATTCCACTAATCTAGTCGCTGTGTCTTCCGTTCGTATTGTCAAAGCACCCGAGAAATGTAAAATAGTCGTTACTCGAGGAATCTCATCAAATGATTTTCCACCTATTATTGAATTAAATAGAGATCGACGTTTATCGATTATTTTATCAAGTTTTTTTTATTTTATCGTTACACTTGCACATCTTGAAAAAGAATCTCGCAATCGATATTCTCGGATACAGCGCAAAATACTGTAATTTTGTGTCTTTTTCACGCTGCCATGTCATCTGGAAACTAAAGTAAGTTGGAACTGTCTTCGAAAAATGGTAACGATTACTTGAACATTCAGCAAAAGTATCAAAGCGCTTTTTTGACACCTTCGCCAAGCGATATTACCATGACGACGCCGAGTCCAGTCGAGATAATCTCTATCGATATTTCCGAGTCGGTACTCAAGAAGAATTATCAAAATTCTCCAAGCTTTTCCAAAAGCCGACCCTCGACTATTGACGAGACGGAACGTATTCGCGAAAAATTTATTAACGTTATTTCGGAGAACGGCAACAAACTCTTAGCTTCCAACAAATCCGCATATCCTGGCCAAGCGAAACAGATTATCGCCACCGAGACTGGAGAATCGCAAATTTTTTGTGAGGTAGGTTTAGGTTGCATTAGCGAAAAGTATAAAAGCGAAATGGAGATTGACGGTGGAGGTGAGCAACGTATTGCGGATAAAATTGTGTTAGATTTTCCGTGTAAAGTTGATTGTAGCGATGAAATAGTTAAAGACACTGGTAGAGTCAATGTCAGCAAGGACCCATCCCCTTTGGAGGCTTTGGAAACGTTGAGATCATCGGATCAAACGATATCGCCCGATGATTCGGAAAGCAAGGTCTCCGTCGTTCTTGCGATGGACGTACCTGACGCGCCTAATATAGATTCTGATATCGAAACCGTAAAACCTTTGTTGCCGCTTTATACGGATGAGAAACGAGCAGACGCCGAGACTGCGAATAGCCTAGAATCGCCAGAAAGCGAAAGTCGTACGGACAAAGAGCATCGGAGTTTAATTATCTTGATACCCTCCACTTCGCGGTACACCGATGGTTTCGAACCTCCGACAAATGCAAAAACGAACGACTCGGATGATATTATCGAAGCCGGTGAACTCCAACAGGAGATAGAGCGCGGTGAAGGAAATCCTTCTGCTAAGAGTGACGAAACGATCACAGAATCAGCAAAACATTTAGTTGAATGCCAACATAAGCATGAAACTATTTCACAAGCAAAGAGCAAAGTCTCGGAAGGCACTTCTCTACCAACGACTATCGAGGAATCACCCATTGAAAACATGGGTCCTAATGGAAACTCGAATAGTCCTACCAACGAAGCTGAACGATCGGAGAGCGAGTCAGCAACGGGAGGTGAACTCCCAAAACGCGATGCTAATATCGGGATAGACGGAAAATATATAAAATCCTTGGTTAATTCGCGAAAGAGTCCGAAGAAGGTCAAGAATGACGAAGAGCAGGAATCAATACTCGCAGCTAGTACTTCGAGCATTTTGGAATCGGGCGATGCTCCGGAGAAAGCGGAGCAATCGAAGGATCAAGAGGAACCTGACAAATCACCGAGCGACACTCCACCGTCGTCATCGAACTTGAAGGACGTCAAAGACGCGATTTCAGTCAAGTCAACGAAATCATGCGTGAAATTTGGTGGACGAAGACGAGGCGTTCTCTTCCAAGGAAGCTTAGACTCTATCAACGTAACTCAGCCCAAATCATTGACTACTGCCAATACCCACCAGCCGATATCAAAGAAATCGAAGAGTTACGAGCTTATAAAATCAACCAATATTCAACCGACGATTGTCTACAAAATTCCTTCTACGGATTTGAAGAGCGATCGAGATAGCACATCGGTCTTTATGACGGCCAACGAAGCGAATGACGCGAACGATGCTCAGACTGACGAGTTTTGCTCCGTATGTTGCTACGCGAATGATCCATCAACGGAAGTCTTCTTTACTCTGAGATCGACCGCTAGCTCACCGCTCGAAGAAGATTCTACCGAATGCGATATATGCAGCAATTGCGATCTACAAGAAAATGAGGAAGACGGGAATTTCAAAGGCGACGCACCTGCCGCCCCGGGTGAGCCCATCTGCGAATTGTGCGAGATATGCGATGATCGTGCGATGGACGAGGACGTCGTAGCATCCTCCCGACCGGAGAAGGACGATTTCGTTGATCGCCGATTGTTAGCCTCTCGGCCTTTGCCCCTTAGCCTTCCTAAGAAAAAGAAGGGTTTCGTGCGAATCGACGCGCGTACCTTCGATAACATCGACAACGACGACGAAGAGGACAATTTTGAGACGGATCACCGCGCAGTTCGTAAAAGAGAGACGGAGAATCGTGACAACGTTAAGATGCTGCGCTCTAAATCCATCGACGAACAGTCGACCGATAACTCAAACAGCAACGATGACGAATTCGAAATCGAGAACTGCGGTCTGGATCTTGATATCGATTTTAAGGCAACGAAAGCAACGAGTTCCCGGTACAAGTCAGAAGTCGAGGATACGTTCAGACAGTTCGTTCCACGAGACGAGATCGCCATGTCCGGTAAGAGTGCCAATAAGATGACTCGAGCAGGCTCACTCGTCAGTAGGGATACGGTTGATCGTTCAAAGGCCAAACGACGATACTCATCGGTCGACAATCTTCAAAACTCGAGACAAATCGTTAAGTCAACACCCGATAAGCAGAATTCATTAAAATCACGAGGAATCGTCAAGGGCCTCGTGGCTTCGGCAGACAATATTCGACCAATGAGAAGCTCGAGGAGCAGATCTCTGAGAAAATCGGCTGACGATGTGGGACGAGGTTATAATTCGTCAATGGACGATACCCGCGAAGGACCACTCTACGAGAATATAGAGAGAAAAAAATTGGATGTCAAAGATCAACAAAAGCCTCGTGACAGCGGTACAATCAAGATGATTCTGACTAAGCACGGTATTAAGATAATTAGCGACAAGGAGACGGCCTTATAGCTGAGGGTTTACTCGGAGATGCTTTAGGAAAAGGACTCCGATAAGAAGAGCTCTCGAAGTATCAACAGCTCTCAAACTTCACCGAGTACTTTGCTTTGTGTTATCGACATCAAACCCATAGAATCTCCCAAGCAATCTGCGAAGTGATGGCTCGTCTCAAAGACGAACACACACGCAAGCGTCCCGTTTGACGGTGAATCTACTCGATTTCAATGAGACTTAAAAATTATACAAATAAAAACAACCAAACAAAACTATGGCGAGTCTGTGAACTCTTTTGAAAAGACGCGGGTGCCAAATCATGAAATGATCTTGCCATTTCCCAGCCAAATTAATGGAATTGCAATCGAAAGAACACTCGATCACGATCAAATTCTATAAAAAATTATGGAAAGACAAGTTGTGTAACGACAATCTTCGACAAATGTCAATATACCATAGTTACAGTCTATTATATACATACATACATACATACATACATACATACATACATACATACATACATACATACATACATACATACATACATACATGCATATATATTATTCCAATTACAAGAGCACGTTGACATTTACAAAATATCATTACTCCGACTGAATGTATAACCGATAGTATTTCATGGAGCTTCCATTATCAATTGAAAACGATTCTTGTCTTGATAAAAAATTATAAATTACATTTGGTCCAAAGATATGGGCACCTATAATGGTCGAGCCGTTCATAAAGTTATTACAAAAGATTATAACATCACGAAAAATTTATTAAGATGTAAGTTCACGCCGCACATTATTACAAGCTGCCTCGATTAAAGATCGGGTATGCCCGGTGTTCGTAAAACGAATCCTTAGGGACTCCTTTGATTCTCCGTTATAAAATAGATCGAGAATAATCGTGTAAAATTGTGTACTTGTGTGAAAAAAAAAAAAAAAAAAAAAAAAATCACCGTTTAAACAGCTCTTACAGCTTTGACTTGCCTAGGTATTGCGATAGACTGTTTTCCCCCAAACAATTTATTTGTGTAGTGCACGGTGTTTGCGCTCTCTTAAAAATTTGCTTCTAAGTATTCTTTGAAGGCTGCTCGGAACGTGAGTTGCTATCTCGCTACATTAATTCCGTTACCGATGCGAACTTGTTATGCACCTTTTCTATATTTAATTTTCTGCTATCGCGCGATACGCGAGACTTTAAATATGACGCAAATTTTTTTACGATCTTTATTCGATAACTCGAGCTCCGGAAAACATGTTACATTTCGGATTTTCCGCGTTTCATCACTCCCGTCGATCGTCCAATTCTTTTTTTTTTTTTTTTTTTTTTTTTCATTTCCTGTTGCGCGTAGAATGCTAAAATTTCGAAATTGCGGGACACGCGGTTCGATTGCGGTCAATCGGACGACTTGACCAAGCCTTAGGCTTTCCGTTCGATAATAATTTAAGGCTTTTTTATATCATCGAGTGCATTTGTGTTCGTTTTCTGTCCTTCAAGCAATAATTTTTTTCTTTCGTTTCTAATTCTTACCATCCTGACCTCTTCTCGGCAATCTTATCGATTACCTTATTACATATGCATTAGATAAATAGTAGCTCGCGGAACGCATTTTCCTTGTATTTTTATCGGTGTTCTAAAAATGAATATATTCCTTTTTTTTTGTTGTTGTTGTTACGATTGCCAATGGGAGGTCATCGCGTGGTTCGTTTCTGATGCAGCATGTGATATGTGTTTTCCAGGGTACGGCAAAACCTGCATGCCTACTGTAAGACAGATAGTTGACTGTCTCGTTGCTGCTCGTCCCATGCCCATCCGATGCGGCTCCTGCCTTAACGCTAAACATATTATAAACCACGTTACGAACAGTCGTAGTAGTAATGTCTCCAATTGGGTTAGCGGTACGGCTAATGAAAATGCAAATGTCTTCGGAGGCTTGAAAAACGTTAACGCTAACGACAATACTGTTATCACGACCGCATCGACCTACAGTAGTACCACCGGTAACAACAATGCGTAACGTAGATTATTAAGCTGCGCAATCCGATTGCGCATTGACAATTATGTCATTCCGGAAGATATCAATTATAACGACAATGAATATCAATGTTTCATCGGCAGCCTACCTACGTTTGATGCGTACCCGTGTGTACCTTGCAAAAAAAAACGAAAAAAAGATTATACACTCCGAGTGCTGCACTGGTCTATGAGTTACGTATTCTGTGATGTAGTTTTTTAGTTGTAGCAATAAATATCGGTGCGTATATCGTAGACATTGAAAAAGCGTGCACGCGTGATTGAAAGGGAGAAAAAAAATGATGATGATAATTTATTTTGTATATCAAAGAGAAGAGAAAAAGAGAGAGAGAGGAGGGTGATGGAACGGCAAAGTTCGAAGAAGCCATAATGTTACAGACTAAATAGTATTCTAAAACTCGCTACTTGATACCTAAAACACAATATTCGTGGCTGATAACCGCGGAAAATTCTTATCTCTACGGTGCGTTACGCTATACAGAATTTTATCGAATTGAATCTTTTTCAACTTTGCTCTTCTATTGTCCGTGTCAAATATTTTTCAATGCAAACTGTTTGTACATATTTTATCGAATCTTTCGAAGAGGGACGAGTAGTGCTCGAAGACTATTGCGAAAATAAAAACCATCCTCGGAATGGATTGATATTAATTTTCATCTGCCAATGGAGTTTGCCGATATCATCGAAGTAGATGCTTTTACTTACTTGTTAGTATAGAGAAAGAGAGAGAATAGATAATGTTGTATAGAATCCTATAGAAATCTACTCCCGTAGAATTTCTGCCAATGTTCCCCACAGCTGATCATTCTTGTATCCGGCTTGAGACCACCACCCTTATTGCAATGAAAAAAAGAAACATCGACGATCGTTAAACGCATCCGTTAATTGTAGGCGGATTCGAAAACGATAAACTACTCTACGAGATTAGTTTATATGTTGTATATGTTTATACGATCGAGACAACACACCGTATATCTAATATATAAATGAGTCAATGTACCAAGTGTCTATGAAAAAAAAAAAAAAAAAACAATATATATCTCCGAAGAAAAATAAATGACAAAATAATTTACATGTCAATGCAATAAAACTTTCTAGCTATGCGATAATTTATTTACACATTTAAAAGATAATATAATGTTACAGAAAATTGCGGTGATTCCCCTGTTATCAAAGGGGGAATCGAACGATCCGAACCTGTTGGATCGTATGTTCTTGTAAAATATCCTAATCAGCCATACACAAAAATACACGTTAGACTGTATACTCGTTACGATACAAATGACTGGGTCTCATTATTCGTGTGACTCGCGAGGCAATCGATGGACCACCGTCACAAGTAAAAATTCCACCAACTTTGTAAACGTGTTAAGATTCGGTAAAAATAACTTGTTTGTTTTTCTTTTTTTTTGTTTGTTTTTTTTTTTTTACAAGCGAGATTGTACGAGCCACAAAAATTCTTCCTAGTTCGTACGAACGTCGGCCTTTGACTAGAAGGTTAATGAATTTTTTTTCCTACATTTCGTGGTCCCGAGTGTGCGCGTGTGCATCTCATAGTCGGAGTCTCGTGCTGTATCGGTCGAAAAATGTAACATCGTAAAAGGTCTGATCGTGCAAAATAGGTCAGCCAACGAGGAGACGGTGCTTGTAATTAAGTTGAGGTAAAGTCGTTTCCTGCGCGACTCTTACACTGTAAAACCCTGTTTGCGTAGGTACTCTCATCCTCTAACGTTAATTCGCTTTAGAATTTCAAATCCCGAAGAGAGTTAGCGACAGGAGAGAGAAATAAGCATATACACATTGATCCGAAAACGCGGTAATCGATTCGATTGCGGTCAAACCGCTTTCGATCTAAGACGAAGAAAGCAGACGATAACGAGAGCTGCCGTCCAGCCTGACGCGACGAGAAATCCTATGTAAACTTGAGGATCGTTAATAGGGTAACCCTTGTCGAGAAGGCCCCTCAAAGCGATGCCTGGTATCGTCGTCGGTAGAGAAAGGCTCACCCACTGCAACACCTTGGGCATTCCTTCGATTGGCCAGATGCATCCTGTTGAACGTTTATATTTAAAAAAATTAACATATTTGATTATTATCGAAGAAAGAATAAAGCGTAGCGCTGTAAGTTCACTTACCGCAAAGCAATATGACCGGATAGAAACTTCCGGTGGACATGTAATTGGCAACTGTGTGAGAGCTGCACATTACGGAGATGAGAAAACCGTAGCACATTCCACAGATTCCAATGAGAAATACCAAAAATAGAACGGCTACCATGGAGCCACGACATTCGAGGTTGAACTGCATAAAGCTGATCGCGAGAGTAACGCCAACTTGGATTATTATCACTGAGACTTGGGTCAATAGGTGGGACGTCAGTATTTCAGCGGTCGTCACCCCTGCGTTCGTCAGGAAGGACCTTGATGATTATTACAGTTCGTGTGCATTAATTACATATTAAGCGTGCGATGCTTATCCCCTGCGAATACATATTGCATACAGTGATGCTGACGGAGCAAAGCTACTTGGTTAGATACGTTTCACGTTACAATTATCGACTTATCGTACAGTCAAGACGGAGTGCGCGCTTCGCGGAGGTCTTTACCGCGCGCACCGCATACGGATTGCTTGTTCAACGGATTCGAGCCTCCCGCACCTCCGGCCTTTTCATACCAATTTAGGATCAACAATCGACTACTTAACGCGGGGGGGTCTAAACTTCCGAGTCATTCCAGGTATTTATTGATCTTGGCACGAACGAGGAGCGCATCGTTGCAAGGTCGCCACTTTATCAATGTTTGGGTTACTCGGTTAATTATTCAAATAAAATTTGTTATACGGTTACCTTGTACAAGGCTACGGTCCCAGATGCCTTCGTGACGATCGGCTATTATAATAGACGAGGATACCGAGGTGGCGAGAAAAAATACAACTCTGAAAGTATATAGACAATTAAATACCGATAATAAAATCGTTTAAACGGTTAAACTACAGAAATTTTTTCAACTGTTTGTATCTGTTGAGCTATTATCTCAAAAATTGCGGTTTTATTTGAAATTTATGTAAATTACAGAGCATTCATCTAAAATTCGTTGAGTCATCGAGGTACGAAGGAAAGTTATGTTTTTAATCCCTGGCGTATTTACTTTAAATAAATTGTATGCAATATCTCAAGATTAACAAATGTTATTACCGGATTCCTCAAATTAAAAAATTTCCACAAGATATTTGTAGTTTAAGGTTAATTATCTCGGAAATATTTTTGTCACTTTGTATATCGATAAGAAAAAAAACAATGATTCGGAAGAAAATATCAGCAAATCGGTACATCGATTTGTGGATGAGGGTTCGATCGAAGATCGCAAACAGATCCAACTCCGTAATTAAAAAAATCAATGATAACGATTTTGTAAAATGATCTTCGCGCCTGGATATTACAGCTGATAATACATGGAATATGCTTGAAATCTTAACAGATTTTAAGATAAAGTAAACGCACCGTGTAATTCTCTGTACTATTCTCTCTACTCTGTGCAAGCTCAAATGTTGTAAAAATTGAAAGATCTCTACGTAGATTCCTATACTTAAGATTTTTTATTAATTTTATTTAAGGTTACTCACGTTAGTATAAATCCGGGAGCCATGAAGGTCGAGTAGTTTTGATCCAGCTTCCCGAATATCGGCTCCTCGAACTGAAAGACACAAAATAAAATGCATTAGTCTGTTGAATAATCCAACGTAACGCGTGAATCGTTGAGACACTTAAAGAAATTAGTATTCGGTACGTACCCGAACCGGCAAATCACCAAACTTTTTCGGTAAATCGCACTCCTGTATAATATCCTCATAAATCTCGAAGAAACGTTCGTATAATTGTTTCTCAACGTAAAGGCCTATTTGTCTATCTGTAATACGATAAGAATGAAAAAAAAACAAAGCACATTGAAGATTCTGCGATAATAAGAATACCGGAAACTGAGACAAGAAGATCGTTGTATCGATCGATGGATGACGTACTTCCCATATCCAAGGATATTTCCATCTCGCCAGCGAGTATTTCCTCGGCTGTCGCGGAACGCATGTTGTCACGTCTGTCCTGCAGGGCCGTAGAAAAATGTCTACCGAATTGTATAGCTCCTACAACCTCACCGTGCTTTACTGCTTCATTCGCCGCTTTAATGTCAGCGTAAAATCGCTGAAAGGCAAAAGAGGAACGCCGGGTTTGCGCGACGTCGTAGTATTAAAGACACGAGCGAGGAACAATGAAATCGATGAGAGTTATACGAGCGCGCAGTTTCGTTCAGTTGACTTTAACGAGCTCGTAAATAATTTTGCGTAATTGTCTTCAGTTACGCAAAATACCGGCTCAAAACAAGGTACAATCGTGAATATTAACACTTTCTCTTTGAGATCTCTTACGTTTTCGGCTATATCCTTGTTAAAACCGTTGAGGAAGCGGCAGCTCAGGTCGACGTAGTCGCAGGTATAATTTTCGGGAAGGTGAAAAACATTACCCACGTACTTTCCTCCATTGCAATCGCCAGCTTCGTCGTTGACAACCGCCATGTAAAGACCCTTTGGATCACCACCAATCGCGTTGAAGAAGAGAAACGTTTGAACAATCGGGAGTACCAGCGCGAAAAGCACTCCTCTTATGAAATAATATTAATTTATGAGATACCGATCGGTGACGATAACAATAAGATAAAAAATTAATAAATCAATTACCCTGGATGTCTGACGAATTGTAGAGTATTCTTGATCATCAGAGCTTTGAACTTTTTTCCAGCGAAACTTTTTATTCGTTGCTGTTTTATTATTTCTTTATCCCACGTTGACTGCTTCTCGATCTGGATAATATTCTGAAAAAAATGTATTAAAAATGTACCTTTCTCAAATTTCAATACACAATGTTTTTTAAGTTTTCTAATATTTAACTAAAATGCATCATTTCAAGAGGTTAATTCTACTTTATCATAAGTGATATTATTTAATTATTATTTTAAGTGATATTATTTTCATACAAATTGTACATATTAAAAATACGAAGGTAGGACATTTTTTAACAATTTAACAGTTTTTATTTCAATTTACGAATTAATATTCACTTTTTACATGTGATAAATTTATTGACTCACGTCTCCGTTGATAGAATTTTCGCTAGTCAGAGGTATCGCGACTTCCTCGTGTTTTGGAAGAAACTCCGTAGTTGCTATTCCCCTCTCCTGATTCTCGTTTTGACGTTGACTCAGCTGAAGAAAAGCATCCTCGAGGCTTTGGCATTGAAATGCTGCGAGCAATTGATTCGGCGACGCTTCGGCTAGTAACTGACCACACCTCAAAAGCCCGATCTGAACAGAATAGTAATAGTTATAATGAAAACGTAAAACTGAGGGCAAGCCAATATAAAAATTCGACAAACTTTGTTTGCGAGCTTCGTTTCTTCGATGTAATGCGTCGTGATAACTACAGTCGTTCCTCTAGTTTTGGTGATACGTACAAGGAATTCCCAAATACTGAACAATAATATCCGTCGATTAGTTATTTTCAGCTATTGGAAAACGTCATGACGATAAATGAAAAACCCGAGAGGAAAAAAGTACTTGCTTCTCCCGCAGGATCGGATCCAATCCCACAGTGGGTTCATCCAGAATCAACAATTCTGGATCGTGAATGAGAGCAGCAGCGAAGGAGACTCTTCTTTGCTGGCCACCGCTCATATGTTTCACCAAACGATTCTTTGGTGGTAACTGAAGAAGTTCCGAGAGGAAGGTGTGCTTCTCCTCTGAAAGAGTCGTACGGATAAATAAAACGACAAGAAACAGATAAAAGTCTGACAGCCTTCTCCTTCGAATGAACTAAGCTATCGTTAAGTTTTTTTTACCGATAGTATCATCATCCAGTCCATTGATTCTACCGAAATAATACAGAGCCCCGATGACTGTAAATTCACCGACGAGTGAAATATCCTGAGGCATGTAACCTAATCTCGGTCCTGGAATTCCTGATCCCCTTGATCCTGGTTTTCCACCGAGAACCCATATGTCTCCACTGTTGATTTTTCGAGCACCGACGACGCACGTCAGAAGCGTTGTTTTTCCGCAACCACTGGCACCCAATAATCCGTATCTGATTTGTACAAAAAATTGAATAATTAATTTCAGTTGTGCCGCGACAGATCTTAACACGAAGCTTATAAGCTTGCAGTTTCGCAATAAAGAGACCCTGATGTCGAGGCAAATTCGACGATTAATAGGCAATCACCTCGTGACACTAAAACCTAACACCTATAGGCTCATTAAAGTAGTCGCCTGTGCCAACTTGGTCGTAACCATACATTATAGTGAAAAACAATTAGCATTCTCGTAACGGCCCAGTGTTCACAATCTGTGATAGCAAAGAGTATCAGCTATGGCTGATACTCTTTGTTCGATTTAATAAGTATAATAGCTGATAAACAAAACAGAGCAAAGGGGGCTGATAAAGTTCGACGTATTGGAGTGATTCGCTGTAGTCGGCGAACAACGGCAGGGAGACAATGGAGAGACGTTTCGTCGGGTTTCTCGCGCATCTTGCGGTCACTATGACCGTAGTGTCGGCCGGTCGGTTTCTGAAATCGCACAGTCCATCGAGAGTGCCAAAGGCAAGGCAACAATTTAGAAGCAGTCCGATTCATCTGGAGGTCAAAGCCACGAATAACGACAACAGAGACTTGAGTATTCTTCTTGAGACGATACTGGACGTCAAGGACTTTGTCAGGCTCGTTCACATGATCGCGATGAATCATGTTGATGAAACAGATCTCAGCGATGTACGTGATAAATCCAAGGAGAAGCGGAAACGTCGTGAAACTTATTCGTCGTTGGAAGACGAAGGAGACGAGAGCGAATCGTTAGAAACGAAGGATGCCCTCCCGGAGTTTGGGACAGTTGAGGAGATTCTCGCTATCACGAGTTATCTTCACAGGCAATCGGAGTCTCTAAAGACCCTCACTCGTCATTTCAACGACGTTGTCAGGAATATTTTGACCGAAGTCGTTGCTGATTTAACCGATCAATCGACAAATAAACGGAAATACGAGACACCTTCCGTTAGAAGACGCGACACGATTATCGATGAGATTACCGCAGTTATAAAGCAAACTATAGCGTTCCTTGGAGAAAGACCTGGGAGGATAAACGAACTTATAGACGAAACACCAAATCCGTGGGACGAAGACTTTCCCAGACAGGTGACACGTTTTAATTCTGAGAATGATCCCCTGTTGACGCTTTATGACCAAACGAAAATTCTACGAAGACTGATACTCGAGGAATCTGCTTTATTCCATCGTCATTGTAATCACAAGGAAGAAGGGTCGGAAGAAGAAGAAGAGGTATCCAATGATTTAAATAAAGCTTTAGGATTTTTTGTAAGCTCCTCAGAACGTTTTAAGATCACGGACGAATTGCAAAAGTGTTTGACGATTGTGTTGGATCGGATTATTAAATTCTACCGTAACAAATTCGACGAAGAGCGTCCCATTGATTTTGACATGCAGGAAGTAACGAATGAAGAAATTACAAATAACAACTCGATTGAATTGAAGGATAAAAGTATAGATCACGATAAAGACGCAGAGACGAAGACATTGCAGTCAAATATAGAGGAACAAATCGATCGAAACAGAACGCAGAAAAATGAACAAGTTATTTTGAGTAGTTCAGAAAGTATTGCTACTCAGGAGATCAAAGACGGGACTGTACAAGAATTTAAAGCACCGATTGACAAGGATTCCGAAAAGAAATTGGATGAGTTTGTGACAAAAGGGAAGACGATAAAAGATCTCGAGAAGGAAAGAACTACGACTGAAGCTGTCGTCGCCGAAACTTTGCACGATATTTCGTCTAAGCAGAAAAGTAACACCGTAGACGTCTCCACTGTCGAACCGGAAAAAACTACGATAATGACAGTCACAGAATATTACGAGAATTCCAAGACTACAAAAAGTATTCAAGAGGTGACGAACAAATATACCGACACCACAGATTTAATATTCGAAACAGCTATAACCGAAGCGTATGGAAAAAATAACGAAATTGAACATCCATTGGATTTATCCGTTGATACAATTGTAACAGAAGGGAATGAAATAAATGCCAACCACAACAGCACGACGGATCAGTTAATCGATACAATTGTAATTAAAGGAAAAGGAGAAAAGGTTGAGAATACCGGTACAATGGATCTAACGATTGAATCAAATGTCAACAAAGAGAAGCAAGAAAGTACTGAGAATGTCAACACAACAGATTTATCAATCGAACCAATTGCCCATGAAGATAAGGAAGAAAATACCGAGAATACTATGGCAACAGTTCAATCGATCGAACCAATCGTCAATGAAGAAAAGCGAGGAAGTACCGAGAATACCAACACAACAGATTTATCGATCGAACCAATTGTTAATCAAGAGAAAGAAGAAAGTTCCGAGAATACTATTACAACAGATCAAACGATCGAAACAATTGTCAATGAACAGAAGCAGGAGAGTACCGAGAATACTATGACGACAGTTCAATCGATCGAACCAATTGACAATCAAGAGAAGAAAGAAAGTTCCGAGAATACTTTTACAACAGATCAATCGATCGAACCAATTGTCAATAAAGAAAAGCAAGAAAGTACCGAGAGTACCATGACGACAGTTCAATCGATCGGTACAATTATAACTGAAGGAAACGAAGAAACGACTGAGGATAACAAAACAAATGATCTATCAATGAAGGAAATTGTAACTGAAAGCAATTACAAAAATTCCAAGAACAACACGTCTGATCTTTATTCGTTTGAGAAATTTCCACCCAAACACGATTCAATAGAAGCTGATAATCAAATGATCTTTGCGAGACCAAAAAATGTGTCTTTTGAAAATGATGAAAAAGATATCGAGAATAATTCAAATGATGCAACTGTTTTGAAACACAACGAATTACCAAGCGCAGATGACGAATACGAATTCGCAACATCGAATATTCAAAACATTAACACGAATATAAATATCAACACTAGTCATTTGAGGTTTCCGTTACGCACGAAGAAAAAAGAGACAATCAAAGAGAACGTTATCGAGACACCGGATGTCGGAACTACCATGAGATTCGGATCAGACGATTGGTATAATATAAAGACCAATAAGAAAAATAACGTTTCTGATAATAGTGCAAAGATGGCGACGCCTTTGGCCCGAAAATCGAAACCGATCGTTCCAAGTTTGTTTTCGAGTCGCTCCAAGATCCAGAATTCACCTAGAAAAGAGATTGATCTTTCGCACAAGAAAATCGATAATTCGCTTGCACGAGAACTCGTTGCATCGCACAAGAAAATTCTTTCCAATAGATCGAATGTCAAGGTAAAAATGAACAGTTCTAAGCTCATTAAAAATCAAGAGAAACATTTTAACACCTCGAAAGAAACGAGTAAATCTCTAGGGTCGTCTACCGATATTCCTAATCCATCTTCTGGGATATCAAAAAAATTATCTCGCGGACATATGTCATACGAAGACGAGAAGGAACTACAGAATAAGAGAAAATATATTATGGACATAATGTTGGAGTCGATAAACTTGATAATAGCCGACAACGGAACGCAGTGGACGAAGTCAATGGATCACGAAAAGTCTCTCAGGTAACAATGTGATTGGGTGGTCTGGGCGAGACTCGAGCGCGAAACAAGGCCACTGAACTCTCTCGGTATCATAAGAACGATGACGCGTGTTTGTCTATCTAATCGGAGGTGCGAGTCGAAATTCCTTGAGCTAGCGTAGGAACAATGCGCGAATTAAGTTATTTTAATTAATCTCGATCTCGTACACCCAAATTCTTAAGTCTGCATCGTTATGCGAATTGAAATAAAATTTGACGCGAATGTAATAGGGTCGCGAGGTTCCGTGGTCCAGCTGAGCGATGAGTTCTGAGCCGTCATTTAATATTGCGAATAAAAATAATTTGAATGAGGATAATGAAATGTCCCAGGAGCTGTTTACTCACATAGATCCTCTCGAAACGGTCATGTTGAGACCATCGAGGATAGTTACCCCGTTGCTGTACTGTTTTCGGGCGTTTCTGACGACGATTGCTTCCTGCGGAATCATTGCGGACAGCTGAGAATCCCCGTCGTGCCAAGATTTATCTGAAACAATGTAGAAAAAACGATTAATAATTATTGTAATTTTAAATAAAAAAATCTTTTAGAAGGAACAAGTGCAAAGTGGGTATAAAGTTGTGGGACGCACAATCGAGCAGAGTCCTCGACTGGGACGTCTCTGAAATGAAGTTTCCCGTCGAGTCGAAGGTTCACCGACTCTCGAACTGCACTTTTGTCGCGACGTCACAAAAGTATCGATTTTCATGCACTTTATGTACTCGAATCTTCTCACTTTTTTTCCTGTGTACTCTTTCGCAAATATGTGGACAAAGAGGAACCTTTCCGCATAGAAGAAGGAGCAAGATAAGACGGATATGACTGATGAGTGTCCGTCGCTAGGATCAAAGTGCAACAAACAAACGTTCGCGACGTCAAATTGAAACTGCACAGCTTACTCATTGAGAGTCAACTATCGGTTGACACCCGTTATCCATTACGAATAATACATTTTCAATCAATTAAATAAACTGCGTTACAATAAATTACCATAATTGAAAATATCTTCTGACTTTAGCCAGCAGGACGTATTCTCTTTGCTTATACCCAGGGAATATGCCGTTCTGGTTTTAACCGGAGACTTGTATTCTCACAATTTAATTATTGAGAGTCAACTATTGATTGCAACCTGTTATTCATTGCGAATAATACTTTTTCAATCAACTTAATAAACTGCATCTCAATAAATTACCATAATTGAAAATATCTCTTGACTTTAGTCAGAAGGACGTATCCTCTCTGCTTATAGCCAGGAAATACGCAGTTCTGGTTTTATCTGTAGGATTTAATCGATCGAAAATGGTCAGTAATGTAGAAGGAACGTGACAAGGAAAGTAACACGACATTATGGAGAGCAGATAATCGTGGTTGCACAAACGGTTCATCTACTTTATATCGTGACGATTCCATGGTCTTTTCACGGTGGTACCTCGAAGCATAAAACATGACATAATTGCTACGAATAACCTTCACATTATGACGCTAAGTGCAAGAAGAATAAATTATTGAAGATGAATGAATAAATCTTCAAGCGTTATCAACTTATCATATACCGGTAGATGTATATGGTGTACACCCGTAATGACACTTTTGTTACTTTTAGAATCAATAGGTAGTCGTCCATTTAAAAAAAAATAATGGAGACACGTGGTCTCCTCCTCATTCGGATAATACGAGTAATGATAACTGTAACGATTCCTGATAAACCCTCTAATGCCTCCGCACTGCTGTTTCAATTGATTTAAGATAGTTGAGCTGTAACTGGTAGAAGTCAAATGAATCGCACTAATAGCTTTTGAGTTTATTGAAATTTGGTAACTAAAATTATGAATTCTTATCAGACATCGCAAAGGTTCATTTAATTTGCACTTTTCCATTACTGCTTGATAATAACGATATCATTGATAGAAAAATTGTTTGCACGGAAAAATAAATGCCGCTTTATTTGACAATTTTTCGTCAGAATTGTAACCTCTTCATAGAAAATACTCAATGATAGATGTTTCGAAAATCGTTTTTATAACTCTAAAAAACTGAACAGAACAACAGTTAAACTGTAATTAAGAGGAGGCGAAACCTCCGTACTTGAACCATGAGTTCGAAAGAGATAGAATTAGTATGGCGCTAACCGTGATGGAGTCAGAGAGAACAGCGCATCTGTGTAAGTATAGAGGTTTCACCTCCCCTTAATGCCACAATGATAATGTAGATATGTTGTTCATTAGAATATTTTCTTATCAACTCTATATTATTATTATGTCATCAAGTGGATAGATTTTTACGGGAAAAAAATATTCTCGCGATAAAGAACAAACACCAGTAGTGTCGAGTTACTGCGCGTTTAATGGCGACCTACATTGCGTTTTTTTTTCTTTTTCATCAGTTATCCTCTCTTAATTTCAGTGACCATTCATTCAAGTATATTTCAATGCATTGATATAGTTACAATTGCCATTTTTTAAAATCGTACGTTATATAATTGATAATGCTACCTTGCGAGTCACACAAAGTTAAATTTGTAGTTTCCGATAATGGTAATTTCATAATTGGCTCAACATAACGCCACAGGCACTTTAACTAAAAATCCATTATTTAATAAGATCTCAATTGTTTTTTTATAGTAAGTGCAACACTTTTTTTGCTGTTGCAAAGATCAGTTTACAATCGTTTCATTAATTACTCAGTTATTTTAACATACATAAATGCATTTACATATATTATTTTTACAATGTTACAAATTGTGTAGTTCACTTTATTATTTACGAGATATGGTTCAATATTTATTTGAAAATGCTCTAAAAATAATTTTATTTTCGCTAGCTCAATAGTTTTTTTTTTTTTTTTGTAGTTGGGACTATCAGTGATATTTTTTTACAACAACTATTGTTAGGTACATCGAACAACCCTTAGCTGATATATGTGAATAAAAAATGCAGTAGGATAATATGCCATCTTTATACCGTGATTGTCATCTGAACGAAGCTTTATGGTAAATGTTGAGAAGATGCAACATTGACGGTATAAGTAAATATTCATAATTATGAATTAATGCTTTAGTCAATTGACTGTTATAACATCATGATTGTCAAGAATCATACAAACGCTCGGTACGAAATTCTCACTGCTGTGATTATTATAAAGATATACTACGAGTCCATTTTTTTATGTTACAGGTAATAAAATTTGGTTAATGCAACGATCGCAGTATTTTGCGTCTCTGTATTAACAATTACTTTTTGTATAATCCATATCATACGCGACCATAAAATTACGATAGCTCCGCAGTCGTTTACACACGAAGGTGTATATCACGTGCGAGAAAAGTTCATCTAGCGAGGACACGTTTATCATACGGAACATTAAAGCTCGAGGCTTACGAGAAACTCCGCTAGACAACGAACGATCACAGAGTTCCTTGCAAGTCATTCTCATCTAAGTACGCGTGTATGAGACTGCGAAGCTGTCGTGGCTCAACTACACATTGAGGGACACCCTTTTGAAGGTATCCTATTGCATGGATGCCTGAAAAGAGAACATTCCGTTTATGGTTTTCTTCTTTTAACTCGGGGTTTGAAATGTAGAACAATTAATAATAATGTTAAACCTGCTAAGTACAACCCTGCACATCGTTTTCTCATTATTCTCTATCTTTCACAATGTTACCTCTAGGATGAGATACCTGGATCAATTGTAGCTTTCTAAATAGACCAATTTTGCAAAATTTACATGGTAATTTGGAAAACCGGCCAACGACAATTCATCGTAAGCAGTTTCTGTTCGATCTGAATATAATAGATTTGTCAATCACGTTTCGTCTCGAGAATCTCGTCTCGTCTCGATACATTGATTTTTTACATCAGCAAGAAAAAATTATCAAAGTCTTTCTACTGTAGTGACAGCGGAAAATGAATTATTGTGATTTAAATATGAAGTTCAATAAAATGACATTGGAAGTTATTTAATCCTTTTTAGATTTTTTTTCATATGAAAAATTTTGAAGTAAAAGTTCTGTTTATTATAGTTTTTTACAATCGGGAGTCTTTAAAATAAAATGTTTTTTTTTTAATTTCATATTTTTTAAAGCTAGTTCAATGTAACTTTCTAAAGCATTTTTATAATTGCGATATATTTTTATAGTTATTATATTTTTGTAAACTAAAACAGCTAAATAATTTTTAATGACTATATTTTATTTTATCGCTCAATCATTTTTCCACTCGTGTTTTTAGAATTAAATCAACAAACGCGATTGGAAAATTACGTTGCGTTTTTATTAATTTCTAGTTGTTAGCAATATCTCTGATGTACAAGAAACTTATTAAAATTTACATGCTGTTGAATAAAATATATATAGAAATATTGACTGAATCCCACCTGCTTTTTCTCTCACTCCACCGTAAGCGCTCTGAAGTTAGTTACAGGTGAACGATTATATTAGTAGGAATGACGGCCATTTTGTGGCATTTCGATATATACAACGGTGCTTTCCATAGATTTTTTAAACGCTTTTATCTCTCTGAAAACTCATCTAATATATATGTTGCATAGAATCTATGTACCAAGTTCTGTTAAGACATCTTTCACTGATTCGGAGAGCATCGTCACGTAGAACCTGGTATATTCGCGCCATGACGGTGAAACGCATACTCCCTTCTTTTTGCCCTACGGACAGTCGGAAGTAAAAATAGACAATGAGGAAACAAATTTAATCTTTATTGAACTCGCTAACTCTAAGCAATCAAATAAGGAATCAGTTGTTACTATTTTTAAAGATTGTTTAATAGTAGACAGCGAGCTAACGTTCACTTCCGGCAATAGGAGCAAACAAGCGTTTGCTGTCCCCAATCGCCGACCATCAAGTTCTTTAAAGAAATTATGAATCTCAACGATTTTTACTATATCCGTAAGTTAGACAAGCAATTGCTTAGAATGTGTACTTATTATTTGTTGTACATAATCCTAATCGTCTGATGCATCATCAAATAGTTTTTTCAGCTCGTCTGAGATTTCAATTCTTGGTTGAAGTGTCCGATAGAGGAAGCATGGGCGCGAATGGGGACATTTACCTTAATAACTATCCCACATGCGTACTAAATTTCTGCCTAACTTCTTAATTTTTCTACAAGAAAGTAAAATATTAAATTATCGTAAACTTTGCACTATTCGATCGATTTTGTTGAAATTTAATAGCCATCGTCCTCGGTCTAAGCTCTAGTCTTACACAAACATTAAGTCTGATCGCTGGAAAACTGTTTCAGTTTTATAATTATCATAACGACAAATAAAGAGCGATATTTTACTTGAGTGTAAAATATCAATATCATCATATCAACAAAGCCCCTGGTATACAAATTTATTGTACCGTTTAACGCCCCCATGACATACCGTTACCCCATTTAATTCGGATTAAATGGGGTAAGCGGCCTGGCGTAACTCAGTGGTCAGAGCAGTCGGCCGGCAATCGGAAGTTTCGAGTACCATCGACGTTCATCGTTCCTGCTGGTCTACCAGTAGATTATTTACGAAAAGGACAGATACCAGGGAAAAACTCGACAGAATAATAATTTATTCTACCTACGTACTCTACACCGATGAGTCAGAAGATTCCATGCCTATTGGTGATGCATCACCATTCGTTACGCTTGCCATTCACGTGGTTCTCACTGCATCGTAAAATACAGAGGAGATAAAGAAAATGTATTTAAACGTAGCGAGCTTTAGAGGCGTTCGTTACATTTTTTGCGAAATACGAATGTGAGTGGTGAATGCATGAGAATATGTCAGGAGCTTGCCTCGTGATTTATTTTCCTGCCAAAGCTCATCCGCGGAGTCTGCACGAGGTACAAATATGGAATTTTCTAACAAATCCGAGGAGTTTGTTTTTCTTTTTTTTTTTACGTAGCTACCCAACTCGACTGGTCAGCGAGAACAAAAGAACCAGGAAAAAATCAGGACTCACTTTGCACGTTTATGAAGTGCGCTGATTAAATTTGCCACAAACTCACGAGCGTGACTTGCGAGCAAAACGCCTCTGAATTGCGGATGTGCTCGGTGCAGACGAGAGTTTACTCGCAGAGGAACAATAAATTGTTCCTTGCGTCTTGTTCTCCCAACTCTTGTGCTCAAGATTACGAAAAATGTCCAAAATATTTACTGGATCTCGTAACTACGCGTCTGCCTATCGAATCGGTTCCTACAAATGGGTCAACGAGCTTATATCTTGTATCAACTAATCCACGAGAGGCAGCTTCATTAATATCGGTATATTAGCCGCAAGGTTTTACCGAGCGTCCGGGATGCCTGATGCTCCTTTATAGGAATGCGTCTGTGGGTGCGCGTGCTGTCAACGTGCATATTTATTTATACAATTTCTACGTTCTATTTTTAGCTTCGTTCGTTTACGTCCTGAATATGAATCGAGGAAGTGCACGATGATTGCAAATCTCTATATGCGTTAAACAAAGTCAAGCAGAAAAAGACAATTTGACTATTAATACTTGTACTCTCGAGTCTCGAATTAATGTTTCTATAATGAGCGGTTAACTCATTATTTCAGTTTGCACTTTGCTGTGTATAACTTGTGAGTCGCAATATATTCCTTACAGCCATTCTCGGAAAGTTGATCAATAATTGTGAGTACTCATTGTTCCATTACGCGAATCCACGACCGCGGCATAATAGCTGTTAACTGTAGACTGCAACTGATCAAGACGAAATATATTCTATGCAGAACCAACGCAACTGTCAATATAGAGTTGTATCGTGGTTACGGTTGCCCATATTCACGTTTAATAGACATCGCGTTTAGGTCGTTTGACTACAACGAGACTCGGTAAACATTGCAAATGTGATCTGTTGCTTTGTGCAAGTTTTATACTCGTTTGAGACTTGCTTTCGATACCCCTGATTGACTTTGGAACGACACTCGTGCAACTTTTTTTGCCATTTGCCACCATTTGCTTTTCACCATTTTTATTCTCATACTAAAGGGTGGTTAAATTTTAAGGGCCGATGTTGAATGTGAACCACACCTAAACGTCAAGTTTTTTTCTGCATTTCATTTGACATTTCTCAATTTCAGACTAACTCTTAACTTAAAGTTATTCAGGCTTATTATGAAAATGGGCGTTCAAATGAAAATGCATATCGTGCACTTCGTGATTTTTTCGGTCAATTTAATCGTCCAAATGTGCGTACAATCGGAAAAATCGTGCAAAAATTTGAGCAAACCGGGTCTGTAGGAGATATTAAAACACCAGTGCATACTCGTACAGCTCGTACTGCACAAAATATCGCTGCTGTTCGCGATAGTGTGGCTCAAGAGCCGTCCACCTCAACTCGTCGTCGTGCCCAACAATTGCACCTCTCACGCTCGTCGTTGATGAACATTATGCATAAAGACTTGCATTTACACGCTTATAAGGTGCAATTGACTCAAGAACTAAAGCCTCTTGACCATTCCAAACGTCGTCAATGGTCAGAATAGTGGCAAGAAATGGCAACAGTGGATGATCAATTTTCGAAGAAAATCATCTTCAGTGATGAGGCACATTTTCACCTCAGTGGATTCGTCAATAAGCAGAATTGCCGCATTTGGGCGAATCATAATCCAAGAGTGATTATCGAAAAACCAATGCACCCACAAAGAGTGACTGTTTGGTGCGGTCTATGGGCTGGCGGCATCATCGGGCCGTATTTTTTCCAAAATGAGGCCGGTCAGGCAGTTACTGTGAATGGTGTTCGCTATCGTGAGATGATAACGAACTTTTTATGGCCCAAATTGGAAGATATGGATGTGGGCGATATGTGGTTTCAACAGGACGGTGCCACTTGCCACACAGCTAACGAAACAATGGCTCTTTTGCGCGACAAATTCAATGGCCGTGTTATCTCACGTGGTGGCGATGTCAATTGGCCGCCAAGATCATGTGATTTGACACCGTTGGACTTCTTTCTTTGGGGTTATTTGAAAGAAAAGGTGTACGTCGATAAGCCAGCAACAATTCAAGAGCTAAAGGATGAGATAATTCGGCACATTAACGGCATATAACCTCAATTATGCCTAAGCGTCATCGAAAATTTGGACCATCGGATGGAGGTGTGCCGCCGAGGTCGCGGCGGCCATTTGGCCGTTATTTTGTTCCATACATAATTGAACCATACCATATTATCATAATAAAAAGAATTGACAATAATTTCCTAAATAATTTGTGTTTTATTCAAAATCAACATCGGCCCTTAAAATTTAACCACCCTTTAGATGTACCGATTGATAATGGGGATTTTTTTCAATAGATGAAGTTACACGTATGTTCATATATATGCGATTTGATATATATGTTATTATGTTGTAATCACAAGAAGCTTCAAAACTTTACATGTGAAAATTTCCGTAGGTGTTAACATCGTAGATATTTTTACGCTTAAAAATGTCGAATTTTTGGCCAAAAAAGAGCATTTGTGGGATGTTTTAACTCATTACTTAATTTTGAAGAAAAGTGCTGCCGAAAGTCATCGTATACTTTCATTGGGGAGCTTGTGGTGAATATGCTTCATCTGAAAATACTTGTGATCGCTGGTTTAAACACATTAAAAGTGATGATTTCGATGTGAAAGACAAAGAATATTCAGGTCAACCGAAAAAGATCAACAATTGCAAGCAGCATTGGATGAAGATGTATGTCAAATTCAAAAACAACTTACAGATAAATTAAACGTTGCTTAGCAAACAATTTCCGATCGCTTACAAGCAGTGAGAAAGATTTTAAAGAAAGGAAAATGGGTGCCACATCAACTGAACGAAAGACAAATGAAAAACCAAAAAGTTATCGGTAAAATGTTGCTTCAACTGCACGAAAGAAAGTCTCTATTGCATCGATATGTGACTGGCTATGAAAAGTGGATTTATTTTGAGAATTTCAAACGCAAAAAGTCACGGGTGGATCCTGGTCAATCATAAAACAGCGACTGCGGGGTCAAATCGCTTCGGAAAGACGACAATGCTCTGCGTTTGGTTGGATCAGGAAGTTGTGGTGTATTATAAGTGTCTTAAATCAGATGAAACCGTTAATACTGATCGTTACCAACGACAAATAATCAATTTGAACCACACGTTGATCGTAAAATAACCAGAATGGATCACAAGAAACTGCAAAGTAATTTTGCTTTACGATAACGTACCAAAGCGCACTTCAAAAGCAGTTGAACACACCCGTCAAAACATTTTGCCTGGGAAGTATTGACCCACCCGCCGTATTCACCGGACGTTGTTCCTTGGGATTACTACTTGTTTCGATCGATGGCACACGCACTTTCCGAGCAGCATTTCAAAACGTACGAAGAAGTAAAAAATTGGGTCTTTGAGTTGATTCCCTCAAAACAAGAAAAGTTCTATTGGGACGGTATCCATGAATTACCTGAAAGATGGGGGAAATGTATAGCTAACGATGGACGTTACTTTGAATAAAGTAGTTTTGATATTTCTCTTGAAATTATCATGTTTTCTTTGATTAAAAAATCCGAATTATTAACCGGTACACCTGATATAAGAGATTTCCATTCGATACACCGATAGTCTTCGAGCGGTAAACTCTCGTGCGACTTCAGAAAATCGTCTCTGAGACTTTATGGTTGTGCCCGATTTTTCGGTAACCTTAATGGAACTTAGCCGAACATCGAGAAGACGCGAGTGCAATTAAATTGCGATTATCAAGATTATACATACGTTGGACCAGCAAATGACGTTTCATACGATTGGTTATAGAATCGTCTATGCGATGGTCGCACAGTAAAAATGATTGTGATGGATGTTGAGTCTTATGGCAATCACCTTGTTATTTTACATTTTAGCGAGTATCGCTCTGTAGACGGTCAGGGGCATCAAATGCTAATTTGAAAGGAATATAAAGCTTGGACGAAGTAACCGGTCGCATCGCAGTCTATTCCCAGTCTTGTATTAGTCAAGCGACTAACGCTCAATGTCTATTTGACGCGAATGCTACCGCAACCATCGAGGCAATCACGAAACGACTCTGAAACGAGAGTCACGTTGGTTCCGCTAGGGAAACCGTTTATTGAAAGTTAAACTTGTGAGATACAACGATCATCGATCTATAGTTGCGCCAGTCACCAAGCCAACTACATAAAGGCTCTAAACAACAACAGTAAAAACATGTTTGAGTGGAGTCTAAACGACGCTTGTTTGACTTACACAAAGTCAATCATCAGCCAACGGTTTCCTGATACAAAAGCCATTATCGATCTACCGTTGCGCCAGTCGTGAAAGCAACTATATAACAACTTGGAACAAAAAACAATTCTTTGCCTTAATCGCTTTAAACCTTTGAACGACGATTGCACGTGTTATCGAAGTCAATCATTACTCGATTATTGCGCGATTCAAAAGCGATCATCTCGGGAACAACATTGTAACAACTCGGATCAATCGTCGGTTATTAGTTTGTAGTAGGTTTAATATTTGCATATCATAACTAGTATTTCTTGCGTCTCTTTAACGTTGGCTCAGTCTCGTTATGGTAAAAAAGTGACCTATCGTATGTATAATCGTGACTTATCGTATGTCGAAAGTGCGAGTGGCACTTCCGACATGCACCGCGAATTTCATTGGAAATCCACATGCAAAGTAAGTTGAACTGGCACCCAACCACTCTGTCATTGAGTCGATTCGACGAATTGTATTTTGCCAAAATGCCATTAATGTATGTTTCTCCTTGAAGGAAGCTTTGTTGCAGCGAAGTGTTTTTTTTCCGAGATTTTCTCGTCAGGATACTCAAAATGGTCTACAACGTCGAGATAAAAAAAATATCTCTTTCTCTGTCAATATGTGTGTGCGCGTGTGAAAACCTCGTAAAATTCGAAGCTCCGTATCTCACGAATTACTCTCTATGTACAATAACTTTGGCACACAGGTAAAGCAGAAACTTTCCTTTTTATTTGTACAAATTTCACTAAAATTGATACATAAATAAACATTTTTCGACATTTGGTATTTTACGAAAATATATTTGTAATCGCTCTGGTATCGGCAAATTTTTTGTTATCGAGCTTAACGTTCCTATAGAAACAGACGATTCAAGCCTCAAATAATTATTATATTATTGAATTTATATCAAATTATTCATATTGCAAAACCACCATTTTTTAACAACAAACTATTGATTCAACATTATTTTTTTCAACAAAGATGCAAATTATAGCCTTGCACAAAGCTTCCTCATTATTTTCCACCTGTTACAAAGCTCCTTTTATGAGCTGAATCCCAAATCGATCAACATACTTCCTCATAGAGATGGCTTTGTGAAAGGTGGAAAATATGAGGAAGCATTTCCATGTACAAAATTATACTATACATCCATCATTAAATAATGTTTGAGCAAAATGTTAGAGTCTATCTCATTAATCGTGGGTCTGCTGAAAATGATTATTGCTACTGTTACGTTATATTATATTTCGTTGGAATTTCGTTAACCAGTTGCTGTTGACTGTATTGAGTATTGGATGCACGAGAGGCAATATACCTCGTGGCAGTTCAATCTATGCGGTACAATAACCCGGACCTCTGTAAGAATTTCATGGTGAAGACTATATCCGTTACTTAGAAGTAACGGATATAGCCTAACGTCATAAAGTCATGCGACTCGTACCATCAGCTGGCTGTGATTCGACTGTACTTAATATACAAGCCTCGCTTTAATTCATACTTTGTATACCGATGATCGAATAGAAAATAGTTTTTCAGCATTCAAATATCTAGTAGTTAAGCACGCTATCGTCGAGATATCTGTCTTATAGAAACAAACTCACTGTTACATCAATAGCTTTATTACACAATTTAATCAAAAAATTCGTTATTTCCACGGTATAGATTCAATTTTTCAACCATCATTGAAAATATCTTCTGACTTTAGCCAAAAGGACGTATCTTCTCTGCTTATAGCCAGGAAATACGCAGTTCTGGTTTTAATCACACGATTTAATCGATTGCAGGAATAAAAACTTGATAGAGTGACGTTTGCGTCAAGCTCACGCTTAAAAATACCAAAATACAAATGCGAAAATGATAAGTAATATAGAAGAAACGTGACAAGTAAAGTAACACGACATTATGGAGAGCAGATAATCGTGGTTGCACAAACGGTTCATCTACTTTATATCGTGACGATTCCATGGTCTTTTCACGGTGGTACCTCGAAGCATAAAACATGACATAATTGCTACGAATAACCTTCACATTATGACGCTAAGTGCAAGAAGAATAAATAATTGAAGATGCGATGAATGAATAAATCTTCAAGCGTTATCAACTTATCATATACCGGTGGATGTATATTGTGTACACCCGTAATGACACTTTTGTTACTTTTAGAATCGATAGGTAGTCGTCCATTTAAAAAAAGATAATGGAGACACGTGGTCTCCTCCTCATTCGGATAATACGAGTAATGATAACTGTAACGATTCCTGATAAACCCTCTAATGCCTCCGCACTGCTGCTTCAATTGATTTAAGATAGTTGAGCTGTAACTGGTAGAAGTCAAAAGAATCGCACTAATAGCTTTCGAGTTTATTGAAATCTGGTAACTAAAATTATTAATTCTTATCAAACATAGCAAAAGTTCGTTTAAGTTGCGATTTTCCTTTACTACTTGATAATAACAGTATCGTGGATACAAAAATTGTTTGCTGAAAAAAATAAATAGCGCTTCATACGACGACTATTCTTCGATAATAATTCCGAAACAATTATACAAAATTGTTATTTTAAAGAAATAAAGAAAGGAACATCGCGCCTTGTTTTTTTTTTCTTACAAATTATTTTCCAATTTTACCAAAGCCACTTCCATGAAGACGTATGTTGATCAATTTTGGAAAATAATGGGGAAGCAATGTCCACTGATTACTTTACATTGTAACGGTCCCTTCATGAATCCGTTACATAGAATCGTGAGATTTCTTAACCCAGTAATACTACGATATTAACAGAGCACCGCGCAACCACTTTACGCGCGATGAACGGCATTATCTCGGCGTAAGAATACTCCGGGGCCTGAGGGTCCACTGGATGCCCGAGGGCTCCCGAGTTCCAGTCCATCAAACTATATCAATGGCATGTATACTCACTCGTCTATGACCAATACATGAATCCAGAACTCCAATACCAACGCATTCGACATACAACACCATTCTTGTTTAAAAAAAAATTGTAGAAAATAACGTTGAACGAAAATTAAATTATCAAGATTTGAAGAGAAAGGTGCGAATGATGTAATCGTAATTCGTGACTTTCTCATCATATTTTAATTGGTGTAAAGTTTATGTCGTAAAATTACTGGAGCTAAAGCTACTAAAGTGCAGTAAAATGCCAATACCATTTTTGTAATCCAGGACACTCAAAACATGTATTTCCACTATTATCTGAGAGTCGAATTTTTTTTTGGCATTTAATACTTTCACTTTTACATACATCGTATGTGATGAGAAAGTAAAAATGCTGAGGGCTATGAAATCTCATTGCTTTGATGTATTTTAATAAACATTGTAGCTAATAACCACAACTTACAACGTAGCCGTTGTAACAAATTTTTGATTAATTGTTCAAGTCATTTACGTGTTACGTGTATTTTATTTTTTTAAGCCTCGGTAATCTTAATTAATGAAATGTTTTTTATAAGATTCAGACACATATATCGATTTTTGCAAAATTTGTACAAAATATTATTAAAAGTTATATACGTGTCTGATTTTTTTAAGTTGTTACGTTAGATGTTTTGAGAGGAGAAGACTTTAGGTAAAGACGAACTTAGTTGTACAAGACATATGGGTGTTTTAAGACTTCTAACCGATTGTTTCATGTTTGTTGAAGAGTTTTTTAACATTTCAAATGATTTTTATCCGTCAATTTATAGATGGCGTTCTAAAAACTGGTCATATATGTGGTTTACTATGAAATGGAGTCACATCTCACACTTGTCTACTACCAGCAGATGACGTTACTTGTATCAATTTCGAAGGTTTTAGACCTCTAATTTCATTTTTCCTGAATCTGGGGTAACTAGTTACCCCGTGTAGCCGCTAAGGGTTAAAAAGTCTAAGTTTCTACAAAATCCGAAGCCTTCCAATAGTTTTTTGTCATATTTAACATTTAGCACCACTGACTATTAGTCCGTTTCTCATAAAAATTGAGTTCAACTGATCAAAGTTTACGTGAGTTGGATCAACGTCATTTTTTTTTTTATGAATTTTTTCCAAATTTCCAACAATCTTGAACATAGATTCATTTATAAAGAAATATTTAGCTCGATAGCCAAAGATCTGCAGCTGCTAGACCATTAACAAATATTTTTAAGAAATTTCAAAACGTCATAAAACGCCAATTTTTGCATCGATTTTGAAGACAATTATACCGACAAAAGGGTCGTTTTTGCTTTATCTGGACACGTAATTTTAGTTTTATCAATCAAGTAATTCTTGAGAACCGGAGATGTTAATTTTTTTGACATTTTAACAAATACATTCGTCCTGGCGTTTTTTTTCTAAGCGACTTTTCTCAATGTTTCAAACTATTTTCAGTACCTCACATGAAAATATCGAGAGAAAAAAAAGAAACTTTTACCAAAACGTAGCATGAGAAAGCAAAATGATGATTTCTTTAACTAAGAATAATTGTGTATTGAGTATTGAAAAAAAAAAATATTATTATCGTTGTTATAAAAAAGTATAGTCACAAGTATTATCTCGAAATAGTAATTTGAAAGATTTTTCATTGTTAGTGGTACCTATTCTTGGATAACACATATCGGTACCACCTAAATATATTGCGGTTAAAGGAATGGTACATGGTAAATGGGCCAGGGTCGTTGCAAGTCTCGGTATCTCAGTTTCATTTTCACTGTGTTGACCTGTTTCCAGAGAATCCAAATAAAACGACGCACGCATGCACTGCTTTGCGGTAGCGTACGTACAGTATGACTGATGTTGAGAAAGGTGCCCGGTTTATTAAATAGGTCAGGACCACTCAAGTTTGTCTTCTGACGCTGCCACTGCGTCGTGCACTGGAGCAGACATACCACA
Organism: Cylloceria caligata; assembly: GCA_963942595.1. Taxonomy (NCBI): domain Eukaryota; kingdom Metazoa; phylum Arthropoda; class Insecta; order Hymenoptera; family Ichneumonidae; genus Cylloceria; species Cylloceria caligata. The sequence continues at coordinate 18,982,557 of OZ012710.1, read as the reverse complement.
CATGCTGCATTCTCCAGCGTTCTTCGAGTGGTCACAAACTTGTATTCGTTTTCTCGAGTCTGGTACAGTATAAAGGTATAACTACCGGGCGACGAAACGCTGTCACGTTTCTTGATTTGTCTGTTTGCGATGCGCACACCACTAGCATCTCACAATTGTCGTCGGTGGTACAGGTCGCACTGGATCGTTACATTGAGCAGTACGAAACGTAAATTTACCGTTACCACAAAGGGACGATGTACCTATCGCGCGGCAATATTATAGAAAGAAACTATTGCAGCGAGTCAAGCTGCCCCCCCCCTCCCCACATGCACAGTGCGTCAATTAAAAAAAACGAGCTACTAAAGAACTGTAACTCTGGGTCAATGATCTGTATGTATACCTCAAGCAGCGCCCGTTCTCTTCTCTGTTCAACTTTCAGTCTGTTCAGGTTGAATCGATTTCCAACGCGGAACTGTGCGTTCAATGAAAAATTTGTTTTCTTTTATAAGATGCAATAACTTCCCCCTCAGACGACACAGATTCTCATCTGCAAGTCCGCAATGGCAAACGTTGATGAAAAGCTAACATTACACTTGTACATACAAAGTTTACGATCATAAATGAATTACGACTCGTATAGACTATTATGGATGCACTTATGGAGATTTTTACTCGTGAACCTTCAATCACGATGCTAAACTGCATATAATATCGAGAAATAAAATACTTTCGTGTATTTTATTTGCTTACTTAAATCGCTTCCGTCCTCTTTTTTGCAACTAACGAAAAAAATAAAATAAAAAGAAGTTCGTACGTCAATCATAAACCACTTTTTTCAGTCTCAAAATGTATAATTGTAGCTGGAACTGTGTAATATGAAATGCAAAGTGGTGGCAGCAAAGCTAAGACAGACGGTTGGATGACATAACTTAACGTGCGACCAACGAAGATCTCATCTGCGCGCAGCCTGGAGGGCTAGCTGGCGAGTGGCTCTGTACGAAACTTTCCAGAAAGTGTTACGAGCACAGTGGATGTATATATATATATATATATTGTAGTACGCAGTGTTACTGTAGTACACAGTGTTCCTAACACTTAACACCAATGGTTCGCGCTCGAGGTACAGAGATGACATAATTCGCAGCTCTGTCAATGCGCTCGCTCGACTGTTGAATGTTTGCGGATGACGAAATGCTCGATGCGCTAATAGATGAGATATTACGTAAGATATCGATGATTATACCGATCAATGATCCTTTTGTTTCTCATAATGTGGCAGTAACGAGTTGCAATACGAATATTTAAATTTCTTTTTAATCGTTTACTCTCACGTTCGACTCACGCAGGCGAATCACGTTTGGAAGAACGAAGATCGTGAGAAGCGCTACCAAAGAGTCTGCGTGGTCTTTTTCTCAGAGATTCCTCTGCAATGTGGAATGTACCGCGCTATGCGATTCCGAGCGGTTGGCGTGAATTATACTTCGTAATAATTCACCACGGCCGATCCACACGGACGTGTATGCCCTCGTTGAATTTATTTAGCATAATAATCATTTGCACCAAGAGCTACCCCGAACGACGTCTCGTGTCCTTTGCGTTGAGTTTCTCATGTATCATCGTTGCAGAGGCCTCGAGCTAACACAAAGCACTTGGAATAATCGTGTACCGAGAGTATCTCGTCACGCCACTGGAGTTATCGAAGAGGATCACAAGTACGGTGGCTTCTGCAGGTTATTTCAATGGAAGATTGCACTTGAACACGCGGCTTACCTTCGATCTTGCGCCTCAAGAGAAAATTCATTTTTGCTTCGCGCGGCGGTTTCTCTTTCAATGTGACTCCTCGCAGAATCGACGATTAAATGCCATGCGATACGAGAGACCCGCGATGTCTCTCAAGCAGCAAATCGATTTTTACTTACTGCAGAAGCGACCCTTGTTTGCTCTGTTAGTAACTATACCGACTATCGTCTCTGACCATGTATCGCTTTAATTATTCACGACCCTTAACGTTATTATAACGACACTCGCTTTGAAAAATTCATCAGGCACGAAGTTCGAGGGGACACGCCAGTCCATGATTATATGATCACCGCGCTCAAGTTATGATCGCATACAGCACTGCCCGTAAATAAACTATATCTTGTTCTTTCCAATGTATAGTTTCTTCAATTCTTTAAACCCCCCGTCCCCCCTGTGCGGTGGCTGCCGTCTTCCACGCTGCATCGCATTCGCCGGGAGCCAGGGCAACTGTTGCCGATAAAGCTGGCATCTACCTAAGTTCCGGATGGTAATGCGAGTAAATCCCAGCACGACCACCAGACGCGTTTGGCGCAGCACCTCCTCCCACTGATTCGATGCGCCACCCGGTACCCGGTTGGGTGATCGCCATCTGAGCGGTAAGAACTACGCGACAGAAATACCAACGCCGAATACCAAGAACCCACTCGTCATAAGAGCTGCTGGTCATAGATTAATTAAAGGTGGAGTTTGAACTACCAGGATAACAGACAAATACGTAAATCTTTTTAAATTTACGTTGGCCAGCGCGTTTGAACTCGAACCTCATCCTCTGAGCCACTAGTCTCCCAGGTAAAAAACTATTTATTCGTACAATACACAACGTATTCAACAGAGTCAAATCGTTTTTATTGAGAACCGAATAATCGCTCGAAACCAATAAATGAATTTCGCTCTAACTGATTATTCTTTTTATTATTTATTTATTTATTATTATATTAATTATTCAAAACTACGATCTAGTATACTAAAAATAAAATACTCATTTATCCAGAAAGATTTATTTATCACCAAGAAACTATTATTTGTTACCATAAATGATTAACGAAGATTGCATAATCTATCTATCCCTTTGATTTCTATGAAAGAATTCAGAACGGGAACTAAAACTTTTATGCTCAACTTACTGCCTTATTACGAACAGCTTTCACATGGAAATAATAATGTTCAGGACGTTGGCATAGTATAATATGAATAGCGTTGCAACGAAAATTCATTTTGATCCACAAAATTCACGTTATTTACTTGTATTTACTCACTTGCCATTACTTCTTCTCTATTGAGTATAATATACACGATCACCTGTTTACTTTTATACAATTTCCTTAATCCTCAAAATTTCAATTGGACGAAAGTTACTATTCACCTTATGGATTGATTATCGTCGAATATATTCATTTCATTTCCTTATACGCGGACAGCACTCCATTTCTATATATTCTCAGCCAAGAGCCAGTCTGATATATCTTTCGTGTCTCTCGAGCGTTCTATTCACCTCGAAGGGGTCCGGGTTCATCCGCTCATCGCGAATTTCTCCGCTACATTACTTTCTACAGTTGCCTATTTTTCTTGACCGCGGAGGCAAGCGCTCACGGTAGTCTCGGCCATCACGTTCGCACCACAATGGTTTTACTTCGATCTTATCTTTATTGTTGCGCTGACGTAAAGTCGTGAGAGATTCGCGGAGACGATGATCGCGAATCGTAACTCTGAAACATCCCACATAGCACAGAATATTGCAAAAATGTTTTCAGTATTTCATAATAATTGAAATGTCCTCGCAACATTGTGATCGAGTATTGCAAAGTGATTTATCGTAAAGTTATAATTATTTTTGTGATTGTTTTCTTTTGATAATTACAACAAATGAATCACTTTCGAAATATTATAAAAACATATCGTTGTAATATTTTTAAAAAATTTCACATCAATGCTTTTTTTTTAATTATTTCCAAAGATTTCTAACGACACGCGAAATTATATTTCAAAGACAACTTTAAACAGAAAAGTATTTTTAATCGAAATAAGTAAATACGTGTATCGAACAGAAACTTAAAAATAAATATTATCTTTGCTTAGAAAGAAAATATTAATAAAGAGAACTAAAAATAAATTTAGTTAAGGAATAAAATAAGCTAAATTTTCTATAAAAATGTTTAGCGAAGGAAATTATAAGTAAATTATAGAGAATGTAGATGAATGTTGATATAAATAACTAAAAAAGTACAAACATATCAAGGTGATTGTATATGGCGTCTCAGTTTTCTTGAAGCGAGAGTCGACTATTCGATGGAAAGAAGTCTCGGTATTTATGTTGGGCCTGGGGTATTCAATGACCTCGGATATATAGTTTCAAATCGATTCGGCTGTTGGTAAGCCATAATAATTGTCAAACAAGTAATCAGATAATAAGTTTTTAAAATAATTACATTATGACACAATTGAATTATCTTATAATCCAATTATCTGGATGATAACTCGTTGACAATTACTATAGACTAACAACGACCAAATAGAGCCACGCTATTTATTCGAGATCATTGGACACGTCAGACTTACAATAGACACCGAGTCCTCTCATCTGTCGAATAGACGACACTCGCTTCGAAAAATTGAGATGCCGTATATAATCACTTACTCGTATCTACGTTAATTTAATTCTTCTACATTTTATTTATAATTCTCCTTAAATTAGATATTGTGTAACGTTATGTAACATTCAATATATAAAGATAATTTGGATTAGATATGGTAAGCGGCTTGGCATAATTCAGTGGTAAAATCATTTGATCGGCAATCGAAAGGTTGTGGACTTCAATCCTGGGCCCAAATTTCCTACATTTCTTTGGATATTCTTTCACATATTCCACTTCTTCCAAATTCTTATTATTGCAAATTTCAAACTTAACTAATTCTATTTCTTAAGCATCTTTTTTTTGTAATATTCACTTCATTATCATTTTGTTTCTGAACTGTCATAATTGCTTCCTCATAGAAGAAACTTTGTTTTATTCACACATTTTTTTTTCGAAATTTTAATGTCTAGAAGGATTGAAATACGATGAATAATCTGTAAAAAAAAATATTTACCAAAAAAATGACTGATGTTCGTATGTGCATGTGTGCGTGTGTATGTCTGTGTGTGTCTATATGCCATTGGTACTAAAAAAGCAATCGTCTATAATAATATAACGGTTTGAGCAATCGGAATAGAGTTTGGCACCCAGGTGGATCAGCTACTGACCTTTAATCGTGGTAACTTTTGTTGAAATAACAAAAATCAGAAAACAAAACAACGTAAACACGCTTACCTTGAATAAATTGCAAGCTATCAGGATAAAGATTTAAAAGAAAAATTACGTCTTTGGAAAAATCTTGCTTTTTGTGTGTAATCGATCAGGTAGAATTGCATTTGGACAGAATCGGCCCAGGGGTATTTCGAACATATCGGCAGTGAATTGAACTTTTATATTTGGTGCTTTAGTGTTTAGTCTATTAAACGTAAATTACTAACGTAAATCGATGGTTAAACTGTCGATTTGCATGCACGAAAAAAGAAGTTGTTGCGATAATCACTTCCAGCACATGCTGTGTCGCCAGTTAGTTACAGAAACGAAATAAAAAATATTTTTTAATATTTTAGTTTCGACATTTTAATGTCTCTGACCTTAAGACCTTCGACAGGCCGTTTTAAAACAACAACAATTTCTTTATCATTTATTACCAATGTATTAAACATACCCTGCTCAAAATTTTCGATAAAAATGTATAGAGACGTAACCATAATTTATACCTTTCGATAACTATCATGTAACATCTATACGGCAGTCAAAAGTGCTTTCAATTTCAAATAGTGCACTGGCGAATCTACACGGAAATAGTAATAGTTGCGATAATCATTTTCGGCATATGCTGTATCGCGAATCGGTTACAGAAACCAAATCGAAATAGTATTCCCAACTATCTTCAATTGGTTAGCGAAAAATAATACCGAATACCAACGACTTGACTTCTGTAACCAATCACAGTGTTGTCCCCACCACGAGCTGTTAGGTGCAACTAACGGGAGCTTTCCAGCAAAGAGACACAGAGTGACACTGTGTTACACGATCAAACACTGTGCTTTGGTGCTTGTTGGAACACTTTGAGGTTCGGAACTCAGTCACTAGTGTCCGCTCATTCATTTTACGAAAAATCTAGGGACAATGCCGGAAAATTAAGAAGAATAAACAGTTGTCAAACGCGTATAAATTGTAACATTGCATCTGATAAGTGAAAAATAAACAATCAATTCATGAAGAAAATTGTATCTAACTAAAAAATGAGTCCGACGCAGTGTCCGACTGTGTCGTTCTGTGTCGTTGTTGGAAAGCTCCCAACGTCGTAATTTGAATAGTACCGGCAATCTACGAGTTGGTTCCCATTACCGAAAACATCGAAAAAGTTAAGAAAATTGTGCTCGAAGATCGTCGTGTGAGCATCACGGAGATATGAGCCGATCTTGTTGTCTCGTTCGGATCGGTGCAGAGCGTTATGCGCGATGCTTTGGGCATGAGACGAGTTCGAGCGCGGCGTGTGCCGAGAGTGCTGAATTTTTTGCAGAAACAGCATCGCCTTCCACTCGCTAAAGAAATGCTTACTTTGGGCCAAAATGTTATCGAAGGCATTATTACCGGTGACGAGACATGGGTCTATGAATATGACATCGAAACGAATCAACAATCATCGGAATGGCGCTTCTCAGACGAGCCAAAACCCAAAAAACCACGAAAAAGTCGATCGAAAATCAAGGTTTTGTTGACCGTTTTCTTTGACTGCCGTGGTGTGGTCCACTCCGAATTCCTTCCGCCGGGCCTAACAGTAAATAAGGAGTATTATGTGAGCGTACTGAAGCGTTTCGGGAGAATGTTCGTCGCAAGAGGTCGGAATTGTGGAGAAACAACTCGTGGTTTCTTCATCACGACAATGCACCGGCTCCCACATCTCATCATGTACGCGACTATTTGACCAAAAACAACGTTAATACCGTTCCGCAAGCTCCGTATTCACCTGACGTGGCCCCGTGCGACTTTTTCCTGTTCTCACAACTCAAGTTACCACTTCGCGGAAAGCGTTTTGAGACGATTGAGGCGATAAAGGAGTATTCGCAGAAGGAGCTGAAGGCGATTCGAAAATCGTCCTATGAAAAGTGTTTTGAAGATTGGAGGAAGCGCTGGAATATGTGTATTGCTTACGATGGAGATTACTTTGAAGGGAATAAAATAAATATCGATGAATAATTGAACCGTTTTCGTTTTATTGACAAATTCCGGGCACTTTTTGATCGTAAGGTACCTTATACCACCAAAAATACAGGAAAATTTCGAGATTTCCAGGACATTTTTTTTCGATCGTGTATTCGTGTCCAACATAGCACTGAAATATTTAGGAAATTTTATAGAAATCTCGGCCGTTTTATCACTCTCCTATTCAATTTCCTACCAAAATTACTTCTGCTATGACTTAATTCCAGCAAACACCTTTACTATGATGGAACTGTAAAGTTCCGGAAGCGAATAAATTAATATCTCTGCCACAAAATAACTACCATAATTAAGGCACCTCCGGAAATATCTATAAAATAATACAACTATACCATACTACAAGTCTATCAGTTTACATCTCCAGCACGAAACAATTCCCCGACGCTCAAACACTGATGGTAAGTATTCTCGGGTAAAACAGGTTGTCGTGCTGTCTTTTTCTTACTCCTCTCCCCCGCCACTAATAGCATTACCTCTCCCGCGGTTCCTATTTTAACCATCAACACTTGCAATTCGTCTTAGAATGCCAAAGCGTTGTTCTGCCCCAGAGATGTAAACTGGCAATTCGGAGAGTTTTAGTTGTGGTAGAGATGGTCTTCAGGAGGCCTTAAAGCGAAACGAAACCGACTCAGTCGGTAACAAAAGATGTAATCCATTGATTTGATATACCGTAAACATTTTAAGAAAACAAAGGAGTTTTAGACAATAGCCTGTTGCGCTGTTGATTGCGTAAAAGTTTTCTTTCTTCCGAAATATCAATAGTCTCTGAACGACATGTTTTGGAAAATTAGAAGCTATCTCTCGCCCTCTTGTGTCACGCGACGGCACTCGTGGCAGAGTACTCAATTTTTTATATTATATTTTCCGGAATTTAATCGTAGCAGGGATGTCCTTTGCTACAAAAATTAATGGAAGAGTTATAAATATGTCGCCATATTGCCATATTTAAACGGAATATTTCCAAAATACTTCGGCGCTGTGTCGGATAGTAAGAATTTGCATCTGTACATTTCGTACAAAAAGGAGCCTGCTGAGTAGAACCTTGCACATTGTTTCTTCATTATTTTTCATCTTTCATAAAGCCAACCCTATGAGAAAATATGTTCATAGATTTTGACTTCCTCATTTAGAAAGCTATGCACGAGCCGAAAGCATTCGCAGACACGTTTTAAAACTACATTTAAACTAAAATATTGATCACTACAAGCAAACGAATAAAAAACAAAAAAAATATGGGGGGTTCATCCCTCAAAATGGCTGCGAAACTTCAGTTCGGTAGATCAAAGTGGTTCTTGATTCATTGAGGTTTTAATTTAACAGATCTGATGTACACTCGCACGCGCGTGGTCATCGATATATCAGCTGTTAAATAATTAGGTTAGACCGATATAACTCGCAAGCATATAGAAATACGTAAACTTTGTGTAAAAATCAATAACTTCCAAAATTATAATCGATCGTGAGATTATCACAATAAATTTGCTTTTTTTAAATTAATCTTCAAACGTTTCCAAATTTTTTTCCTCTCAAACAATATAAATCATCGAATGTTTCAATATTTTATAGTTCATAGAGAATGAAAGTACGTAATCTTATGTGCATTTAAAATCTGAAACCCAGGCCTGAAATCAGGGCCGCGATTCGAACCTGGAACCTTCCAATTGTTAATCGACAGATCTGACCACTGAGCTACGTTATGCCTCACTTAATCCGAATCATTCTCATATATTAAATATTCCACCACGTTACAGCTCATACTTTATCATATTATTAGTTTTCCGAAATTGAAATAGTCGTATTTCAACATTATTATAATCCAACTGTCATTTAACTACTCACTCCAATTGTACTACCTTAATCTGCGGTATATACTTGACTGCTCGTAGAGCGAATATATAACGCAAGTTATACATTTCTCAGCATAATATGTATACAGTGCACGGTAAAATAACCGATAATGTGCTTTTTTTTCATTCGAGTGACTGCTTAAGGTAGCGCTGTACTGAAACACTCAGTTTCAACTGTCTATAACGTTTTAAAAGAAATTGGTGTTATGGTTTGATGTTCAATACCAAAATTATATTCTATGCCTAGAAGACACACACCAAATGTCACAATTGTAATTCGCAGTCTTTTGGAAAAGTTATTATGTTTTCGGATGACACATCCGACAACAGACAGACATATATATATATGAGTAAATGCTTTTTTTTTGTAATCTATGACAATCAAAACGTACTTACACCGAAATTTTGTGTTTTAGGTACAATCATTCCTCTTTTGCTCCCTCATAGAAAAAGCTGTTTTAATGAAAAAAAAAATTCTCGAGATTTTGATGTCAAAATATTTAAAAATTTCCAAAATGTCAATAAATCATATTATTAAAAAATGTCCGCGTGTGTGTGTGTGTGATGAGTTTCCAAAATTGCAATGGACACGTATCAGGTCGTAACCTGGATCAGTTTGCTGCAGTTTTTACCCAAATCGTTAACGGATGTCTCTTTTTATTTTTGTTTGAATTTTTCGAAAAAGGGAAGTACGCTCTCTACCTTTCGTAAATTTTTGGTTATCGAGATAAAATTTTCTACAAGAATACGCCAGGGGATACGATTGTTCGGTACTGAGTTTGGAAAGAATCGTCAGATTTTAGAATCAATTTTTGTAATTTTTCGAAAAAAAAAATATATATATATTTTTGCTCAAAATTTCGTAAATTTTCATCCATCAAATTAAAACTTGGCGTAGAAATTGACTAGGGTACAAGGATGCTCGGTCTTGAATTTAGTCAGAATCGATTAAGGGGCTTAAACTTGATGAAATTTGCAATTTGACCAAATTACCAATTTTATTGAAAATTTTAATATCACTTCATCTACGAGGAAGCCAAAATTGATATAACCATTGTTTATGGTAAATAATCTGTGGGTGGGCGGAAAATACGAGAAAGCAATGTGCAAATTTCAAATTTGCATCCTTGTTTACATATTTCGTATCTGATGAGAAAGTTAAAATAGGATGAACCCGACAAAGAGTATAAGGGAGGTCCAAAGGGACCTTAATTCCCAAAACGTTTTATTTATTTATTTATTTATTTATTTATTTATTTATTCATTCAACGAATTCCTTGAAATTTTCGTCGTATTTGTACGGGCAATGAACCGCTCTCAGGAAATCTCTTTGAGCTTGTTCTTTGCAGTACAAGATCGTAGATTTATTCAAATGATTTCACTGCGATGCTCGGAAATGTATTGTCTCAAAATGACTCAGTACAGAGGAGACGTCGAAGGCCTATGTTGAACACGTGCGATCACACTTCGTGTTGGCAATGCCGGCCTCGTCGCAACGTGTTCCACATGCCAAAGATATTCGCACAAATTTACCAACCGAGTTTACCAACAACTACGCATCAAAATAGAGATAAGAATATCCTTTCCCGGATTACGATTAGATTCGATCAATAATCTTAATCATTAGCTGCATAAACTTCTATATACAGGGCTACATAATATTTTCAATGAGTTATAAAATATTTACAAGGAATAAGAACCGTACACTTGGTCATGTTATCATTGAGACGTTACTTCTCGAAGCCACAACATCGATAATTATTTACTTTGTACATTCGGAGGAACCAGCGCAATTGTGCTCTTAAACGTTATACACAAGCGGGAAGGCAGATGTAAATCGACCAACTTCAGCGTTGGTCGTCGATTGATCCTTTAATCGCGCCGGTATCGTCAACGGTGATATCGTCGATTTGCAAACCGTTGGATGCTTTTGCTCGTGTAACGGTAGACTTGTCGAGAGAGGAGGCAGAACAGAAATTCGGTCACAGTGCGAAGGACGCGGGCTTGGCTTATTAACATGAAAAAAGGTATTTAACGGTTTTCTATTCCAGGAGTGCAGAAACTCTTTGTAATATTCATCAGTGTGCACGAGTAATTAATAAGTCTCGCGGTCATACGCAAGAGCCTGCAAATAAAGTTAAATGAGAGAGTGAGTGAAAAATAGAAACAAATGCCACGCGACGCTACCCCGGTTCATGATCACCCAATCTCCGTTAGTGTATTTCGTTGTATACCTTTCTACTCGCAGTATTTTTTGTTCTTTTTAAATTTCGATATAATTATACGCTACTTACGTGCTGATGTTTCTTCGTGCCAACTTACCGACGGTGAATGGTGTACCCTCTTATATTACTTTCCCCTCGAGAACCGAAACTAAGCACGCGCGCGCAAGCGCGCTCCTTTTCTCGTGGTCCTCGCGTTGTGTACAGTTGGCTCCGAAACAATTTCACTCGCGTACAGTGTCTACAATATATGCGTTCACTCTCTATCGATAAATATATATGTCAACGAAACTTTCAGCCGGCGTTATAAACAAACGAAAGTTTATAATGATGCACCGGTTATCGTATGATAAAACAATGTCGTTGTATAAATTATTAGTTTGAAACAATTTTTATTAAGTTAATTAAGTATGACACGATGAACAGCACGGTTATATCAGCTATCGATTGTTTAATCCAATTAGTCGTTGTTTTTATTTCGTTCGTCGTTCAACCACATACGATTGAAGACGTCACCGAAGGTTTCGCAGAAGTAGAACGCCTCGTTGAAGATAGATTTTTTTTTTATCTAATATGAGTACGGTTGATCCAACGAACCCGGAAGAGTCATCTCGAGAGATTGTTCCCAAGACTCGTATTAAGTAATTTAAAATTGCACTTATAGAGATTTCTCTTCAGTCGAGCGTTTTAACGACTTAATTGAGGTGATCTGGTTTTTATTATCGTATTCGATCGAACTATACAGTTTCTTCCAGATACCCTTTCAAGATCTGCGGTGCGCTTTCTTAAAATTTGAATTAAATCAGCACCAAAAGTATATTCCCTTTGTGACGATCGTGGTGCTGTCGCGTAGTCAACTGTTGCTGCTTCGTGTTAGAGATTGAAACGAGCAAGTGAGCCCGGATGCTCGAAAAAGTGGGGAATCGAATCGGGTGGTGGATCTCCTTTCGATCCACGTCCGCGTTAGAGGATCTCACTGTCCGCTTCTTGGCCGACGCTCGTCTCACCGCTATGCCGTCTTAGCCGGATCGTAGGCAACCCTTCCTACTTTCGCGATCCACTTCCACGACCTGTTAACCGTTATACCGAGACCGTGGTTCGAGAGGCAGCACTGCGCGTAGTCAACCGCGACGAAGTATCGCGATAGTCACTATTTTAACGACGAAAACGATTATCGTGTGCAGAGGCCTGCGAAGCGATCTGCTTTATCGGAAAAAAACAACCTCGCTGCTTTATCGACAAAAAAGTGTATACCAGTCGCAGGAACCTGTAAAGCGATCTGCTTTATCGAATAAAAGCAACCAATTAATTCATATATCGTTCCTGTCTTACCGACTGATAACAATATCGCGTATAGAGATCGATAAAGCGATTTTCTCTATCCCTGACCGAAGCAAGGATCGATATTTCTTTTTCAACAACTGGCACGATCTTCTCGAGTTTCTATAGCAGAGAATCTATCCTTGCCATTGCGTTATTACATGTTAATATATATTTCACTTTGGATGGACGAGTTGTAAATTATTTTTTGTATTACTCGCGATCGGTGATTCATGCGTTATTCAGGACCTCGCGATTGTTTATCGAGATCCTACTGATCAAGGTATCATGGGAGCTGAAGGCAGTCCACCGGTAAATACGTAGTTACTTGACATTCCTTTTTTTTATTTTTCATTGCAGAAGTGTATTTTTCTGTATTGTTTGACACCTATAAAACGACTATTGATCGTACTGCTTGAACCATAATTTTTATTAAAGTTGACCTTGTAAGAAAAGAGATGTCAGCTCACAAATGAACGCAGTTTGCATAAAATCTACCTCTTCGAGGACATAAAAATATACAGTTTAGAAGAGAATACTCCAACGAACAGCTAAAAATAGAATGCAAATTACAGCACAAATTTTGCTTCAGTTACAGTGTAACTTTTGTAATTTTCGGTCTCTCTCTAGTGCTCTCGCTGGGTCTTTTACAGTCGATAACATAACCCTACTTTTTTTAAAACAGACGTAAATCTATACTAATTTCGGGCAGCGAACAATTCATCATTTCATACCTTCTTGAACCTTTATCACCTTAAGTTATATTAAAATACACCGTAATTTTATCGTCAAGTGTACCGTTGCCAGCATTTCGTATGAAGAACTTGGTATTCGACGAAAATTCGTCGAACGTAGCATTTTTTTCTTTCCATAAACAAATTCTGTCTTCATGATATCGTTATAGTACAATTCACGTGGGTTCATCACATTATTTGCCAGATTTCAATAAAACTCGAAAGCGATTAATGCAATTCTTTTAACTTCAGCTATTCACAAGTGGACTACCTTAAACATCTATGCTTTTATCTATTCACGAGCCTCACTGAGGTAAACGTATGAGATTTTTTATTGATTCTATTAAATATGTATACGAGTGATGAATGTAGAAGGTGCTTTATTGCTCCGTCGATTCGAGCCTCGCTCATATGTCACGACAATGGTATTCAATAAAATTCCTTCATTAACCGTTTGTGTGCTGGGCCTTTCTTCATAATATGTACTAAAATTGCGTGTTAAAAAACAGGGAAAAAAAATGAAAAATTGGGATGCTAAATAAAAAATCATAACTTGGTTAAATATTGAGCAACACACTGCGGACGCAGCGCATCATCCGAATACCAGAGATATACTGCGCGTCATATCGTCGATATATCGATGACACGCAATTTATGATAGATTTTCATTCGTCGAAATATCGACGATTAGCATTCAAACGGTTAAATAGATAGAATAGAGATAATTAATGTCTTTGCCACCTAGATCCTCGTTACTATGCCACGAATCAAATAATAACTCATCGCGTATTCGTTTGTCGAGTGTAAAATGAATGAACCGCAACGAAAAGCTTGATGCTAATTTTCCAGATGCGACTGGTTCACCCTCGAACCAGCTAACCTTGTCACTGATCAGAAACATGTCAATGTAATCCCTGACGAGACTAGTCTTCGTTCTGTACTATATGTAAATAACACACATTGCATGTCGACCGACATACTCATCGTTCGTCCTCTCCCCCCGTGCTCGCAAACTTTCACCAGAGACTTCGGAATAATCCTACTATAAATTACATTAAAAAATCACTTGCTTACAAATTACCATTATAACTGTCATGTAGCGATAAGCTATTTTCCTACCGATAGTTATAAAGGGTATCCTTGTTGCTTTGCTCAAAATTCTGGATGTAGACGCGGATAAGTAGATGTTCTTTTCGTTTATTATGAGTTTTGAATTATAATACCCCGAGAGCTTGGAGATACCTGATTAATATACAAGCTCGAGGGGTATTCGGTGGATTATTTTTTTCACCCGAATTTTAACGGACAGGAGTGTGGTATTTAACATTTTCCTGACGTTTCTGATATTCACGCAGGTTACAAGCTATTAACAATTTTTTCTTTATTATCTAGCAACAGCAGAGAAATTATCGAAAAATTAACGATATAATTTCGTCTTGTTGGTACCACGTGATGTTTCTTTCCTGTAATATTTGGTTTCGTGTTTGCTGTCTACTTGCATGTTGTCGCGCGTCAAATTTTTTTTTAGATAGATACGGATTATAGAATTTATTGACGTATCCGCTGTCATACGCTGACGCCTAATCATTTTGGATCAGTTTGTATCCGTTGTTATCGTGTTTTTCTCTATTAAAATGGTTTTTCGTCAGTAAAGTGCATTTTCGGTAGGTTCACATTTACCGAAATAAACGTAGATCATGCGATTCATTAAAGTATCATCATTTAGTTCTTTGAGTAAGATGAAACATCGGGATTGGTAACAAGAACAATAAATAATTCCATTTTAGACAGTTGATGCTTTGGTGAAAAACAAATTCGCATCACATTTTAGTGTTCATAAAGCGTGTGGCCCGAGTTAATTACCAAATTTCAATCGTCTCTAAAACGGTTCGTTTAGAAAATTACAACTATCTCTCTTGCTCTTATACAAGTTCCACATCAACTTAACCCTTTACAAATCACACCGCTCCAAACCATCCCGGAATGGAACTATGAATAGCAGAATGGGGGTAACGCATTGTTATGGTGGAGCCGAGGAGTGGGGATATTCTTGTGGGGATATTCTAAATACGAGAGAGATAGCACCATACGGGACGTGTGAGAGCGAGAGAGGGTGTTTAGGTTTCCCTTAAGATGATGTGTTACCCCTCGGTCGGTAACAAAAACTGTAATGCAAATTTTACTGTCAAGATTGATCTTTAAAAATAAGGAGAACGGTCATTTGCGTCTTACAATTCTACAGTTCACCGTACTCATTTTTTATCCGAATGATCATTCGTGATGGAAAAATTCGCTATGGGAAAATTCTGCTATCTCTATCCCCTGCATGGCGATCTGACAGATAACGACGACATGCAGCACATCGTCTTAAGGCGATCAAACACGGTGCGATTGGTATAACCATACGTCAATTAAATCTTTGTATTTCTTGAATTTCTTTGTAAACGAATGGCTAAAGTAGTGTAGGAATGCCTCATATCACAGCATCATAATTGTTATCATATAATATCATTATCATAGTTATCAAATACTGTTGTATGAAGCATTCCGAATTTTACACGAACATTCAACATTTATCACGACTGTTGTAAACAGAACATTTTACGCCAATTGAATTTTTGTATTTCTCGAATTTCTTTATTAACGAATGGCTAAACTAGTGTAGGAATGCCTCATATCGCAGCATTATGATTGCTATCATATAATACCATTACGATAGTTATCATAATGCTGTTGTATGAAGCATTCCGCATTTTCAACGAATATTCAACATTACAACTATTGTAAACAGAAAAGTTCGTGTTGTTGTACGCGTCAGTGCAGATACGTACATTCGTAATCATTGTATAATAAATCACTACATAGACGTAAAATTATTTATGGGCGGTCATACATTTCATACGAAGCTCACGTAAAAATAAATTCGAGAAATATCTCATTTTTCATCTGCTATATGTTAGGTATATCGGTTGTATCCACGGGAACAAGATTTATGCGTTTATTATCGTGAAAAACTGTGGTCTATCAACGAGAGGCAATATCCAATATAAAATTTAATCCTAATCCGCAAGTAATGATATAATCGTTCTATCCCATTGTAATCTACTTGAGCCCCTTATGAGAAGCAGTGAGATTGAACGGCATTAGTTTTGCGTACTTTTTTATTCGACATTACTTCCTGTTATTCTCTTCTTATCAGTGCCAAATATCGTTATATTTTATACATAATATCGACGGACTGTCAATGTATTAGAAAACTTCAGACAAGTTCATTTATATAAACGACAGTCGGCAGTCTACAGTATTTATTTTTAAATGTTGTTAAATAATCGGTAAACATCCGAAACACATACCGATAATTAGTTGCTTATTAATTATAATTGAATATAATTGTTGTATTTATTTGATATTTTATATAATATAAACTAATATCATATTACTCTATCACAATATTATATTATTATCAGTTGTCCGAACAACAATTTGGTTCTTTCATACGTTCGAGTACTCGAATGATTGGGCCGAAAGTGACTACGTTCCGCATGCTCACCGAATTTCAGCCTGATAAGTATGAGGCTTGTAATAAAATCGTTCCGAAGTAATAAGAGATGACTTCTTCTTTGACGAAGGGAAATAAAAAATTATCCAAATTTTTTAACTACTTGATCATGTTTGTTCAAATTCAATAGCGATCATGCTTGATTTAAACTTTAGTTTTATACAATGATTTAGCCTTGTTACTTAAAAATTATTCCATTTATCGCATTCACCGACATTTTTGGTAGAAATAATTTTAAAAATGTATTAAATATCAACTGTGAGAACAATTTGAAATCGTAAAACTTGAAACCAGCTCTTATGACTACCGTATAGACGTTACAAGAAACTTATTGAAACGTATAAATTATGTTTGTGTTTAATTAATTGGTAATAAATTAAAAAGAAATTGTTATGGGCCTAAAACGACCTGTCGACCGTATGCCGAAGGTCTTGCGAAGTCAGAGATTTTCAGATGTCAAAACGAAAATATTTTACCGAAGGTGAGATATCATCAACATCACATATGTTTTTTTTTGCAAGTCATAAAAAAACTCAAGTTCACAAAAAATACAAATGTTAAAATATATTTGGTTCGACCCCGAATCCGTCATAAGATGCGCAGCGCGCACCGACTCAGCTCGGTTGATATATTATCGAGCGAAATCCGGTTATATCGCTTTTCTCGTGCTATAAGATGAAGTCTAGAAATTGCGGTGACGCCCACGTGGTTCTTTTGCTTCGTCGTTTCAACTTTAACACAAAAGTTTACAGGACCAATTGCGTTTTCGTTATTAAAAGAAAAAATTATTAAGTCAAACGACTGCTGGCATGCTCGCGTTTGATCTTAGACATCAGAGTACATCGAGATAGCAAATTGGCAAAGTCTCATGGGATCTTGCGTGGGTGGAGCTTGATATACGCGATAAGTGATACAAAAACCTATCTCCCATTGCCTGATGAAAATAATACGATTTACGTAATTCATGTGTCATATGTCAGGCATGCCCATGGGGCAATAATTCTTTTATTAAGTATAGACGCGTCTTTTTATCAACCAGCGTTAACGTTGGTACTTATAGCGCGTTTCATCTAGCCCGAGGGCTAGATAAGAATCGCAAAAAAGATGGCGAAAAGAATATGAGAAAAAAAAGTTGACTGGGATAAAACGATTGGTTCGACCAATGGATATATGTGCGCGCGATCATCGCGTTCGATTTCTCCGGTGACGGTGCCGTCACCGAAGAAACATTTCTTTCCCCCGTTCTCCAAGGTGCCGGAATGCCTACGTAATCTTCTTCATTTAATCTTCCGATTCCTCACGGATCTTTATCTGCGATTTGCTGTACAGCCCGATTGATTGTTCCAACTCTCCAATTAATTGGGTCAAACAATCAGCTAAACGTCGTTACTGATTACTAGGCTAGCACAACTAATTTTCTAATGGGAGTAAAAGAGATTATGTGTTCGCCACGATGGTGGACCAAATATTAAGTTTTTCCGCGTAACTTAAACATTTTATTGTACGTAACGAGAAATTAATTATACTAGCTAGACTGATTTATCCCCAAAATTTGAAACTGAACGTAAACTGGTTAACCAAACTCAGTAGGTAATTTTTTGTTATACAAAAAAAAGTATACGTGGATAATTAATTGCTTGATACAACTAATCGATTAGCTCAGTTCGACGATTTTGTTGATTCAGCCAATTGATATTCTTTTTTGATGTTTCTTTCGTAATCCCTTTTGTTATTCTCCTTAATTTCTTTCGGTCAATGCACACTTTTGTAAAATATTATGATTCAGAATTGACGACTAACACTCTAGCAGGATTTATAAAAATCGGTTAATGTAGTCATTGGTGAAGTTAATGATCAATTTATATACACATACGTCATTAACTGACGTATTCCGTAGTTTTTATCCTCGAGCAGTGCGTGTTGACTTTTTTTTTGTATTACTCACGTTTGAGTCGCGATGTATTCCATTCCCTTTACAGAAGAAATCTTAGGGGTCAAAGCTCGCGGCTATAATGGTCCCTATATCACCTCGAGCTGTACATATGAAATTATAAAGTCTCAACGCGAGACTCGCGCATGAATTTATTCGTACACTTATATGGAGAATACATACGACTTGAACATGACAGATCAAGGAATTGAGGATTCGAATACTCTGTGATAATTCCCATAGCGTGCATCTATCACTCGAATGCTAATTATTCTGGTACTGGGTTGTTTGATTTTTTTTTTAAATCTAAGATAATCCGATAATTCGGAAATATTTCACGTTGAATTTCACAATTTGTATGCTTCTCTCTCAGCAGAATTAACGTAGCAGACACAGGTGAAACTATTATACCAAATCAACAAAGAATAACTCAATGTTTCGTCGTGTTACTCGTCTATGGTTATTATTAACACGAACTTGTGTTTATATATATTCGTTCGTGATACGCGCTTCAAGATTTCACACAACCGAGCAGAAATGATCGCATTGAGTTAAGTAACTTTCGCAATTATTCGTCAAAACTAATTACCTCTTGGCAATAGTTGCCATGGACACTTGCGATTTGAGCGATCCATGAAAGAAAGCCTTGTCTTCCTTTTCTCGACTCGAATCCACGACAATGGTATTGTGAACTTGATTAATCGAAAGAGTGGCACTGTACAAATAAAAAACTAATGAAAGAATAAATATACGCGTACCAAGTGCATGGCGAGGTCTCGTTGGCTCGGCGGAAGTGTACTCGTATGCATTTTTTTCTGCCATTTAGGTCGAGTAATGAAAAATTTCGTGTCGACATCGTGTCTTCTGATGAATCCCCTCCTTATCGTCATAATCACACGACTATAACGATATATATTCTATATCTATACGACGATATAGATACTATGAGAAAATAAGGATAAGGAATGTTATGTGCTGTGAGGCTCATACACTGTTAAAAATCCAGGGTGTGAAAGGCGATTGATGTGAAGTTTTAACCAGTGCTGATCCGTTTGGTGTTACTTTTAACAATTTTCACAGTGTTAAATTCACTCAAGCGATTGTGTTATAATCATTAGGTCCCGCCTAAAAATTTATAACAAATTTATGTTCGGAATGAGTAGATAAAAATCAATAATTTATGAGCAATCAATATAGAATTGGGTCACGAATATAATTAAAAAATGTCATTAAATTTCATTCACCTATTTTAAAGTAAAACGCATAGAAAGTTTTGAGATTATAATGTAAATCAACACGAGTTATTGAACATTAGCCGATGACACTAGTCATCAGTGTGAACTCGTATGAATACCGTCCGATGGTTAATTTCAACAATGTATTTTTAGCAGTGTTAAGTTTAATAATTCATCTAAAATTATAATTTTCATTTGTACTTCATTTTGCATTCTAACGAAAACAAAATAATAAGACTTTTGCGGTATCTCGCTTCTTTAGGAAAATATTTACAAAATTATTGCAAATACGATAAAAGTTGTGGGGATATTATTATAAATGGAATAGATAGAGTTGTATTATGGTAGAAATAATTTCCGGAATGAAATCGTGGCAGAGATGTTTTCTGGCAGAAAAAATAAAGGGGTAAATAATTCTTCCATTAATATAACTGTACTATGTTACAAGTTTACACCAAGAGAAAAAGTTTCATTGAATCATAGATATTTCATTAGAATCTCGGGCTATGAAACTTTTATTTGCCGTCAATGAAAAAATATATTTATATATTATATATATACTATATATATATATATATATATATATATATATATATAAATTACTATATATACTATTGATTAATTGCCACCGCATTTAATACATTTCACGATGAATTAAATAAAAGATAGTATATATATATCTTTTATTTAATTCATATATATATACAGGGTCGCCGATTTATCTGAAAACATTGAAATATTTCGAAAACTACGCATCGGATCAAAAAAAGTTCTGAATAAAATTTGTTCGCCTGGAAGGGGGTAATCCAATGATACCACAGTCGACCCCTCACCCCTACCTATCGGGTTGGGGCGGGAGCAACTTTGAAATCGTAAATGAGAACCCCTATTTTTTATTGCAGATTCGGATTCCCCATAAAAAAATAAGTACCTTTTATCTGAAACATTTTTTTTCGATTCGTGATAGATGGCGCTGTAATCGCAAGAAACCTAATTTTTGCGAATATCTCGAGAAATTACCCATCGGATCGAAAAAAGAAAAAAGACATGTTTCATTTTTCAAAAAGCTATTCAGCGATACGAAACTCGATCCACCCTTCCCCCCATCCCTACCCCATTGTGGTGAAACCCCACTACGTTACCCAGGAATAACGACGTGGACGTCGTAGTTCTTTGTTCCCATCGGGGTGCTTGTTTTAGGTGAGTCCTAAAACACTAAAAGTAGTTGTTAACTTATTGATAAACGAATACATAATTTCGATTGCAGCGCCATGTGTGAGGAAATTTAATATCAACAATAAAGTCAAGTCAATGGATTTTGTCATGGAAAACCAGGAAAAAAATAGGGTTTTCCAATCACGGTTTTTGAAGCAACTTCCATTTTTACCACAATGGGGAAGGCATGGGAGGGGGAGGGTGGATCGAGTTTCGTATCGCTGAATAGCTTTTTGAAAAATTAAACATGTTTTTTCTTTTTTCGATCCGATGTGTAATTTCTCGAGATATTCGCAAAAATTAGGTTTCTTGCGATTACAGTACCATCTATCATGAATCGAAAAAAAATGTTTCAGATCAAAGGTACTTATTTTTTTATGAGGAATCCGAATCTGCAATAAAAAATAGGGGTTCCCATTTACGATTTCAAAGTTGCCCCCACCCCCACCCCAGGGGGTAGAGGTGAGGGGTCGACTTTGGTATCATTGGATGACCCCCTTCCAGGCGAACAAATTTTATTCAGAACTTTTTGGATCCGATGCGTAGTTTTCGAAATATTTCAATGTCTTCAGATAAATCGGCCACCCTGTATATATATATATATTGGCGCTATTTTCAATCTAAAACCGCAATAAAACACCATTTTTAGCAATAACAATTGGTTCATTGTAATGATTCTGTTACTACACCTTAATCTTAACTCCTTTAAATTATATATATAAAGGGCGGTTAAATTTTAAGGGCCGATGTTGAATGTGAACCACACCTAAACGTCAAGTTTTTTTCTGCATTTCATTTGACATTTCTCAATTTCAGACTAACTCAATTTGAACCATGGAAAGATACACAATCGAACAACGCGTTAAAGTTATTCAGACTTATTATGAAAATGGGCGTTCAAATCAAAATGCATATCGTGCACTTCGTGATTTTTTCGGTCAATTTAATCGTCCAAATATGCGTACAATCGGAAAAATCGTGCAAAAATTTAAGCAAACCGGGTCTGTAGGAGATATTAAAACACCAGTGCATGCTCGTACAGCTCGTACTGCAGAAAATATTGCTGCTGTTCGAGATAGTGTGGCTGAAGAGCCGTCCACCTCAACTCGTCGTCGTGCCCAACAATTGCACCTCTCACGCTCGTCGTTGATGAACATTATGCATAAAGACTTGCATTTACACGCTTATAAGGTGCAATTGACTCAAGAACTAAAGCCTCTTGACCATTCCAAACGTCGTCAATGGTCAGAATGGTGGCAAGAAATGGCAACAGTGGATGATCAATTTTCGAAGAAAATCATCTTCAGTGATGAGGCACATTTTCACCTCAGTGGATTCGTCAATAAGCAGAATTGCCGCATTTGGGCGAATCATAATCCAAGAGTGATTGTCGAAAAACCAATGCACCCACAAAGAGTGACTGTTTGGTGCGGTTTATAGGCTGGCGGCATCATCGGGCCGTATTTTTTCCAAAATGAGGCCGGTCAGGCAGTTACTGTGAATTGTGTTCGCTATCGTGAGATGATAACGAACTTTTTATGGCCCGAATTGGAAGATATGGATGTGGGCGATATGTGGTTTCAACAGGACGGTGCCACTTGCCACACAGCTAACGAAACAATGGCTCTTTTGCGCGACGAATCCAATGGCCGTGTTATCTCACGTGGTGGCGATGTCAATTAGCCGCCAAGATCATGTGATTTGACACCGTTGGACTTCTTTCTTTGGCGTTATTTGAAAGAAAAGGTGTACGTCGATAAGCCAGCAACAATTCAAGAGCTAAAGGATGAGATAATTCGGCACATTAACGGCATAGAACCTCAATAATGCCTAAGCGTCATCGAAAATTTGGACCATCGGATGGAGGTGTGCCGCCGAGGTCGCGGCGGCCATTTGGCCGATATTTTGTTCCATACATAATTGAACCATACCATATTATCATAATAAAAAGAATTGACAATAATTTCCTAAATAATTTGTGTTTTATTCAAAATCAACATCGGCCCTTAAAATTTAACCACCCTTTATATATATATATAATTTAATTAATCGTGAAATGAATTAAATGCGGTGGCAATTGATCAATGAAAATTGTATCGAAGCCTACTAATCACTTTTATTTACTTCAATGAAACTTTTATTTGTTGCTTAGTCTCATAATTATAGTAGGAAGCATTTCGTTCAAATCCTACATTTTAAATCTTTCGAGCAAATCTTACTGAATTCTGTGTTGCTTGGCATGCCATATCGGGCACGTTCTTTTTGGATGCTTGTTCTTACTTTTTTTTACTTTAAAGGAGTTAAGATTAAGGTGTAGTAGCAGAATCATTACAATGAACCAATTGTTATTGCTGAAAACGGTGTTTTATTGCGGTTTTAGCTTGAAAATAGCGCGAATGATACGTGCGACACACACACACGCAAAAGCATAAACAAACAAATACTATAATGGTATTTCGGCGCCAGAGGATACATGCCTTTCACATATCGCGGCTCTTTCCTATATGTGTCTATAAATATGTCGTGATGCTCATCTAAGATTACATTATCCCAGGGTGGATTAATAACTCAGTGACTTTTTGAATGAAAGATAGTTTTTTCGACAAAAAAACGTTTTATTTCTTGACATAGTCTCTTTTGAGCTCAATACACTTCGTCCAACGTTACTCCAATTTTTTTATCCGTTCCAAAAAATAAGATTTGTCGAGGTCCTCAAAATAGTCGTTTATTTGATTGATGATTTCATCGTTGGAGCCAAATCTCTTTCCGCCGAGCCATTTCTTTAGGTTTGGAAACAGGAAATAGTCACTGGGGGCTAAATCCAGAGAATATGGCGAATGAGAGAGCAATTCGTATCCTAATTCATAGAATTTTGGCATGTCGATTACGCATGTGTGCACACGTGCATTGTCTTGGTGGAAGAGCACTTTCTTTTTGGCCAAATGCGATCGTGTTTTTTTTCAAATCGACGTTCAACCGGTCCAATAAGTTGGCATAATATTCGCCGTTTATTGTTTTTCCCCTTTCAAGGTAATCGGTGTGGATTATGCCGTGTGTATCCCAAAAACTGTCGCGATCACCTTGTTGGCCGACAGACCCACCTTAGCTTTCTTCGACGCCGATTCGCCCGAAGAAACGTACTGTTTTAACTGCTGCTTGGTCTCCGGTGGGTTGTGGTGGATCCATGCTTCGTATACGGTTATGAAACGGCGCAAAAACTCTTCCGGATTGCGGTTGAACAACGCCAAACACTCCTTCGAAGTTGTCACACGATTGTGTTTGTGGTCAAGTGTGAGCAAACGCGGCACCCATCTTGCGGATAGCTTTCTCATACCCAAATGATCTTTCAAAATCGAAGCTATGTGATATGCCTATGGCTTCTAGAATCTCGCGCACTTTCAATCTCAATTAGACATCTAGAACGTTCGGCGTCGCTCGTGCTTGTGCGACCACAACGAAATTCAGTAAAAAACTTCTTTACCATCGAAATTGGTGGTGCAGTGTCCCCATAGCATTTATCAAGCTTATCTTTGGTTTGAGTAATGGTTTTTTTGTCGGAGAAAATAATGCTTGATAAGCACACGAAAATCACTTTTTTCCATTTTCGTGAAAATACACGCGGTTGTCTGCTTTCAATGGCTGTCAAACACAAACTAAATGATGCAGCTTGCTCAAAATTTCACAGCAGTCTATCGACAGATGACAGTTGACAGAAGGAGTGTTGCTTCTCAAGTGACAACGCGAAAAATTCAAAAAGTTAGTTATTGATCTACCCTCGTAGGTTATGTTTTATTTTTGCATGCATGCCGTACTAACCGAGGAAAGGTTCGAGGAACCGTTTAATGTTCATTTATTATTAAATACCTTCGAATGTATTAACGTATTCACGGATAACAGCGTCCTTCAAAAACTTCTTCATTTCGGTAACAATCCAACAATCGACGCTTCGCCAGTTTGCGCTCTTGATTCAACACTATTAGAAAAAACAAATCACGTCTCCCGTCAAGCGACGGCGCCCATGATGCCGACAAATAAATTATTATTCATTTGAATAAAATAAATCGTTTCTTTGGTAAGTACAATGAAATAAATGTTTACTCGAAGGCAATGAAATATCTTCATCGTGGATTAAATGCATCGCATCATTGGAATCAAGTAATTATTTTCATTCAACCCAATAAATACTTAGTTAATTCAATGAAAGAAATTTCGATGTGCCTATTTATTCGAACCAATGAAATCTTTTCTCTCGGTGTACCGGTTTATATCTCTGCAACTGTACAACTCTCTGGCTGTCGACGCGTAAGACAGACTGTTGTTTTCTCTCGGTCCTTTCGAAGATCCAATAGCGTTATCTCTCTCGCGATTCTTCTTTTATACGAGAACATCAGTTCTAGAACTCCGGAGAGTTGCTGCGTGGTAGAAATGTAAACTGGTAGACTTGTAATTCAGAGAAGTTTAACTATCGCAGAGATATTTTCCAGAATTAAATCGTGGCAGTTTTTTTTCTGGTAGAATAATTAATCGGATAGTTATAAACGTCTGGAAGTCGGCAACGAGTATTTCCATCTTCTCTGTTTGAACTAATAAAACAAGGATGCAACACATAACCTTGCATATTGCTTTCTCATTATTTTACACCTTTCACACAGTCACTTCTATGACGAAGTACTCGTACGTTGATCGATTTTAGCTTCCTCGATCATAGAGAAAGTTTTCTGAACGGTGGACAATAATGTGGAAGCAATGTGCAAGGTTTTACTTTACGTACTTGTTTCAATACTGTGCATAGTAGCTCTGATCTACTCGAAAACTGTAAAAGTTATCGAATGTACCAAGTTATGAAAATTGCAAATTTCATAACTTTTTATAGTCCTTGTCAATCCTAGACAAACTTATTTCTAACCACCCTCGTTCATAACTTCACGTGTGCAGAAAGTTTCGGTACGATCGCTTGAAAACTGTTCCAACTATCACGTTCATCGACACTTTTGATGAATTAAAAGATTTTATCAACTTTCAACTGTTTTAACGATAACAAAAATTATGTCAAATGTATCGAGCCATTCATAATAGAACATTTGACCACAATTGAACACAAGTGTTCAACTCGATAACTCAAGATTTGTTCGATGCAACAACTTTTTAGTTATTTTTCTTCAAATTTATAAAATTAAAAATTAAAATTTGAATGGTTTGATCGATTCGCTCCGAATTCAATACCAATCATCGGCTTACATTAGTCAATTCATGTACAAATTTGTAGCTTGATACCTCAAAAATTATAAAAGTAAGCGTGTACATACTTTGAAAAAAAAATCTAAAACTATGTAATCCTATGCAAAAATTTGACCAATAAAAAGATCAAACAGTGAGGATTTACTTAAGCCATTCTCAAGTTATGGAGGTTTAAATAATATACACATACACACACACATGTGCCCGCACTGCCAGACGTTTTTTTTCTAAATGTCTTATTTGAATGTTTGGGAAAATTCTGAACACGTTAACATCAAAATCACGAGAAAAAATATTGGCACGAAACCAAAGCTTTATATATGCGGAAGCAAAAAGAAAAATTTCAATAGTTGAATGATCCATGTTAGACAATTAACAGTAAATACTTATAGATGTAGCGAATTTTATCATAACTATAACCATTAAATATTAACATGAAGCAATTTGTAAGGTCAGTCAGTAGTCGAATGAATGTTTTAACGTAAATTCAAACTGAAGGAACTTTTTATTCTCTGTCTTTTGTGTGACGTGGTACACAGTTAAAAGTCTAAGATGAGATAATTGGTGTGGACTTTGACCAGTGTTGTCCCATTTGGAATTAATAGTAACATTTTTTACAATGTTCAATTCACACAAGCGATTGTTTAAAAATCATTCGATTCCACCTTAAAACTTACAACACATTTACGTTTGAAATGAGTTATTGAACAAGGCGTGTAAATTTGAAATTTTGACATTACTTCCTCGTTATTCACGCCAAATCAAAGATTCTTCTCTACGGGGAATGGTTATCTCAATTCGGTCTTCCTCATAGAGGAAGTGGTATTGGAATTTTCAAATAAAATGAAAAATTTCATAAAATTGAAAATTTCAAAAAGTTTAAACCCCTTAATCGATTCTCATCAAATTCAATACCAAGTATCCTTGTACCCAACTCAATGTGTATGTCAAGTTTCAGTTTGATAGATAAAAATTTCCGAAAGTTAGAGTAAATATATTTTTTTTTTCGAAAAATTACACAAATTTATGACTTTAGGAAATCTGAATGCCTTTATCGATTCTTACCAAACGCAATACCAAATAACCTTGTCCCCTGGTCTATTCTTGTAGAAAGTTTTAACTCGATAGCTAAAAATTTACGAAAGTTATAGAGCGTACATCCTTTTTTGAAAAATTTAAAGAACCCTAAAATGAAAGATAAGTTAGCGATTTGAGTGAAAATTGCATCAAATTGACGGGAGTTGCGACCCGATTCGTGTGCAAAGTTTCAGGATGATCGAGTAATTCGTTCTCGAGATATATTCATTGCAATTTTGCAAGTTCATCATACACACACGCGCACGCGCGCGGCCATCTTTTCTAAATGTGATATCTCGACGTTTACGGACGTTTCAAGTAGTCTGGCATTAAAAATCCGTGAAAATTCTTTCACGAAACATATATTTCTCTATGAGGAAGCAAATGTCAATAAATTAGAAAAATCGATGCTCTGGCACGAATAAAATCCAAATATCTCATTAAATTATGTTTACCTATTGTCAAATAAAATATGTTTAAAGTTTTGATGCTACAATACAGATTGATACCAACTATTGAATAGTGGCTATTGCCATTGGTCGTCAGTGTCGACTGATATTGACATGACACAGGTTTCATTTTAATTCGATTTTAACACTGAATTTTTAACAGTGTAGATTCGCTATTATGAAAATGGCTGATATTGAATCAAAAGGGAACACACGCGATGCCACGCTGAATATATTTTAAAAAAAGCGATGGATGTCGATAGCTATTGTCCACCGAGACAGTCGACTAGGTGAGGCTTTTGCGGTCGCCGCGGCGTCAAGGCGATCTTGTTTTTAACCACACACATCGGTATCTCCAGCGTCAAAGGAGGCAGCAGTCGGAGCATCAGCATAGTCAAGCCGTCTTCGTCCTCCGTCCTCTTCGCCACTGGTAATTCTTCTTCTTTTTTAGCAAGAGAAGCATCGTTTTGCGCGTGGTACTTCTTCCGCGTTGTTGTTCAAATGAATTTTCTTTCGTTGCGACCCAACACGATCGAACAACGAGGCACGTCGTTTGAGCTTTAACCTCTCGGCAATTTTAGCTATATACTTATTATTATTATTATTATTAATCACTGTGTTACGATATAATTGTTAACGGCTACGGCCGTATCTCATGAATATTTGCACGCTCATTCTCATACTCACGCACTTGTCATTATTGCAAAAACCACGATGATAGATCCAACACGATGATTTATTTCCTGCAGAAATGAAGAACGATCATGGACGATTGTATGAGATCGATATGTCCATTTATTTATGTTATTTATTCTCCTGTATCTAAAACGCTATATATTTTCTATTACAATGCGAAATATGATAATAATAAATATCATATTTTGTTAATATTTATTCTCTGCAGAATCTGGGAAGACTGCTGAAGTCGATTACATGCATAATAACAAACTTCCCATTTATATGAATCGTATTTCTTCTTCTCTATGTGAGAGAATTCTTGGAAGAGCAGCATGGACGTACGATGTTTGAGTTGTAGAATTTCACGTAACAATATGTTAATGTCTTGTAAAACATTACGTACTCCGTAAATAATTCAGAATTTATTTAAATGAGAGATAACATAATAGGGTCAAGCCATCATGTTGTAATATAATAAATGTACCTCGTTGTGAACGCAAAAATCTTTCAAGATACAGTCGCAGCTAAATGAGATTGTTTTTTTCAATGTACCAATATCTCGCTAACCTTTTCGGCGAATTACATAGAAAGAAGCGTGCTAAATTTATACATACCGAGTTAACTGTACGCACATTATTCTTAAAAGAGAGGAAAGTGATCGCCCTTGATGGTTCTGTGAGTCAATTGCAGCCAACGCCTACCACTCGTTCGTGGTGTATTTTGCTGCTGCTGCTGCTGCTGCTGCTGCATAAAGAAGAAAAAAAGAGAGATGCTTGTGTGGAAAAGTACCAAACTCGATGACGCCAAGGTTAACGATCTCCGAAACTCACGATCTCATTCAAATGGCCGGACACTCGAACGCAAGATTGCTTCCACCCTCTCTGCGAATTCCTTACTGAACTGACAGAGAGGCGCTTTAAAACATTAAGACTGAGTCCACGGTCTGTACAGTCTCGGTGGTCGCTGCTAATTTCACCAAAGTTATGGTAATAATAATTGCGGACGTTACAATACGAACCGAGCATCGTCTCGGTTATTCGTAAGGACGATGTTCAAGAACGCGCGAAATTCGATCGTGCATGCACGAACGAACGTTTGTGTATGCATGCTTGCCAAATTTTCATGTCTCTTCGTTATTTTTAAGGACGTGGCTATCGACATCATACCACGGTATATATGCCGCGATACAGCATACGGTATGATTGGCAATCCAGCGCAATTATACCGTACAATGCCGTAACACGGTATTTTTATAATGCGACACGATATTTAACAGATATATAAACTTATTCTAGTGAGTCTTCTTAGTTATGCTAATAAACTATATCATGCATACCGTAGTTATATTTTTCGTATGTATCCTAAAATACATTTTTGATGTATTATCGAATTTTTCGTTAAAATATATCTGAGATATATCTTTCATACAAATCCAGGGTGTTAAAGATGATTGGGATGGATTTTTCACGAGTTTTGACCCATTACGTGTCAATTTTAACAATTTTCACAGTATTAAATTCACACAAGCGATTGTGTTATAATCATTAGGCCCCACCTCCAAATTTACAACATATTTATGTTCGGAATTAGTAGATGAAAATCAATCAATGATGAGCTATCAATACAGAATCATGGCACGAATATAATTTAAAAATGTCATTGAATTTCATTTACCTATTTTCACGTGAAACGCGTTGAAAGTTTTGAGGTTATAATGCACATCGACATCAGCTATTGAGACCAGTCATCAGTGTAAACTCATATGAACATCGCGCAAGGGTTATCAGTGTATATCTTGCATAAACTTTATTTCCGCGAAGGTGGGATGGGGAGGGGGGGGGTACATGCCGTCGATTAATACACCGTGAATGCCATAGATATATCGTGCTTGCTGTAGACATGTTGTACATGCCGTAGAATAAGAAGACTTTGGAATAAATGTCGGGATGGATGTGTATGCATTCCAAGGTCTTAACGCGTACGGATTCGGACTTTATGTACTTTTTCAATTTTATGAAAAACGTGTGTAAACACCATAGCTGACGCCAAATCTTTCGATATTAATATAAATTATAATTGACTTGATGTGATGTCGATACGGTAGACGCAATTCTTCCGCCGGAAGAGTCAAATGACTACAGCAATCGATCCAAAATTTGTTACACTAGTTACGCATTAAGTTCTAGCCTAAGGATACAAAATAGAACGTTACATATCGCTTCCTCATTATTTTCCACCTTTCACAAGGCTTCCTTTACGAGGAAGTATGTTGATTCATTCTGGCTTCCTCATAGGGAAAGCTGTGTGAAAAATAGAAAATAAGGAAGACGCATTGTGCAAAGATTTACTTTGCATTCTTGTTTTAAAAAATTGTAGAAACTGCAGTTAAACGAAAATTGAGTGATCAAGAAATTTGCGTGTCATCAAATCTTATTGTTTCAATAAATTTCAACAAAAATTATAGCCAATAACAAGAGTTTACTGCGTAAGTAATTTCACAAATTTTAGATCAATTCTTCAAGATATTTATGAGTTACCGGCCTTTTATTTATACGAGCCTCGGCAATCGTGAATATAAAAATGCAACGTTTTATAATTCTAGTGATACCGCTACAGGAGACGATATTTCATGGAGATTTCATCTCGTTTTGAGAATCTCGTCTCATCTTCAAAAATTAATTTTTTACATTGGCAACCAATGGCGTCGCTATTACTCGTTCAAAATGGCTGGATAGAGATATAATCATGTGCAAATTTATACAGAACTATACTTCTTGTGACATTCGGTCGTCTTTCCCACGAAACGCGCCAGAAGGCACAAATGGAAATTGGAATAACGATTTTAGTGTAAATAATTATTTGAAGCGTAAGTTGATCAATAGGGGAAAAAATAAATATTTAATAATGCAAAACCCATGCCCTCGTATATTTATCTTAAATAAAAATTGCTATTCCAATTTTACTTCTTCCATTGAGCAATTTTTTATGTCAACTTAGTCTTTTAATTCTATCCTTACGATTCTGGTGTTGCGAGACAGTAACTGAAACACTTCTTAGAGACACAATTCACGCTTAGAAGGTTTAATTCACACTTCTAGACACGATTCACGCTGTGAAACACGAAAAACCCACAGCGTATTTATTCCTAGCACAGCGTAAGTTTGCTATCACTCTCATCATTCCTCGTCATAATATTTGGAAAAATCTGACTACAAAAAAAAAAACAAGTGACAGAATTAACTCAATAAGCGAAGTAAAGACACGATCTATGAGTATCTCTGGACTTCAAATTTTGTCACAAATGCTTTCACTCTCTCGACTAATGATCTTGTCAACTCGATACTTTTATACACTCACATAAGATCATACTTGTCATACTTGGTCTCATTCCGGTACCATTTATTCTGTACTTGCAAGATCCCACACAATATTTTGTTAATAACAATAATTTTGAAATCAGGTGACAGACAAAGACACAAATTTTTAATCAATTCAACTGATTATAGTTTAGGCGAGTCAGAGCGACAATGTAAATTTTCATTGATTTTGATCAAACTTCCTCGGGCATTACGGTAATTATGAAAAACTATTTACCGCGATAGTTCAATAGCTAGAACCACTCTCATAGTCGAAAATCTCAACAACAACAAATTTCATGAAACCAAAGCTTTATTTATGAGAAAAATGTTTTAAAAAGTCAACAATCTGATTACGAATTATCTTGAAGCGTCTATGATTTTTAATTTACCATTACAGTTACTTCGTAACAAGATTGGAATGATTGTATAAACATCTGTACAATTTATTCTCTAGTGAAATAAAAATTGGGTTCTAATTGGAAAGTCCTATCTCGACATAAATATCATGGAAAACTATAAGCGTGGAGGATGGTATATACATTCATACCGATCCTGAGAGGCGCAGCATGCTCGAGGTCATCCTACATGAGAAAATTTCCAATAAGATAAAAACAAAGTCCACAAATCGTTGAAACTAGTATTTTTGTACCATTTTTTACATCTCTTTCTTCACATTTTTTGACTGTCAGTTGACAGTTCGTTTACGATTATAGTACATCTTATCCTAAATAAGCCTGCCCCGGGGAAGTTGAAGAGCAAATAACGTTGAAGATAAATACGAAGTTATTACGTTAAGATTATAAAACAATTTTGCTTCCTTCTAGACGAAGCTTTGTTTTTGTGATATTTTTCTTTTTAAGTTTCCAATGTTTTAAGTTTTCAAAGATAATCAAAATGGTTAAAAACGCCGAGAACAATGGTTTAGAAGTAAACCCGTGTGTACGATCGAGCGCACGCGCAACTTCTGAAATCCAATCGTCCATAACTCAAGAAACGATAAGACATAACCTCCATAGAATGATTCATTTAACTATTTGTTGAAACTTACCGTACACATGATTGAATGTATTATCCGAACTTCAGTGCAATTTAAAAAAGATTATCCGTTTTGAAGTTGAGATAATTAATATTTGAAGTTGTGATGATTAGCAGGAATCTCCTATATCTAGCTCACGCAAACGAAATGTTTTTAGTTCTTCCGT
The DNA here is from genome assembly GCA_963942595.1 of Cylloceria caligata. NCBI lineage: Eukaryota > Metazoa > Arthropoda > Insecta > Hymenoptera > Ichneumonidae > Cylloceria > Cylloceria caligata. The sequence goes on along the minus strand of OZ012710.1, from coordinate 18,949,410 downwards.
CGGAATTTCATTTAAGAGAGCATAATTGTAAGAAAGCATAATACGAAGATGCTAAATAAATTTGAGAATGGTTTATACCATTTAGTTTTTGAAATATCGCGAATGAAAGAGGAATGCGATAGCGCGTGAGAGTTGCACGTATTTGTCACGCATAACCTTCCTGCGGATCGTTCTCCGACTCATATATCCCCATCGCTTCGATGCCGACGGAATACCCATAGACTTATACTCATAGACCAAGCGTCCTGCGAGAGGCGCTGAAGACTACACTGAAACGAGAGAGCAATAGTGAGAGTGAGGGTATCTCTGTCGAACAGGCGCGTTGGTGGGGGAATAAGGGGGAAAGGAGAAGAGGTGAAGGGGAGAAGAGTATACGTTATGAGACGTTATCCTTCCCCTTTTTGCTTTCCCCCTCTTTTACCACGGAGCGAGAGAGAAGGCCTGTCACTGGCCATATCTCTGTCCTTCAGTGTTGTCTTCAGCGCGCCCATAAGGACGCTCGGTCTATGAGTATAAGTCTTTGGGAATACCTTAAAGCAGGGGTCTCCAAACTACGGCCCGAGGGCCACATTCGGCCCGCGGACAGATTTTGGACTATTTCACTTTTTACCACCGGCAACAATGATAATATGGTTTTGGCCCTCGGAACTTACTGGAGTAATCAGTATGGCCCTAAGGCTGGAAAGTTTGGAGACCCCTGCCTTAAAGCAATAGGGCTGAAATATAGCACTCTATAGTAAGGCAAAAACCCCTCTTTGTTTGTAGTCATTTCAACAAAATATATGCAGACTATAACTCATAATCGGTTAAGACGATGTGCTACATGTCGTCTTTCTCTCTCAGAATGTCATGCGTACGAGAGAAATAGCAAAATTTTTCCACCATGCTTTATCTTTCGGATACAAAATAAGAACTGTGAACTGAAGAATTGTAAGACGCAGTCCGACATTGTTCTCTTTTATTCGAAAGATCAATCGTGACAGAGAAATTTGGATTACAGTTTTTGTTACCGACCGAGGGGTAGCGCATTATCTGAAGCGAGAAGAATTTTGGTATATGAAAATATTCATGAAAGTTGACGCCCAATTTGAAATTTTATGAGATTTCATTCTTTAAAAATATCTGTGGATGATCTAACTTTTGTAAATTTTGAGCTACCATCCTAAAACTGTAGAGAAAAATATCGATAACACTTGATGGAAGTGTTAACGAAAGTAAACTCCCGTAAACTTGAAGCTGTGGAGCTGAAATTTGGCACGAAGATGGAACAATGTTTGATATTCCATTTGACGAATCTCCATAAAGGACTTAAAACTGTATCAGAATTTTTATCAGAAGCACGCTAGCAAATTTTGAGCTATTGAACTAAATCGGTGCAAAGGTTCAAATTAGGAATTTTTTCGAAACGTGACTTGTAAACAGATTATATTAGAAAACAAAATTAAACCTTGCACATTACTTCCTCATTTTTTAAAATTCAGAACCCACAAAGCTTCCTTTATGCGAGGAAGTTAAAATTGAGCAACGTACTTATTCATAGAGTAAGTGTTCTACAAATAAAAAAAAATTAGTTAACAGTGTGCAAGGTTCTAATTTGTAACTTAAAAACAATCAATCCGAGAGTATATTGTCGACTGTTGTATCACTGAAATCCATTCACTGCAGCGGTGAATAATTGTTTCAATAAATTTCAATAAACAACTTGTTCTAACAAAGTAATCGACGATTGTTGTCACTTTATTATTTAATATATACAACAAATATTATGGCGGAAACGCAAATTAACAGCACAGTGTTTGGCTAGAGTCACCGTTGACGGAAATGTATATTTCTAGCTTCAAGAGCACATTCTATCTACAGACAAAATCTACGTAGACGAAGAACGCAAGGACGTGATCTGTTCTGTTTTGCTTGCACAACTTATTTATAACAATAATAACCAAAGACAGGGCAAACTCCTTGACTTAGGTCCAAAGTGTCAGTGTCACTTCACTGTCACATCCAGGAACGCTAGGATATCCACGTATCTCGTAATATTCCGTGTCGTTTCTTAGGTGTATGGAGTTAATGAAGTGTAATATGTGCTCCCCCTTCTATTCTCTTGGTATGTACATTTATACTTGCATTATCCTCACGTTCGTTCGTATAAACAGCGCCTGTACATAGAGACCTCAATTAACACTTAATTATTGCAAAAACCCATCGTCCGAAGACGGCTAAGAAATTCCGTTCCCTTCTTCTTTACTCCGTGTCTTCATTTGTCTTGTCTGGTGCAAGCATCGTTCTGTACTACTGCTGGGGGGGGGGGGGGGGGTAAGAGTTCAAAGTCTACTCAGAGCTGGACCGACATCGCGTGTGAATGCATTAAAATCTCCGGGATTTCAATGCCTCCGCAACCGGTGAGATCGGAACGTGCGTTCGCTCGTCAACACGAATACATTATACATATGGAAAACGTTAAATGATCATCGCCGCGGTTCGGAAGATGTCTATACTGATTCGCTCTGGCCAATTCCAAATTTTGTACTCGTGTTTCAAACTTATCGAGAGAATAAGAAGAAGCGAGGACATAATACTGAAAGATGTTAATCTTCCCGCCGAATTTAAAAGTCTAAAGTTCATTAACTCTGTCCAAAGCAGGTTTACCTACGTCATTGGATTCTATTTCTGAATTACTCATTTGCAAACGAATATTCATTTGATTCTACCTTGTGATAAACTAAAAAAATAAGATTATATATTCTATCGATGAGAGTGCGTTACGTGATAGTGAGGATTGACTCGACAACGTAGAAAGCGCGTTTGGCAGTCGCTTGTGTGAAAATTTGACAGAAGTTACTTTCACTCTCATTCATTCATACAGTTAGTTGAGACTGGCTCTGATGATCGCTACTCTACAGTAGCTTTGGTTATACGACCATAAAAAACAAGAGAAATATAGGTAACTTTCATGTGGAAACTATAATCTCTGAAAGAGAAGAACGAAGAAGCAGCAATCTCACCAGTTTTTTTCACCGATGTGACGTTATCGTCATCATTATTTTAAATAGAGAGAACCATGGACGTCGAACGAAGACTAAACAGACGCAGAGTGAAAATTTGTAAAAGAAATTATTCGAGCAGCTAAATTCGTAATGAGAGATTCGATATATTCGAAGAATAGATTTTTGAGTGCAAACAGATCCAACAAACGTGTATAGGACTCTCATCTTCAAAGTCGCATGAACGGATCCTAGAATCGACAACGTTTTTTTATTTATATTTAAGCTAGTCGCGAGACTGTAATTATTTAAGCACATTTGGGAGATCCATGAGTTAATGTTGCGTTCCAGGCACTTCGAATCATGAAACCAGGATTTAGTCTCTTGGCGGGAAAGAACTGTGCAAATAATTTAACTTCGGATAGACTATCTCGAGTTAGGTTGAGATTTGTAGATGCGAAATATTTTTTCCTATGGAAAAAAATAGGCGGAGATTATGGGGTAAGCCGTCATCGATAGTAGCCTTGAACGTTGTAATTCTAACTATACTAACGAGCCTAACTCTGACTCACTATAGCTAATGTGTCAGAGGTTTTATTCTCTGGGAATATTTCCATGGCAATGTCAGTATGCCTTGAAATCCGAATAAGTTTTTAGATTTTCAGAGTGCAAAGTAGAAAGAGCTTGACAGGCTTCAATAATGATAGAAAAAAACATTACTCGACAGCGACGACACGAAGAGAACTGTAACAGAGCTGTCAAATTATTGTCAAATTTATAGTTGTAAATGGCATTTAAAGAACGAACTTAAATTGATCATAAAATTTGAGCTCAATATTGGTCTTGACATTAAACTTAGAAGCAAAATAAAATTTAAAAACCCACCTATTCGACGAATCCAGCTATTCGACCGACTCCGTAGACATTTTTTTCATGGGACGCATGCGCAGGATGCTAAGAATTCACAACGGAATGGAAAGTGACGACCCCTAACCTCGTCGAATAAGTAAAACAGCTGTGTCTCGAGTCGATTGAAAAGACGATGTCTCACTGCGATATGACAACTACTGCGTCGGTAAAGGATTGTTGTAACTTTATTGAAAAGTCATATATTATTTAGAAACAAACGCGCTAGCCACTCCAGCGACACTCCGATTTATTAACCTAATTTTATGTACATTAGAAATTGTTGTATATTTTTTATTCAATTTTGTCTACTTATAACTATTTAATTATCAATTCAAGAAAAAAAAATCGATAAGTAGAATGTATTCGTTTTCGAATTCGGTAAAGCAGTTTTTTTAGGTTCTTAGATCCAAAATAAACATTGTAAAGATCAATAAATCTTAAGATAGAACCCAAGTTCGATCTTGAATTTCATCTAAATCTTGATTTTTAATTTCATCGATAGTTTCCTCTGAAGTTCGATTGTAAGTTTTATCTTAAATTCAATCTTAAGTTCGCTCTTAAACTTTGATCTGAATCTTATGATTGAATTCAGGAGTGAAAATTCGGCCCTAAGTGTACTTACTATTGTGTTCCGGGACGTTGGTAATTTTCATTTGTTCACCTCCTGTCTGTTGAACTCGCATATAAACATGTACATCATCGTATAGCGTAGCAATATGAATATACAAATCTGCTTGTGAATTTGTATGCGAAAATTTATTTCATTTTCTTAGGAGAAACGTTCTTGTAAATATTTCGGAAATAAACGGATGCTACTCACCAGTTTTTTTCCTCGAATTAACAAATTAGATAGTTTGATAAAGTATTTATACGGCAGAACTACTTTTTTCGGACGTAGTTATTTTTTTATAAAATACTCCTTTAAAGAATTCAAAAGCGAACAAATGCTGCTCATTCATTTATTTTCTCGGAATGATAATTAAAAAGTTGTAAATTGACAAAGTTCAATCTTGAATATGCATAAATATCAAATGTCATCCTAATTTTCAGTTGTAAGTTCAATCTTAAGTGCCATTTTAAGTTTGATCATCAGTTTTATTATGATTTCAATCTCAACATTAAACGTCTGAAGTGCCAACGCTTTACCTGCGAAGATGATGGCATGTGCGGAGGTTTGGTGTTTCAAGGAAAGGGACAGAGGCGTACAGAATATGGTCAGGACAACGAGTTTGTCGACCCCAGACTTGGGCCGTTGATATAAAAGACTGGAATTGCGCACTAAAAGTGTCAAGGAAAGACGTTTTAAGATTACCGGTGTGCTGAATGGCTCTGCGAGATTTTATGGCGATTAAGGTTAATGAGAGGGAAGGAGTACCATATGATAAAATCTTTGATTTATGAAGGTTTGTGGAAGGCTCGGATGAGAAGTAAGTCAAAGAATGTTACATAGCGTTGAGTAAAACGCACATATCGAATGAGGTGGGGGATAAAGACTACAAGTGGATGATTTGATGAAGAAGAAAACTTTAAAAAAAATATTTGTTAGTGCGAAGTGAAAGGCAAAATTTGAGGAGAGGTCCGCGCGCATCTGTTATGAATATTTCACGGAGAAAAAAAGGACACTACACGATTTTATAACATCAGGGATACTAAGGCACAGATCCCATGCCGAACTTTCTCATAGATTCTTTATTAATGATATTTTATTATAAGCACTATAATAATAATAATAATAATAATAATAATAATAATATAAATACTAACATAATAAGAGAAAAATATCGGACCTTGGAAACTTATCTTCCGATTACGCACTTCGAAAGTCGGGGTTGGGGAATTCGAAACGATGACCTATAACGTGTAACAGACTTATCAATAACTAACTAACTAACGGCACCCTCACTTGGCTACCGAGAACTTAAGAAATAAAAAAAATAGAATCTTCTTTTAGCCGTGTTGGGCACGAGATGCTAGATATATTTTTGTTTAGTGAAATATTCCAATAGATTACGCAGGACCGTATCACATATCATATATTTGTAGATCTGTCATTTCGACGTTAATTCTCACAGTCGAAAATTAAATATGCGCATGAAGTTGAATCGTTTAATGTATTCCGTATATTACAGATACTTACTATTCCCATAAATAAGGTAAATTTCTCTATTCGCGTCCATGCTCCCTCTACCGGACACTTCAACGAAGAATTTAACAGCAATTCGTCTCGTACATAAGTATTGAAACGAGAAGAGTAAATACATTATGAAATCCCAAGGCTCTTTTCACATTTCCTATCGCGCGTCAAGATCCGAGCCTATTCTTCATAGTGTGGTTACGATATGTCGACCACTTTGAATGTCCGTTTTTCGTAGTAGAAACGATGTACAAGAAATAATAAGTACACATCTTTAACAATTGCTTGCGGTCTAACTTACGGATACAGGAAAAGTCGTCTGGAATCATGACTTCTTTTAAAAATGTTACGGTCAGCAGTTTGCGACGGCAAACGCCTGCTTGTCCCTATTGACGGAAGTGAACGTTAGCTCGCTGTCTATTATTAAATAATCTTTAAACATCGTAATAACCGATTCTTTATTAAATCGTTTAGAGTTGACGAGAGTCCAATAAAGATTAAATTCGTTTCCTCACTGTCTACTTTTATTTATGGTACTTATTAATTAATTAGAATCTTCGATCTGCTCACAGTAGAAAAAAGAAACGGTGATGGTGGCATGGCCAATCGGTATTAGACTCAGCTGTGTCGGTAGTTAAAACATTGACGAGTGTGTGTTTATTATCTTTTATCCATCAAAATAATTGAAGGATTGAATCGACGATATGTTTTTTTTTTTAATAAAAAACTTAGAAAACTGACACGCATCAGAGGGTTTCCATTAAAACATTTGAGGGTTGTATAAATAATAACCCAATTTAATCTTATCTCGGCAGAAAAAGCCATAACCCATCGGGTCAACCTTATAGGCATCGAGAATAGGAAAATTTACCTTAATGCTATCATTGAACGAAACAAGAATATATGTTACAGTTTAGTATAACTCTGCTATCCGTTAAAATTCACTATTACCAGTGCAGTCGTATCTGTGGTTGAATCAATGTATTCTATTCTCCAAAGTGGAATGAAATAATCCATAATGATGAATTATTCTTTCGCACTAAAATGGATTACGTCACTATGATATTGATTTTGTAAACACAATATTAAATCTGTGGCTTTTTTACTTCACGCTTGTAATTATCATACATAGTTTGTTGCAGTTGACATCCGCTGATTGCAGTTAAGAGTAATTTTTTATTATAAAGCCTACTAATAACATTTTGAATATGTCTTATTATTCGTTTCTATTTCTTCAGTAACTCCTGTGCAGCATTCAGAATGCTCTGAACAGCATTCTATGATTCCAATTGTTAACTATTTATGTAGCAAGTATTATTAAAACATCTTTGTAATCACTGTGCTTCATTGTCTACAATATTATATTGTAAATTTAACATAATTTATGCCATGGCTTACTATCTACATAGCAATAGCTATGTATGATAGTATATCAATAGCTAGTATGATAGTATATCAATAGCTAGTATGATAGTATATCAATAATAGTATAGCAATAGCTATGTATGATAGTATATCAAAATATTTCGAATACAAGATTGGTAGAGTTTTACTATCTATTTCTTATATTACATTATTGTGTTCATTGTTTCGAGTAATATTGCTGAAGTTGACGCCTCACCAATTGGAACACAGACGTTTTGAAATGTTGACAAGTTTATTGCATTTCAATAGATGGTTATTAAGGTGAAGTTTCCAAGAGAGTTTAAGGTCTAAGGCACTTTCACTCTCGATATGGCATACGTTCCACGCAGATGCGAGATAAAGCAGTGTTTGTTGTGGCGACATCTTGCATTTAGTACCAAGCCTTTTCACGCTCTTCAACTATGTACATCTACATACAGAACAACATAATGAACCATGTTCGAAATATTACAATTAACTTATTTAGAAAACATTGATTGATAATCAGAAGAATTTTTTATGAAAATCTCACTTAATTACGCTGCTAAACATAAAAAACTTACACGTTTTTGAGGGCTTCCATTAAAACATTTGAGTCATCGAGAAAATGGATTCGAAATTCGTGATGAGCGAGAAAAAATACATTATGTAGGATTTAAAAAATTAATGTTTCAAGAGATGATTTTTTATTTATTTTGGCTTTAAAATATATTTTTACAGAATTAGGGATAACTTTGCTTTCTTATGAAATTGCGATTGTATTCAATGTTCATTTACTTCGTTAATCGTTCTAGTTTTCTAAATGTTTTGCATGCACAGCTGAATCTTATTATTATTCTTCTATAATTAATTCACCGTACGGGGTCATTCCTCCATTTATGAGCCTTACCTCCCATCCGATTATGTCCGCAACTTACTTTTACCCCAGCTGTATCGCAATCGCACGTGGGCACAGGAAAATCTTACGGAAAATGTGTACAATATGATGTATTTTGTATCAATTCAAACACTTTTTTTCTGTTAATTTTTTCAGTTTATTAATTCCATTATATTAGAAATATTTTCAGCAAGGTCGATTTCATACGATTAACATTTTTTTTGCTACGAAAGATCGATACATACCATTCTGGTGACATTTTTATAAAATCGACATTAACGTCTGAAGATTTTATAAATTTTGAAGGGCAATTAAGATGGCGTTTTTTGGAAAGAGAAAATAATCTCTACAATTTTTTGTCGAACAGAAATATGGTTATCACGTCGATAACATTTTTTGAAAAACATTATTAAAAGCTAATATGAAAATAGAACTTTTATGCCGAGATTTTTTTTCTCTGTGGCTCATAATTTCCGAGATAGGTTGATTTAAAAAAAAATGCAATATTTTCTGAAATAATGAATTTAAAAAACTGTAAAATATCCACAGAAAGTACTATCGAGTAGTAGTAAAATGTAGCTAATTATGAAAAATATCTTAGAAGGTTTGAAATAAAGTAGTTCAATTGACAGCGAATGCCTCGTATATAGTGGACCCCCTTTTAATAAAAACTAATATTCCTCTTGGAAATCATCTCTGGAAAAATGACCTGGAACGTCATGCCGCTCCATTATTCGATGCATCAGCCAACGCACGTGGTCAAGAAATCGTCCATCCGAGTAATGGCAGCAGAAAGTTCTGTTTAACTCTCAAAACAGCCAACCGCGCACCTACCACTGTCAACCCTTATTTTACTTTTTTCAACGAATTTTTAATGAGCTCCGCGCTTATAAAAAAAAAGAGATTGGGATGAACCAAACAACGTTCTCCAAGTCCCCTAGCGGAGGTTTGAAATCATTGAAAAGAATATAAAATTTGATTAAACCGGAGTAAAGTTACGGTGACATGAAACTTGAATAAAAAAATCGAAATTTGTTTGTTTTGCGGTGCCCTAAATGGAAGAAGAAAAAAAGAGTACTATCAGTAGTAGTTGTCCTAATCAAACCCTTTTCTCTGTGCAGAATACCCAAATAAATTATAGGGAAACTCCTTACGTGATGAGTTGCCCTTCATTTTCTATCAATTTTTTTATCGTTCAACAGTCAAGGATCTTTCGTTTTCATTGTATATCAGGTATACGTTGATAATGTGTAATCACTTTTATAGACTTTACTCTCAACTAATTAGTCCTCGAGGCTTAACGAGAAAAAGTGATCACCCCTGTAACAAATATAATGAAATTCCAACGTCCGAGACGTACCTGTTTCTATCATAACAATAATCTATTCTGTGCACTAGTCATTCTACATGATAACGATTGAACGAAGAGAACATTTAACCGGATCGTGAATAAAAGAGTAAGTGCACGGTATATAGTACAAGTCTGGAGGTCCAGCAGCAGCGACAGCATCAACGTGCACCTTTTTTTTAAGGAGCCAGCAGCCGATCGTGAACTCCCACTAGGGTCTACCCGGCTATTCCCACATCGCGGTGTAGGTACCTGTGCCAGGCATCGATGTTGCACAAGTCTTTGCTTCTCCATCGTGCGGCTACCGCGAGCCAGTTCTCAGTGGCTTCGCGAACAGGCCACTCTCGTTTCTTTGTTCGCGCAGACCGGTGTGTCTCCGTGCGATCGACAAACCACCAGCAACCGTGCTCGTCATCCTCCCCCGATGACAAAGTGGAATTAATCTGGTACGCGTATATGCATCGAGTACTCGTACGTGAAGTGGTGAATTTAGTTTTCTGGAATTGCGATAAACGACGTATTAATTTGCCGATTCGAACCGGTTTGGCGCCGCGCTACAGCTACGCGCTGTACAACCAATCGATACAAGTGCTTCGAAGCAGATCGATAGTGAATCAATAGTGAAGTTTTAATAGAGGTTTGTGCTCGTTGAAGTTTTATTGGCATTTATTTGATTTTTTATTCTCACGAGAAACTACGTTGGCTGAAAATTTTATAGAAAGAAAAAAATAGTGACGCGTGCCGATACTCAAGTGCAGTGCAGTTAATGTCGCTAATTGCATGTTATAACTAACAATGTAATAACAGCACTTATTCAATATCGCATATCTTTGGAAAATAAATTATTCGTTGTCCCGAATTTTTTGTCGTCAAAACGCATTTGCATCTGAGCGTTTTTAATAAAAAATTTGTTCGAATAGTTTGTTAATGTTTCATTAATTCTGTTTATGACACAATGCAGTGCTGTAACTTGTGCGATTCACTGAAACTATAAGAGACTGTTCTGTGCGAATTAAGGATTAATTCCTCAATTTTTCTATTGTGAAAGCCGACGTTTTGTCTCAGAAATTAAATATCGAAATATGAATATTTTTCTCAGCTTTTTATAGCAAAACTGCTAACTTTATATTTCAATTGCATTATTCGCATATGTAACGGATAACGCTGATATCAAAATTGCTGCTTGTATGTGAGATTATAAAGATTTCAATGGAGTTATAAACAAACTTAGGATTTCTGGAAATTTCGTAGAGAAATTATAAGTTTAGAAAATTACGAAAATTATTGTCAGCCATGATGAACCGATGAGATATGACAGTTAATGACAGACAAAGGCAACTCATCATGGAAATATCAAATCAGCAACGATACATATTTTACTTGATACTAAATAATATTACAATTAGTAAAATTATATTTGGTATATCGGAATTTTCTGTTTGAAAACAAACATTTAAATTCATTGATGATTTGACTGTCATTTGACTTCCATGCGACGATACGGTTTCTTTAAAGTTATGCGCATAGTATAGAGAATCGTTGAAATTTTTGATATGTTAATCCTCTAGAATAATTTATTGCATCTGTAAAGTTTGAATGAACCATAATGACTTTTTCAGCGTGAAACTTTAAGTTAAAAATGTAGATTTTAACACAGTGTATATAGAGAATTCCATGTCCACCTGAAATGGACAGTGTTAATTAATAATTCATATACAAACATTAGTGGACACAATCAAATATCAGGGGTACAAATTGAAAATGCGGGTTTGATAACAGATGGCGTTACTAACGCTATACGCATCAGGCAGTACTGTGACTATGTTCATGTCAAAGCTACGTCTTATAGCTTTAATTTTCAGTATGTGTCAATTTGTCGCAGTGTCAAATTCATAGTTTTTTTGAGCTCTCAATATGTCGAGTTTCGTGCCAACAAAACAGCATTTGCGGGAAGTTTTAATTTACTTCTTTAATTTGAAGAAAAGTGCTGCTGAAGCACATCGATTGGTCTCCGAGGCTTATCCGAGTCATGTTCCATCGGTTTCAACGTGCGAGAGATGGTTTGTGCGGTTTAGAAGTGGTGATTTTGACGTTGAGGACAAAGAGCGGCCGGGCCAAGTGAAAAAGTTTGAGAATGCTGAATTGGAGGCAATACTCAATGAAGACTCGTGTCAAACTCAACAAGAGCTCGCAGATTCATTGGGAGTGACACAACAAGCCATTTCCCATCGTATAAAAGCCCTCGGAATGATCCAAAAGCAAGGACATTGGGTGCCGTATGAGCTGAAGCCGAGAGACGTCGAGCGCCGTTTTTTTGCATGCGAACTGCTGCTCGAACGGCAAAAACGGAAGGGTTTTTTGCATCGCATTGTCACTGGTGATGAAAAGTGGATCCATTACGATAACCCGAAGCGCAAAAAATCATATGGTTACCCCGGCCATGCATCATCATCGACGGCCAAACCAAATATTCACGGCGCCAAGCTCATGCTCTGTATTTGGTGGGACCAGCTGGGTGTGGTGTATTATGAGCTATTGAAATCGAACGAAACCATCACAGGAGCACTATACCGAACTCAATTGATGCGTTTGAGCCGCGCACTCAAAGAAAAACGGCCACAATACGAGCAAAGACACGACAAAGTAATTTTGCAACATGACAACGCTCGGCCACATGTTGCAGCGCCGGTCAAAACATACCTACAAACGCTGAAATGGGAAGTCTTACCCCACCCGCCGTATAGCCCAGATATTGCTCCTTCCGATTACCACCTTTTCCGATCGATGACACATGGCCTAGCTGACCAGCGCTTCCATTCTTACGAAGAAGCCCAAAAATGGGTCGATGACTGGATAGCAGCCAAGCCGGCCGAATTTTTTCGCGACGGTATCCGTAAATTGCCAGAAAGATGGGAAAAAGTTGTGGCTAGCGATGGACAATACTTTGAATAATTCATTTGTTACCATTTTTTCAGAATAAACGTTCAAAAATAGAAAAAAATCCCGCATTTTCAATTTGTACTCCTGATACTTTTGTGGTTAATTAAATTTTAAAAGAGTTCCTATGATTATTGAGAAGATCAAAAGGAATATTAGAAATAATTTTTTTCAATTTTCGTAGGGAAAATAGTATGAAAACATAATTTTCGTACTCGTAGACAGCTCGTCAGGTATAATCCAACGAGTCATCGTAGTGATGCAAATTCGAGATCAAATCGTCTAAATTCATGAAAAAGAAATAAAACTGGTGCTCCCCTAATGAAAATAAAATATACTCGAGTTCATAATAATTGATATACAAACACTAGTGGAACACAATTAAATACTTTTGTGGTTAATTAAATTTTAAAAGAGTTCCTATGATTATTGAGAAGATCAAAAGGAACATTAGAAATAATTTTCTTAAATTTTCGTAGAGAAAATAGTATGAAAACATAATTTTTATTATCAAAATAGTATGAAAACATCATTTTCATCCTATTTCCCCTACGAAAATTTAAGAAAATTATTTCTAATATTCGTTTTGATCTTTTCAATGATCATAGGAACTCTTTTAAAATTTAATTAACCACAAAAGTATTTGATTGTGTTCCACTAGTGTTTATATATCAATTATTGAAAATAATATGAATATTAATATAAATAAGAAATATAAATAAATTAATAAAATTAATATAAATAATAAAATAGCATGAAAAGATAATTTTCATACCATTTTGTGAGATAAAAGTGCAATTTGCAGTGTTGAGTAGGTACCTCGTCAGGTATAACACAACGAGTCATCGGAGTGTCGCAAATTCAAGACAAAAATGTCTGAATTCATCATAAAGAAATAATACAGGTACTACACCTATGAAAATAAAATATACTCGTTATATATCAGGATAAATAACTCAAAACCTAAACGATATATCGTACATATATCTTAAAATATATCAAGAAATTCTATAACTCATATGCATATATCTTGCAGAGATCGTCAATTTCGGAATTATGCAATCACAATTCCAATTTTCACTTGGATTTTGTAATTAATTTATATCTAAATACTAATTCATTATGGATTTGGATATGAATGAAAATGAAATACTAATTCCTGAAGGAATTAGGAATTAGGAATTAGGAAATACTTATTCCTGAAGGCATTAGGATTTTAAACAAAAGAAATATTGATTCTTGAAGAAATTTGCATTTAAATGAAAATGAAATACTAATTCCAAAAGGAATTTGTATTCTAATTCCTTGTTGATTGTTATTCAAATACTAATTCTTTGTAAAATTAGTAATTCATTTTTCTTTAAATACAAATTCCTTGCGGAATTTGTATTCGATTTTTATTTAAATAATAATTCCAGAAGAAATTTGTATTTAAATCGAAATAAATTATAAATACAAATGGAATTTGTATTTGAATAAAAATAAATGAATATTTCTTCCTGGAGTTATGAATTGAATTAAAATAAATGACTAATTCCACCCATAGTTAGGAATTGAGAGGTAATTAAATGACAGAAGGATTAGATCGGCCGATATCCGATATCTTGTATATATCGTTGGATATAATTATGTTCCGTATGGGTTACATGAGACTGTAAATTTATTATTAGAACGTACATAAATATTTTTTATGTTATATTCAGTTTCCTTCCTAGTTGACATTGAAAAGAGTAGTTCACTTGACTTATCTGCTCCAAGGGCTACGTTAAGAGGATGTTGAATACTCTCTCTCAAGCATTTATGTTATTTAGGTTGATATTGAACTTTAGTCCGGAAAGTACTACCAAGTATAAATTTGATCGTTTCATTATCTGCTCCTTCGTATATCTGCGATGATGAACCACTTTTTATGAAAGGAGTGTAAATCAGACGAACAACGAGGACGCAGAATTATCACGATAACGCGTAGCATTACAAACTTGATGATGCGTGTGAATTTCTCATTACGAATACATTTTGACACTCCCACACCACATATCGAGCTCATAAATCGCTCGTTAATTAAACTATCCTTCTTGATATTACTCGCAACGAGAAATGAATTACTTTCTGGGGATCTCACTAGAATTTTATTCGAACTTGATCTTTATTCTCACTTTTATTAATTGCAGTAGAAAACATTTAAAGAGTTTTGAAAATTCATCGAACAACTTACTGTTCCAGAGGTCGATGTATAATTGATTTTATTATTTCCATGTTAAAATGTTTAATTACTTTGAGTGTTGTAGATATTTTAGAGAGATTCAAACGTCATTTTTAGCATTTTTTTTAAATCGAGTAGAATGTTTGTCAATAATTTATAAATTAAATTTTACTATTCCGATGTTCATTTCACGAAATTTTACATTTTACCAAACATACGAGTTTACTGGTAGTTTATTGTTCGCATAAACTTCAAAGGTGAATAACGTAGCTTTAATTACGAAGTTACGCGTAGTATCACGAGTCACATAGACTTTTAATTATTCAATTCTTCAACAGGTTCGCACGAACGGATAATCGAATCGATCCCGGATCCACTCGTCGTCTTCCCGATTAATCTGCCAACTTTTAGGGAATAAATCCACTGACTCACCCAACGCTATTTTCGCTATGTTCGCTATGTTCGCTTTGATCCCAGCGTACTGCACGAGAGCTCAAACAGCAAAACGCGGCAACGAATCCTCGTGTTTCCGAGTAATATCGTCAATGTTATAAGATACGAAGAACAAACATAATTGAAACACCATTACCGAGGTTGACACAAGTATACAAAGGAGCAGAGTCGAACTGTTTGGATTGAGAAACCTTGTAAACAAGATCGCTGAGCGAAGTTACCATTTTTCGTTGGACGATGATCTTTTTCAATGGAATTCGCATTGCCTAATCGAAATTTAACATATAAAACGACCACTTGCTCTCAATGTATTTGGGTCACTTGTAATATGACAAATCCCCAACGATTTACAGCTTTAAATCCTTTGGCATTTGAATAAAAATCGTGATAAAATTATCAATAAATGAGGAAGAATTTTTATATTTTAGTGACTAATAATACTCGAATTGAGAATAATTATTAATTATATTCATTATAATGAAGATTTAATAATTATTCATCAAAGCGTTATAGTTAATAAAAATAAAATTGTTTTAAATTAAATGTATTAGGCAATCCACGAAATTTTCGGAAAGGTACAAATCTTCTAATTTAAACAATCCAAACTTTAAACTTTCATAATATTTTTTTATACGCATGTATACATAAGAAAAAAATGGCGTAATGCACCGGTAATATCAGAATCGTAAATACAACATTTTTCCAGTATAACGGAATCTACGTTGTTGAATTTATTTTTTGTATTTTTTTAATAGCATGGTCATACACTCAACTACTTTTTTTTCTCGTCTTTAATCTCTGTCCACTACTACACTTTGGTTTGAAATAGAGTCAAACCCCATGAGATATAATTCACGATTAAATTGTCAATCCAAACTGTCCGTGCTGTAAATATATATATCCGATATCTAGAAGTTTTCCATCATTTATTGAATAAAAATAGATTTTTTATATATTTTGGCTACATTTCAAATACATCTTTGATCGAAATAATATCTTTTATAAATTTTCCATGTACTTTTTCTTCACGAGGGTGTCTGGAAAAGATATAATCAATGCAAACAGTAAACTCGGTCGTGCTAAATAACTGTTGTATTCATGATTCTGATATACAATCCAGACTTTTGGGAATAATTAATACGACACAATTAATATGACTGCTAAAAAAGTCTTGATTCTCGCCAACCCACAGATTTTTTACTACGGGGAATGATTATTTCAATTCTGTCTTCGTCGCAAAGGAAGTGGTATTAAAAGTTTCAATAAAATTGACAATTTGGTAAAATTGTTAATTTCATTAAGTTTAAATCCCTCAATCGATTCTTATCAAATTCAAAACCAACTATCCTTGTATCCTAGCCAATTTGTATGCCAAGTTTCAATTTGATAGATAAGAATTTATAAAAAATTTAAGTAAAAATAGATTTTTTTTTCTAAAAATTACAATAATTCATGGTACTATAAAATCTGAACGCCTCGATCGATTCTTGCCAATCTCAATAACGAATAACCTTGTACCCTGGCATATTCTTGTAGAAAGTTTTAACTCGATAGTTAAAAATTGATGAAAGCTAGAGATCGTACCTCTTTTTTACGAAAAATTCAAACAACCATAAAATGAGACACCCGTTAGAGTTTTGGGCAAAAATTGCAGCAAATTGACGGCGGTTGCGACTCGACCGGTGTGCAAAGTTTCTGGATGATAAAGTAATCCGTTCTCGACATATATATTTATTGCAGTTTTTTAAGCACATTGCACACACACACACACACACGAGAATTGTAAATTTTCACTCACACACACATACACACACACGAGAGCATTTGTTCTAAATATGATTTCTTAACGTTTTGGTACTTTTTAAGTACTCTGACACCAAAATCTCGTGAACATTTTTTTTCACGAAAACAGCTTCCTTTACGAGGAATAGCAAAAAGCTATTGGCCCAAAATGCAATTTTTTTTCATACATTCACGAATTAAAATTTCGTAAAAATTTGCTGAAAATGACATTTTTTTAAATTAGCAGAATTTACATTACATAAAAAAAATGTTAAGATGTATTGAGTAAAAATTTCAATTCATTTGAAATTCTAACATTTATGTATTGAACTATTTTTTTCCAGTTTTATAGTTTTTTTTATAAATAAAGGGTTGACGTGAATAAACCCTCGATTTTTATATTGTCAAATCAACTATTCCTCTTGTTAAAAAAATAGTTAAAAAATTACAGACACTCCTAGTTACTAAACTTTTATGTTTCTAATGTTACAAAATTTAAGGATTTTTATCTTCTCGAATTCTCGTGGAATGTCTCGTATACTAGTTGGTAAAACTTTTCAATCTTTAAAATGTATTACCAATTGAACCGGAACGAAACCCCCGAGGTCAAAGTATTTCCGCTGTTATTAAAAATATTCAAATATCTCTTTTAAAGACGCGAATTTCTACGCGAATTTTATTACTGACAAGTACTGTCGCGTTAGGATTTTCGCGCGTGTGCGTGAACGCACTAATACTATCAGTGATCATTGACCATTGGGCTAGTTACATGTAGAGGAACCCTTGAGTTCTCGAAAAAGAGACTTACGCAAGCGTGGTTAGTTTTAGAAACGTTTTTTTAAAGATACTTTACCCAAGGTCTTTCATTAATCATTTGATATCTTTGCGGGGACGGTGCTAGAGCCTGGCCTTCTCTATTATGAAATTTCTTCGTTGATTCTCAACGCATTCGGCCCAAGTTATCGTGCTCACGCGTTCACAGTCGCTATCTTCTAATCTGTGAAAGACACGTAATGCCTCTCACTTATTGAAAACTGTGTAACTTTAACAGCTAAAAGTAATGGATTATCAACGAAAATAAAGATTGATACATTTTTTTTTGTTACAATATCTCGTTGTATGAATAAATATTGATGTTTTATATCCATGAAAATTCTTTGAGCGTATTATACGCCGTAAAATGACTTATGGAATAATCGTTATGCCTTTAAAACTTGTGGGTTTCTGTAAAACGACGATTTCACTGTTTGATGTTTGGAGCTGGAGGGAAACCGGGATTTCCGTAACGTCCGGCTGAATTCTCGAGACTATCCTTGGATAGTACGTCGACGTTTATCCACGAGAGCTCTGAAACTTTCGAGCTCGCGCAATTATTCAATTACAACAACATGAATTTCATAAATAATTTCAACAAGTGATGTGATGATTTTTTGCTACCCAGTAAATAAAACAAACTCGATTTAATTGATATGCATGGTTGACTGTTGCTCCAATAAAAAGAAAGTAAATTTTTTTATCGCGTATCCTCGAGAATTTAAATCGAAGAGACTGGAATTCCAGCACTTGCCAAGCTCTGCGAGTGCTGCAAGAGAATTCTAAGGAATTGGTCGGTCCAGCGGGCATAGGTGAGAGTATCTCACTGTTGCGTCACACGTTCACGAATTATTCTCGAAGAGAAAGATCGTGGAAAGAAACATGTTGTCATAAACATTATTTATGACATAGAATATTTCGCCAAAGCGTTACTTCGTTTTCTTTAAGAGTCCAACTTATTTGCTAGCGAATTCATAGCTTGAGAAGAACCCATTAAAAATTTTTTTAGCCGAAACGTTAACCGCGAAGAATTATTATAAACATTTTTTAAAAATTATTTACATTAGTTTGGTGTTTGCACACGTGCGAACGTCCAGTTCACGCGGGAAGTGATTCACTTGACGTCAATCGCGACACTCATTATCTCTTTAATTATTTCTAAACATGGATTAAACAAGTAGATATACGTATACGCTACACCGGAAGTTTAAAAGTGATAAACACGCGGAGAACAAAACGCGTCGGCACCACTGCTGGAGAAAGATGATGCTGCTTACTTTCTCAATCAAAATCTCCATCGGAAGAGTGTACTATATACCTTGTATACTTTAGGCGTGTATTGTGTTATATATTACACAAGTATAGCACTAGTTATACGAAAACGCAAGTCACCATCATGAATCAGCGTTTATTGGTCGACTGTAGTCGAACACGGCGAAACCAGAATCTCCCTACTTTGGCAGACTGACTTTTCCCCACGTCTCAAAATGCATCGTGAAAAAGAACGAGAGACAGAGAGAAAGAGAAAGAGAGTGAGAGAGATACCTTGTACAAATACATGTATCTAATATACAGTACCCAGGCATCTTTCTGAATCGCCCAGCACATTCACACTCGCATGCAGAAAGTCCAGTCACACGCGTTACGAAAGTCCACGAATACGACGTGTTTTACTGTACTTATGACGTCGTAGAGGTCTGCCGTTCGTGGTCGTTTCACGTTCAATCAATGTTGCATAATTTACACGCATACCCGTGTACTGTAACGAGAGCACTTGATATTGTAGTATAGATACGATTGCATAGTATCGTACTGTGCTACATATTATACAGCGACCGAGTTATGCGTTGGATGCAGCACATTTGTTTTTTTTTTTTGCTGAATTATATATGCAGTTCTCGCGACCCTCATTGCATCAATCGAGTGTGTACGTAGAGCCTACCGTTTTTTTTCTCTTTCTTGTACCGCTATTAACTAACAGCTGACCGTATACGCTCCTTATATAAAACATATCGGAGCTCAAACACGTGACTTATTTTTTTATAAAAAAATTTGTAGAAATGGAGACGGCGAGTGCAACCACTACAGCCCCGGTGGCGGCCTCGATGGAGCTCAAGACTCGAAGGGCACAATTTCAGCCACAGGTGTCGACCCTCGACACTCGAAGAAGACAGGCGATTTGCGTACGACGAGCTTTTAAAAAGTATGGGCCCAAAAGCAATCCTAATGTCATTCTCGATGGGCTTAACATGACAGTACCAAAGGGGACCATGTACGTATGCAATAATAATTTTCTGTAAACAACAATCTGTAAAAATGTTGCGGTGTAGATCGAGAAGCAACGCGATGTCTCAATAACTTCTTCTCTTACAGCTACGGACTTTTGGGAGCCAGCGGTTGCGGAAAGACGACTTTACTTTCTTGCATCGTTGGACGAAGGCGGCTGAATTCCGGCGAGATATGGGTACTCGGAGGACGACCCGGTTCCAAAGGTTCCGGTGTTCCCGGACCACGAGTCGGTTACATGCCACAGGAAATTGCTCTCTACGGGGAATTCTCCATCCGCGAGACCTTCATCTATTTTGGATGGTGTGCCCACATGACTACCGAACAGGTCAACTCAAAAATGGAATTTCTCTTGAAGGCAAGTGTCATATTTAATTAGAATACTGATTTCTTATCATAAAAACATGAAAAACATTTATAACTTATCGAAGATCTCGTCGGGTAAATATTATTTATATCTAAAGTATTATTGCAAAGAAATTGTTCGAATAAATTTTAATAGCAAGGTGTATTAATATTTTAAGTATTTGATTTATAGCTTCTGGAACTCCCGAACGAGAATCGATTTGTGAAGAATCTTTCGGGTGGTCAGCAAAGAAGAGTTTCCTTCGCAGCAGCCCTTCTCGCCGATCCTGAGCTCTTGATCCTCGACGAACCGACAGTCGGCGTCGATCCAGTTCTTCGTCAAAGTATCTGGGATCATTTGGTTCATATAACTAGAGACGGGAACAAAACTATTATAATTACGACTCACTACATCGAGGAAACTAAACAAGCTGGTATCATCGGACTTATGAGAGGTGGAAGGTTCCTCGCTGAGGAGTCCCCCAGAAAATTAATGGAGATGCATCACCTGGACACCCTCGAGGAAGTCTTTCTCAAGCTCAGTAAACGACAGAATATGGGACTTCGAAGAAGGAGCAGTATATTGAGCAGTGTCACTGGTGTACCACCGGAAGTGGTCGGTCTAAATAAATGCGTCATTATCTTTGCACTTAGTATGGAAAATTTACGTTTTTATTGGTTCTTTTTTCAGGACGCGGACGATGAGATGAGCGGAGAATTCGGAGACAACGTTAGCATCAGTAGCCGGAGAAGAAGCATTGCCGTTACTTCGGAAGAAGTTCATGTAAGAATACGATGCATCCCTGATGAACGTATTATTAGAGTGCACTGAGAGATAAAAGTAACAATTCGAATTAATAATTAAATCTATTTAATCAAATACAACAAATTTATCTCTCAGTATTTTTTACAGAAGGAAAATTTTAAAACCACGTTTGATTAAAACTTATTTACACATTGCATTTAATTTTATTGAGTAACAAGCGAGATGGTTACGTAAAAAAAGAACAAATATTTATGTTAATGTAAATATTTATTTTTTATAGGCACTTGAACTTCCTCCGGAAGAGGAGGGTTCCTCGAAATTTACAATGCTCGATGGTCAGCATATGAAAGCTCTCATTTGGAAAAATTTCTTGTGGATGTGGCGAAACTTTGGGTAAAAAATTATCGATTTTCTAATCAATTATTTACTAAATATTTATGCATTTCGTAGTTACTTGATTATAACTTTTTTTTTTTTTTTCATTTCAGTATGATGGCGTTTATAATAGGCTTGCCAGTAGTTCAGATTATTCTATTCTGCATGTCTATCGGTAAAGATCCGATGGGACTCAAAATGGCGATAGTGAACCACGAGTTGAACAACAGCATGGAACCGTGTATCCCAACGACAGGTTGCGAAACGTCTAGGCTCAGCTGTAGATTTTTGAATCATTTGCAAAAGAGAACGGTCGTCTTATTACCTTACGACGACGAAGACGAAGCTGTCCACGCCGTTGAGAAAGGTTGGGCTTGGGGAGCTATCACATTTCCAGCTAACTATTCCGAGTCGTTGATGGCGAGGATCGAATATGGCAAGGACGTCGACGAGTGGACTACCGCATTCGCGGAGATGGACGTTGTAATGGATATGTCCAGTGAGTCCTCCTAAACCTCTGCAGCGATTATCATCTTGTGATATTATAAAAATGCTAATATTATTTCTTCAGATCAACAAATTGGTCAGTTACTTCAACGCGATCTCTTGTACTCGTACCAAGACTTTGCGAAGGGCGTGACCGTTGCCTGCAACTACAGCGGCAAATTGACGAGCATTCCGGTCGACGTAAGTCGATGATTGATTAGACTAAATGCTAATCTGCAAATATTTATAATAATCTTATTATTTTTATAATTATTTCTTGTTTCTAGTTCAAAACACCAATTTATGGAACCCAAGAACCAAATTTCACAGACTTTGCTGCACCAGGAATCATTTTGACGTTAGTATATGCGAGCTATAGTTATAGATTAAAAGTAAGAAACGAATAGTTGATTGAAAATTCGATTACTCTTTGTTTTTTAGTATTATCTTCTTTCTTTCTGTGGCCCTTACCTCCGGCGCTATGCTACTCGAAAGGAACGAAGGTCTTCTCGAAAGAAGTCTAGTATCGGGCGTCACAGGTCCAGAAATGTTGTTTGGACAAGTGGTTACGCAATTCGTCGTCATGACTGGTCAAACGATCATGGTTCTCATATTTGCTTTCGCGGTATTCAGAGTCACCTGCGAAGGCGATATAGGCTTGGTCACCGCACTAACGATTCTCACTGGATTGTGCGGAATGTGTTTCGGTAAATACCAACAGAGTATTGCACAATTTTTCGTCTAATAATTTCATCATTTTTCTTCTGCATATAGGAAGTTGTATGATCGTGGACAATTTTTAACGGGATTTTCATGTCAAAACACATTTAGAAAAAATGTTCGGACGTGTGGGTGTAGCAATGCAAAATTTTGAACGTATATAATTTAAGAACTACTTGACATACAGCGTTTAAACTTCACAATAAAATAAAGCAGCACGACCTCTTTATTTGCTGTAATTTTTGTTACAATTTATACAGCGGTTCAAATTTTATGGCATTTTCAATTTTTCCAGAAATGTCTGTAAACACTTTAGCTGTAACAAATTTTACGATATCTGGTTAAATAGTTCTTTATAAATAGAGTTATGTTCAAGGACGGATGGTATTGAGTACGAGCTGAATCTGTAAAGAGGTTAACATCTTATGGGATTTTTAATTCATTCAAAATTGTTATAGCTTGCTAGACTTGAAATTTGCAAATTAATTCAACAATCGATCTAAAATTTGTGACACTAATAACGCAACAATTTGTGATCGTTAATTACAATTTTCATTAAAATATATTTAAGTAATGAGATTTTGGAGCATCGCGAATTTATTAATTTCTTTAAAGTTCAAATTTTACCCATCTTTAATTTGATGGCTAGCAAAATGTGATAGCTCAGACGCTCCCCTCATTATTTTCTACGTTTCCGATAAAACTTCCTCCACGAAGAAATCCAAACTCATCACCATAATTCCCCATAGATTTAACTTTGTAAGAGTTGGAAAATAATGAAAAAGGAATGTGCGAAGTTCCACCATGCATTCTTTTAATATTTATTATAATGCAATGGTTTCTTTATTTGATTGGTTCGACTTAAGAAATAAAAATTAATTCTCTTTTTGCAGGATTCGTGATAGCGTGTAGTTGTGAAAACGAGAGAAGTGCAACTTATCTGGCGATGGGTTCTTTCCTTCCGATAGTCATGCTCTGCGGTATCATCTGGCCCGTCGAAGGAATGCATCCCGTACTCAGATACATCAGTTTCGTATTACCATTGACAAAGAGCACAGAATCAATACGAGCTATGTTAGCCAGAGGGTGGTCGATCGATGAGCCTACAGTGTATCACGGATTCATCGCCACATTCATCTGGATCATCGTCTTCCAGACGATTGCGATATTATTAATCAAATTCAAGAAGGGCTAAAGGATTCGATTTTGTTATCGGATATCGATGCGTATGGATCTATGTAATTATTCTCTTTTTCTGTTCTTCGCGCAACCCCCAAAGAGGTCGTGTAGACTGTACCGTAGGAAAAGTATTTTTTGTATGGATTGCATAATCCGTTGGGCGAACGCTGCGCGGGATTTCGAGGGTATTTAAACGTAGCGTTCCTCACACGTCGTATTCTTTGTATCTCGAGATGGCAAATGTGTCGAATTAATTTTGTCTCGAGGCCATATAAGGCTATAGAAATGGATGAAAACACGCGACAGTGCGTACACCGATGCTATGTATCGGTGTAACACCGAAGATCGTGTTGCTGCACGAGAAGTTATGGTATTTTACAATTTCCTCAGTTGCGGTTTTTCTTTTTTACAATTACAATTACATTGTATCATATTTATTATACTTTTGTACTCAATAAGGATGATAGCAGGAGTTAATCATTGTACAGTGAATATATTCGATTTATTATTATTATTATTATTATAAGAGGTAAGATTAAATAGGGAGAGAGATTCTGTTACTTATGTGAATTGTTATGAACCGCTCAATGTTAATGAGACAAATTATTTTTACCGCGTGCTACTAAACGGTGACTGCTAGTGGTATCAATATTTCGTTTTATTCTTATCTTCCAAGAGTGAATGGTCAAACGAACAATACGATTGTCCAATTGATAAGAATCAATTTTATTTTATTGGTCTATGATAATTTGTTCTGGAACTACCTTGGCAACCTTACGAAACTCTTTGGCCAAAGTTTTAGGGCATTGCATCTCTGTCCAACTGATGGGCACCAGTGCGATTCCTAGAATAAGATAATAAAAATTTCTGTTCATCATTTTTATTCATATTTATTTACATTAAGGTTGCACCTAATGTACATTCCACCTAATTGGCTTTAATTCGTTTTTTGTAACACTTGCACAAAAATCCCCCCTTAAAGTGTGAGAAGTGGCATTTTTTAGTAAGGCATGAGAAAAAAAACTGAGCTTGCGTAAATCGGCTACGTTTTCTTTTTGACGCACTAGTTACTTTTCCGCTTAGGTATGCAAACTCAAAGGATTTTATTTTATATCTGTGGGAGCTTCGAAACCCTCATTGGACCTTGCCGAGATGTCTCCATTCTGATCATACATATTTATTTACACAGCACTTGTGCACTTTTTCAGCAAACAATAGTTGGTGACGCTCTTGCGATAGAGCGGACACTCGACAAAGTGCGTGAAGTTGATGGTACTCACCTTAAACTTGCGAGGCTAGCTTCGCAATCTTCGTCGAAAGCTCACTTTTTTGCAATAGTTTCGCAAAGTACTATTATTTATATATATCGGTAATTCTCCTAACGTACTCACCGCTTTCACTGTGGGCTACTACCACTCCCAATTCATTTTCGGCTGTGCTAAGCTGATACGTGTGTGCTTCGGTCATGGGCAACTGATGATAGCATAGGAAACTCGTAAAAACTTTTGTAAATATTTTAAGTACATCGCTGACAAAAAAGATTAAGTAAAGGATACGACTCTAGCGAGGATAATGTCACCAGGTCGAAAAGACTTATATAGTTCGACCCTATCTTTCTCAGTCGCTCGTACATCCTCCTTACGCAAAATACCTCTGTAGGGTCTCGTCAGAACTACGTCTCCTATACATTTCATAATGCATTTGCAAAACCTCTGATTGACTATGATCACCATAGCCGTGACAATGTCTCCTGGTGCCGGTACTATACTCTGTTCTGTCATTCCATGTACGACAATAGTCTGTGTCTGTAAAATTAAAAACAATATGGTAAGTATCCATTATAAGAAAAACCCCTCTCGATAAATTGAATTTTTCATACGTTTTCGTCCTTAACTAATTCCACTGTACCAGCGAGTTTGGAATAAATATAGCCATGTTGCTCGTAAGTCCCAGGCCCTGGCACATTACTTTTGTCCGATAGAGATAATCTTTGTCCTTAAAATCAAAAGTATCAAAGGTTAAATGTGATACACCGTTAAATCTTATACACCGAATAGAATTCCAGCAAGAAATTAGAACAAACCTGGAACGCATACCATGGGTTCTTCATCTTTTCCCATTTTTCTTCTCACTTTAATATATATAATTAAAAATTTGATAATAAAAGGTACAGTAAAATGTCAGATGCAAACGAAGAATCCGCCGGCGCACGTGCGATTCGATACGACGTATGTGCGCGCATTCACGAAACATATCTCACCTGCGTGAAGTCAGCCGGACAACTTTGACTTTTCACCGCTTTTTTCTTCGAGAGTGAGTGAAACAGTGTTATGTCTTTGCGTACTCGCAAGGTGGCGGAGCTACTTTCGAACACTTCCGAATACAGCGTACCATACTAGTATATCTATGTTTCAGTGGTTCTGCGTTCTGCAACTGCATCAGATATCAGATGGTGAATGCTGCGTTTCAACAAGCCGTCTAATGACAAGAAAGATGAAAGAGCGCGTCCTCCCGATTTGATTTAAAGTTTAAAAGTATACAAATAAGCACATAAAAGAAAATATAAAATGGCATCCGTGCAAGACCGTAAGTGAATAGAAATATTGTTGAGCGTAGCTATCGCACTTTTTAAAAATAGATTTAAACATTAAACCGGCACGACGAGGTTAGAATATAAGCATTCAAAACACTTTGGCGTCGACACTGTTTACTTTGTTATTTAACGATCGGAATAAAAATTTTGATTTATATTGAACGACTGAATTACAAATATTCAACATGACCTAATAACTGCACAAGTTTATATTCATTTTTCTATTTACAGGAACAAAGTTAAAGCGCGTATCTTACGATACATGGAGCACGAGAGAACAACTATGTTTAGCTTCGAGCGTTCTGAAAGCAGGCGATCAGAATTGGATCGGTGTTTCGAGATCTTTGAAGCCATTTGCTGAGAAAGAAGCACTGAGGCCACCCGACTGGTTTTCACAAAAATCATGTGCCATGCAGTACACGATTCTGCTTGAAAATGCAGATGCACCGAAGCGAAAGAAGAGAGAAAGCGGGGAGACCACAGGGGAGTCCATTGTCAGGCGACTGACACAGGAAAGGATAGCGGAACTGGGTCAGATTCTGGCATTTCAACGAGACGAATATCAGCAGCTTAAGGCAGAGGTAAATTTGTTGAGATCTGGAACGATAACCGAGGAGAAACTCCAAAAAATGTGGCTGGCGATAGAGCAAGAGGAGCGTGAACAGGAACAAAAAGCCAGAGCGCACTCCGCTTGGCTGGCAAAGCGCCAACAGAAGCAGGATGCGCAGTCCTTGCAGACTGTAACGCTGGCTGCACCACGGAAATCATTGGAAACCACGGGCGATGGTCAGGAAAGTATGGATGCAACTAATGACGACGAGGAGAAGAAAAATCGAGGCGGCAGGTCACCGCTCTTGACGAGCCTATTGAAATCGCCTAGTCCTACCACGCAGATTCAAAATCCACCGTCCTCGGCTCAGGTCACATCTCCAACGATAGCCAGTCTTCTATGTTCGAGCCCAAAAGTTCCTAATCCACAGATATCGCAGAGTGTACTGCCGCAATTGCATAAATTAGTTTCTACGGCTATGACGAACACCGTGCCGGAAAGACCGTCGGTTGGAGCGCCGACTCTCTCGATGCTTCTCGAATTACCAGCGAATTTGCAGAGGGGTTCCCTAGCTAGTTTGCAGGCCGCAGCTTCGACCGCGTCGCAGCAAGCTGTCCCTTCCGAAGTTCACAAACAGAGCCATTCCATCAAGCAAACTTTAGCGATCAACGACTCGAGTATTGTCCGACAGCCGACGATAAACTCCGTGCCTAATATTCCTGTAACTGAAAGTATGGTCCAGATAATCGATCACATCGACGATGTAATTCGCAAGGACATCATGGCGGACGTTATAGATAAAGATGAAATTAACGAAATTATCGGCGACATCGAAGAATTGATAAAGGAAGAAATTACGTCCAGTCCACAAAAAATATCGGAACCTATCTCGAACCCGGAGATCATAGAGAATTTGTCGGTTCCGGAAATCGAGAAAGTCGTATTGCCGGAACGTCCGGAGCCTAGAGACGTCGACGAGCCGGTCTCGCTTTCGAATTCACCACAAAGCGAGATGGCTATTGAGGAGATCGATCAGAGTACCTCGAGTATAGCGGAAATCATTGGTACAGTGGCCATTGAACCCATGGAACCCAAAGTTACCGTCGTACCAGTTCTCGAGGAGTTACCCGAAAATAAAACAAAGGAAGAAGAAGTAAAAATAGATTCAAAAAAGGAGGAAGAAGCACCCGCAGATCCACAGCCCGAAGAGGAACCTAAAATAGAAGATGATGCGGAGGAATCGAACACAAATATTGAAAAGGAAGTGGAAAAAATTATGGAAGAACCGGAAGAGAAGAGTGAAGATGTTGTGGTTTCGGAAACTGAATCGAAAACACCTGATCCTGTTTCCAAGAGTTCTCCCGAGAGTACTACCGACAAAGAATCCGACGAGGCAGAACCAGCTACAATTACATCCGATGTTGATGATCCTGGTGAAAATTCCGTGGAGTCGAAAGAATCACCCGAGGAAATGAAAGACAAGAATGATCTGGCATTGGATCAGATAGAAATGAATTTAGCGAAGATCACTGGTGATCAGAACGAAGCTGGTTCGGCCGAAGGAGTGAGCGTGTGCTCCGAAGTCACGACCGACATGCTGAGTATCGAAGATAACGATAAATTGCAAGATATCAGTATGATACTCGAAGATGACGAGAGCTCGCAGAGTAGCTCGAGTAAGAAGAAAGACGCGGACGAACAATTGATGAGTGAGAGCGCGGTCGATGGATCGGATTCTCAAGAATCGTTCAAAGAGGACGCTGCGTCTAAAGATAATTCTAAAGAAACAGTAACCGAACTGTCGATGGAGGTGCACGCTGATACAGTCGAAGAGATTCCCGAAAAAAACGATGACGAACCCGCTAAAATAGAAATTTTAAAAGATTCCGAAGACAGTATGAGCCCTGCTTTACCAGAAATTGAGAAGAATGAAAAAAACGATGAAACGCCACTATCCGAAATAGAAAAAACATCGGAGTCTGTAAAAACGGAGAGCGGCGAAAAAGACTATGCGGAATCGCCGAAACTGGAAGCAGAAGATATTGAAGTGAAAAAATGCGATTCGCCAGTTGTAACAGACGAAAAACCGGAAATAAAAGACGAATCTGAAGCGGATTCGTTGATAGAACAACTGGAGGAGCCGAAGCAAGAAGAAACCGAAGTGAAGGAGGAAGAAGAGGAACTGAAAGGATTGGAGAGTGATTTATCGATTAAAAAGGATGCTGTCGAGTCAGCGGGTAGTATGGGCGACGATATAGGCGATCTCGACGAGGAAGAATCTTCGCTGAGCAAATTGAGTGGTGGTCGAGCAATGAAGACATACTCGAAGAAGCAAACAATCACAGTCGATAGCGAACCGGACACAGAAAGCAGCGGGGAGAATGCCGATTATCGAGCCTGGAAAAAAGCCGTTGTCCTCATGTACAATAGACTGGCGACTCACAAATACGCTTCGATATTTCTTCGGCCGATAACGGAGGATCAAGCACCCGGTTATCATTCGGTCATTTTTCGTCCTATGGACTTGTCGACGATAAAGAGAAATATCGACAACGGGACCATTCGAACCACCATGCATTTTCAACGCGACGTCATGCTTATGTTCCAAAATGCTATTATGTACAATAAACACGACACTTTCGTTTACAAGATGGCTGTATCGATGCAAGAGGAATGCTTGCAGCACATGCAGGTTTGTATTAAATGCACAAATTGACCAATCTCATTGCTTTTAAATATCTCTTCGTTCTTTCGTTCCTATTTTATAATTATTACTTAATTTATTATAGAAACTTACAATTTTTATAACTATACAGCACAGATTTTTTCATTAAATTCAAACATAAAATAAACGATTTAAATAAAAAAAGTCCATTTATTGCACACTTTTATTGCAAGGTCAAAGTGGTCGAAGTTTCGCTATGTTTTTGCATATATCGCAACATCTAGACAATAAAATTGGATGAAATTGCTACGAAATACTTTGACATGGAAAATCACATAAAAAAAAATGTCTCGCAATATTGAATTTTTGAACAATTCTTTTACATTCATGCAACAATATTGAGTATAAAAATCAAAAAATTTGGGTAACTTTTTCTTGTGGTGTACCGTAATGATTATATCTTTCAAATGAGTTATTTTTCTGTATGACATTGTACACAGAAAAATAATAATACTATTGTGATTGTAATGACCGAACCCCTTTAATTATTAACATGTTGTGGCCGACAGGCAATCTCGTTTGTCTATCACTTTTATAAAATATCAAATAATATGTCGGGGTAAATAAACAAAGAATGCATATTAGAAGTACAAGCGATAGAGATATGCAACGAGGTGGTCGCAACTTACGAATCTCCTCTTTTCGTTACAGATTCTCGTTCAAGTTACGGGAGAAGGGCAATTGCGTAGGGAAACGAGAACCGCGGCGAGTAGTAGCAGCGAGACCAGTGACACCAGCGTCAAAAGAAAACGAAGTCATATAACACCGAGTCCACACGACAGCGAGAGCCCACGTTGCAAAAAACGTAGGAAATCAGAGAACGATTAAAAAGTTTACCCTCGGTACGTATCGTACGTATGTCGTGATAGGCTTCTTCGATCACGAATCAATCAATTTTCTCAAACATTGTACAAACTAGCTTAATAAGACATCGATCCTCGACACGGCCGTGTTTGCTTGTCAAAGTAACACGAAAAGAAAGAAACGTGGCGACAACACGTTTCGATTTAAAGTTGATTCAATCGAGTCAACAGAAACCCCGAAACATGCGCGGTGACTGGATATATTCCACCAACGTTCTATTGTCATTTACTGTTACGAAAGAAAGAAAAAAAAGCCAGAGTTTGGCAAGTCTCCCTTGGAATGGCATCAAATTAAATCGAGAATGTCGTCAATATGTAAATAAATTAACCAGTCCAATACCAACGTACGATATATTATATTGAATAAGCAAGAAAAAAATAAAATACATTTGCATAAAAGAAGAAATAATTAAAAATTAAAAATGGAGCATTATGCGCGCGGCGATTCGAGAAAAATGATTTGCAGCTCCGACGAGGAAGAAGGTTATCGCACTGCATCGCATCATTCGTCCCGAACGAATTCAATGATGTCGCAAATGAATATTTGCGATAAGAGGAATCTTATATTCGGAACATTCGGCGAAGCTGTAAGATCATCTTAAAGAATAAGATAACTTTTCTTCTTTTTTTTTAAGATGTGATGTAATATTTTCTCCCGCCTAAGCCCCCGGTACCTTTGCCGCCTGTTTCGGACGAAACGGATCGTCAGTTCTGGGCGGAAGACGAACTGAGCAGCTCTGAATCCAGAAATTTCATTACCTCCAGAAGAAAGAGAAGACATAGCGTAGCATATAGAAACCGTGCAGCGGTTCACAGAAGCCGATCCGGATTCATGCAGTCGTCTAGCTCTAGCACGGAACCAGCGCGCTTTAATATACCACCTTCAGGTATCGTTCGTATAATTCCAGTCGAAAACATTGTTAAACATGACAAATTCATGCAGTGAGAAGAAGGCGAAGACTACGAAACTGCCCGGGTACATCGCGAGTACAAAGAGCCAGAGTATCGAGTAGTGGTGCACACCCGAAAATAAATACAAAGATCGTGTCTCGATTAGTAGCAGCGGGGAACAATCTGGCTTCGAACTACGAACTCGTGCAAGCCCCTTTACAAGATCAGAGATTTTATACCGCACTCTTATCGAATCGGAGAAACGAGGGAGCTGGTGCTGCACGGAACCCACAAAATACAACCCCATCTCGCACTTCTTCGAAATCCGATACATACAATGTTAGAAGAAATCGAATCTTAAAATTGAAATCACCGACAAAGTCTAGACGAAAGTAAAATAAACTTTACCAGTGAAAGATGTATTTTATTTAATACGACGTTAGTAAGATGTTTCGTCGATTAGCGCGTCTTTAAAATAATAAGTGGACGACGTTGTCTTACAGCCGTTGATATTAGTCGTACATTTACGATATGCGAGTAAGAGTATGTGTCATTCCGTGTGTGAGCACGATATATCTCGAGTATAGCACAACAGTAATTAAGGAGATTTTGGGTCAACCGCTACCTTTCCCTTCGCCGCTAAGTTCCGTCGGATCGTCCGTCAAACTACTGTACACGCTCGTCCAATTTACTTCGATGTCAGTTTTCCGATAAATAATAGAACGGAATGCCGAATTCGTGATTGGTTACACAATTCGCGACATGGTTAGCAAACCAACAACCTCATTAGTTGCAATGATGTATGAGAGGCAGTGCACTGTGCAAGTTCTCGCACATCGTGGTCTGTTTTATTTTGTTTACTCCACTCGTGCGAATGTCACTGCGTTGAGAGCAACGTGCCAAAACGTCATCCCGTGCTACTAGTGTCGCGGTTTCCGAAGACACCGACTAAAATGATTTACTTCCCGAACAATGAATGGGGCAAGAATCAATACCAGAATCTCAGCAACGCAAGAAGCAACGAGAGTAAGCTTTAAACATTTGTCATTTGGACGTTGTGCTACACGTGGTTTGTCTCTCTCAGATTGTCGTTCGTGCGAGAGAGATAACATTTTCCTATCGCAAATTTCTCCGGCACGCGAAAGACTGTTTGAATAAAAAATTAGACCGTTAAGCTGAAGAATTGTGAGATGCAGTGTACGGTTCTCTTATTTTATTCGAAAAATCAATCGGGACGAAGAAATTTGAATTACAGTTTTTGTTACCGACCCAGGGACAGCACATCACCCTAAGGTAATGCAAATTTCTCTGTTATGTTTGATCTTTCGAATACAAGGTGCGTACGGTGAACTCCGCTCTATAATTGTACAGTACACCGTTATCATTTGTTATCCGAAAAATCAATCGTGGCGGATAAATTTACGATCAGAAAATTCTACTATCCACTCTACCGGCGTGTGAGAAAGACAGCTCCATAGGGATCGCGTAAGTGCAAGAAGGAATACACTAATATCACGTGGTACAAAGTGGTGCGAGCCTTTCGCCTCGCCGTAATGAGAGACAAAAGCTCTCTCTCGCTCTCCGTCGCGATCCATTAAACGCCAACTCGGCCGGTAACAAACATTTCCGTCCAAAATTTTTACAGCGTTTCGAAACTTTACAGATAAGAGCAAAGCTACATAATGCATAGCCACATCAAGTTATTGTGTAAAAGTCGGTTTCTTTTTACTCAAATCTTAATGCATCCTAGAAAAATGTATCTGGAAAGGTTTGTTACCGGCTGAGTAGGTTTCGCCTCGCCTTAAGGTTTAAGAAAACCTCCATACACGAAACCTCTATACTTTATCTATGAGTCCGAAAGAGATAGGCTAGTCTGGACTCGCACGGCAGAGTGAAAGATAAGCAGCACATCTGTGTAACTATAGAGGCTTACCCTCGCCTTAAGATAAAGCGAGACGTGGATCACGTGACACACGAGTGCGCGAGAGATAACTGCTAATTTTCCAGACACTCAAAGACAATCGATATTTCGGTAGATCTACCCATCGATTGATCTGTCGGGTAAAATCCAAGCATGTTCCTCCCCGCCTAACAATTCTGCAGGATGACGTTCTTGTCTTTTATCAAAAAGATCAACCGTGGTTGAGATAATCGAGATCGCAAGATTAGTTCTATCTCTCTTTTACCCACAAATGTTCCACATTATCGGTGAGGCACGATACGGACAGTTCCTCTCAAGGATTTCAGTGCATTTTTCTCGTACCCAGATTTGTTTAACGAAGACAGAAGAGTAAATCACACTGCGTGAATTTGGCACGGAGAGTGAGCCCCAAAAAAATCGACAAATATCCTAAAATCTGGTTCCGAGAAAATTATGTTAGAAATATTGAACTCTGTCTCTCTCGTATTTACAAATTTTCAGACCATAAACCACGTGACTCGAGCTTTCCATAAAGTACATAACGAATAAGAGTTTTGCATTTAATTCGCAAGTAATTATTGTAATTAAATGATTTCAGATACGACAATGCGATCAATTGCGAGCTCACTGGTAGTTGCCTTGTGTCTAGCACTTTTGATCCTGTCCCTGTTGAACATCAGCCATCGACAAGCTGGCAATACAATCGGAACAACTCACGTTGTTACGATAGATACGAAACAGCCCCTTTTATACCTTACGACCAAGAGATTTCTGTCTTTTGGACTCGACTCCTCTTTACTCAGGGATATGAAGAATTTTCCTATTCAAAACGAGATATTTGTAAACTTGGCACGACATTTGAGTCCCGCTTACGTTCGAATCGGTGGCACGTCGGCAGACTGTTTATTCTTTAATCAGGTCCGGAGACAAAGCATTATTACCGATATCGCATTGATATTATTTAATAATTTTCAATTAATTGTTACAGACTGTACCAGAGATTCTGTTTAATGCGACGAATCCCGTGGATGGATCAGACATTAGTAACTTTACTATAACCGAGGAAGACTTTTTAGCGTTGTACAAATTCACGAAAAAGGCTGATTTGAGAATGGTATTCGATCTTAACGTATTGATCAGGGGATCGGATGATGTTTGGGATGACACTAATGCCCAAGAGATAATTAACTTTGCCAAAGGTCACGATATGCTCGTAGATTGGCAATTAGCGAACGGTAAAGTTCTTGATAAAACACGTTAATAAAACACCAAGGATTATTCCAACATTGATTCAATACGAGCGTTAAATTTCAGAGCCAAACTCCTTTCGTCATGTATTTGGTAGGGAAGTTACAGCGCAACAACTGGCTCGTGATTATTATCGGCTTCGAATCCTATTGAACAATTCTGGATATAAATCGAGTATAGTCGTAGGACCGGAAGTAAATCACATCGGTGAGTCACGTCACGTAGGAGAAACTTATGCAAAAGAGTTTCTCGAGAATAATGGGAATAGCATTGACTATGTAACGTGGCATCAGTATTATTTGAATGGACGAGAAGCTCGGGTGAAGGATTTCATCAATCCATCGACATTCGATTATCTGTCGATGCAAATAAGTTCGATGAATGCGACGATCAATGCATCAGGACAAAAAATCAGAATGTGGCTGTGTAAGTTTATCGAGCGATTTTATCATTATACATATAGAACCACCACTCGTATGAAATAATCTTAAAATTACTATAATGTCATAATAATTCTTTAAAAAAACAAAAATATAATGATTAATTGTTTTAACATTATTGCGAATAATTTTTATTCTTGTTTTATGATTATCATTAGTTTTGTTCTCTAAGAAGAGTGGTGGCCAATCCGAAAAGCGATGATACGCGCAGCGAGTAATAATTTGAATAATTTTTATTCTTTCAGCTGAAACTAGCACGGCATTCGGCGGTGGAGCTCCCGATTTGTCTGATAGATACGTAGCAGGATTTTTGTGGCTCGATAAGCTCGGCTGCAGCGCAGCAATGGGTCTCGCTGTCGTTGTAAGACAATCGCTCTTCGGTGGTAATTACGCGATGGTGGGTCCGGACATTGCTCCGAATCCTGACTGGTGGGTCAGCGTAATTTACAAACAGTTTGTTTCGGAGAAGGTCTTGAGGCTATCCACGACAAATAGTTTTGCACAAGTTCGATTGTACGCGCACTGCACCCCCGAAAGTATCCTAATCAGTCGGGTTCCCTCTGTTACGATATACGGAATGAATATCGGTAAAGAGCACGCACAAATTTCTGTACAAAGCGTTCACTCGGTCAGAAGCAAAGATGCCAAAATCTTTTCATATATTCTCACGTCCTATGATTTTCAATCGAGGTACGTATATTAAAGCGAAACTGTTTTAACTCGGACGATAAAAATAACATTTATGGCAAATAAAATTTTTATTTACCAAAATTAAAAAAAAATTATTAAATTGTTTTTTGTGGTAAATTTAAATTCTTATAAAATATAGTTTATCGTAAAATATCATTGTAAACGACATAAATGTGAAACGTTAACCATAAAATTATAATTAATGAAAAAACTTAATTACCATAAATAAAAATGAAACAATTATTGTCATTAATTAAAATAATATTTGTTCACAGAGAGATTCTAATGAACGGTAAGATTTTGAAATTAAAATCTGACGGAAGTTTGCCGCCGTTCAAACCGATGATCACAGATGTTTCTGAAACGATCATTCTACCTCCATATTCCATGGTATTTATGGTGATACACGGTATGGACGTTCGTGCTTGTCAATGGTGAAAGGCGAAAGACTTTACGATGTATTCATTTTAACATTTACATGTTTTATATGTACACTTTGTATCTCATAACTGTACGGCGAATGTATTCGTAAAAATTACGATGGTTAGTACTGTCACGACTGTTTAATAAATATATTCAGGTAATTTCAAGTAACTACGGCTTTATTGTTTCATGATACACAACTAATGTATATAATTCGCATACGCATACAACCCTACAATTGCCATATACCATCGCAGACG
This sequence comes from Cylloceria caligata, assembly GCA_963942595.1. NCBI lineage: Eukaryota > Metazoa > Arthropoda > Insecta > Hymenoptera > Ichneumonidae > Cylloceria > Cylloceria caligata. The sequence goes on along the minus strand of OZ012710.1, from coordinate 18,912,808 downwards.
CGCTATGCGCTGACGATACAAGAATTTTGAATGCAGACAGGGTCACGGAATGAACTTGAAATAAACTATACATACACATGTTAAATATACATATTTTTATCGCTATACCGTTTCACTCTCATTCAGTCAGGATGTGTGTGTGTACTGTTACCGGTAAGACTCGTCGGTAGTTTAAAGCGCGAGCTTCAAATGAAAAATACTAAAAGTACTAGCATCGTGAACACGGAATGAAACACTTTTATTTCAATCCTATGAAATTCTATTGTTATTGACGTCAAGATGACAACTAAGAGATGAAAACCACCACCTTTCTGGTGTTATAACATTTTATAAATCTTACACGTATCACATTTTTTTTTTGCTTTCTTTTGTTGGATTACAGTAGGGTCCTAGTGCTTCAGTGACTTTTGCGGTCTTACATATAGACATAAAATCAACAAGTCTTCAACTTTTATGTTCAGGAGAACGTCGATATTACTGCGAATATGTGTTCTACAGTATCGAAATATACAGGACTTAAATTGAGTATATTTACATATTTTGTGAATATAAATACAGTTATTTGAGTTTACTCCGAAGCGGTGACGGTGATGGTTTTTCCCTTGGGATCGTCGAAACGATCCATCGTGCGAATATCCATAATCATGACGAGTCCCCAGATCATGATAAGCCCGAGAATGAGAGTAACGAACACACCGGACCAGATAGGAACGCTTGTGAAACCGACACAGTCGAACGCGTAACTAAAACTTGAATTCTTGGGATCGATTTGAAGTTGAAAATTGGATAAAAGAAAATCAATGCCCTGACGAGATTTCTCTTCTACCTTCTTCTGGTAAAATCGAACATCTCCTGAGCAATGATAAGAGACATTGTATGGAAATACGAAGTACGATTGCGTCAATAGCTTGACGAGGTTGCCGTTCTCCAGGTAGTAAGCTTGACCTGTGTAATAGCTCGTGCTGTTCATGTTAAACTCGAGAATAATACTCGCGTTGAACAGGTTTGTACTATTCTTAACAGAGAATACAAAGTTCAATGCTAGAGGTGATGACGGTATACCGTCTCCTTCTTGCTTCACTTCCAGTAGTTCGCTCGTTGATATTTCGGTTTGAGTAATGTTTAAAGTCGGCCTTCCAACGTAGTAAATGAGTATTCTATCGGTTTTGGTTAACGAATCGTTACCCACTTTTGGTGCTTCCGACACGGTTTCTTCTACCGCTCTTCTCACGCGTTCAGATCTGCTGTAAGCGCAAGATTTGCCTGTCAGCGCTGCAATGAGATTAGGGCTGGATTCTTTAACCATGTTGAAGGTTTCGGAAACAGCGTCCAAGTCTGTCGTCACGGTTGTCACGAGTTGACCTTCGGAGACATTTTCCAGCTCTTCCTCCGTCGAATGATTATAGAAAGGCAGGTTCTCGAATACGGACAACGGAGAATCTACCGCAGGGAGATAAACCAGTGAACCGTTATCCTTCAGATGCACGAGACCCTGAAAGACAAAGACAAAGACTTGCTATTAGGCTCGAAGCTCCTGTGCCATAGAAATAAAGTCAAAAGCATTCTACGTGTACAGAACGTACACTGCGCACTAAAATTGATCATTGACAAAGCGTTTGACATGTACAGAATATGGTATATTGTAATATACCGTGCGCTTTTAAACGGTCCTGGAAGCGCAATAATACTTGAACAACGAAGGAAACACGCGATGTGTACAAAATAATCAGAGAACCAAATTGGTTATGTGGTTTTTGTCAAGGGTGACCCAATTTTTAAGTGCTAACCTCTCTGTGCTTAACAAAGTCCTCGACGCAGAGATTATCCATGGCGAAGACGAGTATGGGCCTCTGAGACCCACCCACCATTTTCGTCACGATTTCCTCAAATTCGACTTGTGACTTCTTTTGCAGCGGGTTCACTCCATCCGACGGTGAGCCATTGGTTTCGCCACCACCCCATATCAGTACAGGTACAACATCTCCGATGTTCATGGGCAACGTTGGGAAGACTAACGCCAGACCCAAAAGCCAAGTTAAAACGTAACGCGAACCCCTCATTCTCGTGACTTTGTAACACGGGGATTCGGGCGAGTCGGAAAAATGTCACGTACTGGGCTGGATCCAAGATCCAAGCAGAAGGCACTCACGCGCCTGATCAGCCGCTGTCATATGATGCGGTCACGTGACAGTTTGGCTGCATTTTCATTTAAACGTAAAAATGACTTTTGCAACCGTGAAGTAAACCGAGAGCAAGAGGCCGAGAGGGTTCGGCTCTTTCTTTTGCTCAGTGCGCTTTTGGCTCCGCGTTTTCTATCAGCGCAAGCAAGAGAGAAAAATGTGTCCCTTGTTTCTCTTTCGCTGTCTGTTCCACCTATGAACGTAAAAAAAGCGCTGTGCTTCTAAATAAAAATCCAGGGAGTGATTTCTTATAGCGGCGGATTGTGCTTTTGCCGCCCGTCGTGAGAGAGCGAGAAAGCGTACATCTTTCCATCTCTCTCTCACTCATATAAATCGTGGTGCAAAAGCGTCGAACTCTTTCAATGAAAATCCAACCTTAGGATCCATGGCAGCGTATCCGTAATCAGCATTTGAATATTTTGATCGCATTTTCTTATTCAACTGTAAAAAAAAAAAAAAAAAACAAAATGATTATACGCGTGTCAACGTTAGTGTCAAAATTTAGCTAATGATGTATTTGACTTCATGATAAAGTAAATTATAACATTTATTTAACGTTCAACTGAGTAATCGACTAAATTGTTCTGCCATGGGTCAACCCGGAACAGGAACCGACACCGTTATGTACACGGTAAGTTATTTAAATAACACGTATTCGATTAAGAAAGTTCTTTACATCGGGCACCTTAAATTAGATTCATATGTTGCGATTATATCTCTCGTTACCTCTATTATATAAATAAATAAATAAATAAATAAATAAATAACACTGTTATAGCTATCGTTCAGTGTCAAAAAAAGAACATTTTTTACAACTTGTTTGAAATTTAATTTAGCAACTCCAACCTTGGAGTACCGTTGGCGCGTTGCCCTGTATGGAACAAATTTCTGGTCCTCCTGTGCCCATTAGAGTCGGAGAATACTACAGAACCCCTAGGTCTCATCCATGGCGACCAACATTGGGTTTCGAGACTGTTCAAGTCGTTCCTCTGTATGTGTATCCCTACAATTGAGTCAGATGTTATATAAATTTGACTTATACAATTATAGTATTTTATTTATTCATTCATTTATTTAATCATTTATTACATAATTTTAGGCCTACCCAACCAATTACAAATCAAATGGTCGATCCATGCTATACTCCAGAAGGAATGGCCACAGCACCTCTCAAGTTCCCAAATCTTGTAACGGGCTTTGAAAGAAATCCAGCTCATGCTGCACGTGCAGCTCTGTACACAAGATACACCCCGTACGAATGGACGCAGAATCAATTGCGATTTTACAACGAGGCGGATTCCAATCGTCATTATGCTGACAAATTGCGCAATGCCACCGTCCGTCTTATGCGGTACGGACCTTTTGTTTATATTAACAGTGACAATTTGATTTATAATATCCAGATAGAAATGTGACGGCACGAGGACCACATAATGGTTGCACTGCGTTATGGTACACCGGAGTCATGTACTTCGGCACGTTGTAAAACCCACGACTTGCTGGAACTGTACGGTCACAGGATTGTCACGATGTGCTGAGAAAAATTCGTACCGTCGCAATGTCGTCCTGGTGTGAACGTACATGACGGCACTCTGCCGTCAACTGTCAAGGCACGATTTTCTTACGGGATAGTAATTATTGCAATGTTTATGGTAAAATATTTTAGGGACGCTGACGAACGCGTTAAAGAGGGCCAGAGAGATACAGGTCGAAAACTCGGCGAGAGAGTAACTGACATAGAATTTTGGGAAGGCGAGATATCTGCTGAACTCGAAAGATTAATTATAGAAAATAATAGGATGCAGGAGAGTAGAAGGATTCTTCAGAAAGCTATACAAGATCTCGAAGGACCGTTGCATATAGCTCAAGAATGTCTGTATCATCGGGAATTTAGAAAAGGTTGTACATTGTGAATGGTATTAACGCGATTCTACGATGATCAATACGCATCTTAACTGATTCAATTGTTAGGAACCGAGTTGGTGCACGATCAGACTGAGCAATCGTTACTCAGAGAAATTGAAATTGTCAGAAACGGCCAGAAAAAATTGGAACATTTTACAGACAAGTGCGTGAGCCAAGTAAGTTTATTGTTTATTATTTTATTATAAGAAAAGGGGATGAAATTTATGTAAGAATAATTATTATGCAGTTGGCAGATGGCAGAGCAGCTCAGAACGAACTCGAAATGGATATGAGCAACAAAGAATCGGCTCATGGAATCGACACTATGTGCCATCAATTAAATAATTTCAGCAGAGGCCTGCAATACTACGGAGGCATAGAAAAATACGATCCATGGTAATAAATTTATTACGGATCTTTCAAGTTTTTGGTATTTCGTTAAATAAATATCTTGCTTCCTCATAGAGAAAGCTAATGTGATGGTGAACATTTTATTTCTTGGAATTTTCACGTCAATGTATTAAAAATGTGTTAAAATGTCCAGAAACACATATATAGAAAAAAAAAAATTACCGAACGTGTGTACGTGTTACGCGTGCGATTATGTTGCGTTTGTGTAATCGCACTGCAAAATTCAAAAGTGTATAATTTGAGAACAGCTAAAGCTACAGCGTTGAAATTTCACAAATAAGTAAAGTAGAATAAATAAAGAAGTTTTATTTAATCTAATTTTTATAAAAATTCATACGGCGCTTTAGAATTAATGATATTTTTCGAAAAAAAATGTCTGTTAACGCTCTTATCGTCGCAAATTTTGTGATATCTGGTTAAATAGTTCTTTAAAACTTAAGTCAACGTTCAAGAACGAATAGCATTAAATTTAAACTGAAACTTTAAAGAGATTTTGATTTTATGGGATTTTCTGTTTTTGAAAAACAAGTGTGGACAATAAAATTTTCGTAAACTTTCATCGATTTAATTGATTTCTTTTTACAATTGTTAAGTAATATTCATCGGTGCGCGATATCAAGTTTGGGCAAAATCGGTACAGGCGTTCGAGTTTTGAATTTTCAATTTTATCAATGTTATAAATTTGAAAAAGCTTATGGAATCGAGTAAAAACTTTGTATACCTAAAGATTATGAGAGATATTTGATGTACAATATGCATAAAAAACAATTGAGGCGTTGAAATTTTATAGAATGTTGAATTAATTCAAGATTGCTACAACTTGCAGAATGAAATGTCTGAAAATTTCATTTAAATATATTCAAACAATGAGATGTTAGAACATTTTTTAAATTTCTTTATCATTCAAATTTTGTGAAACTTTAGATTATATAATTACTAACAGAATGTGCTGATAGCTCTGACTCTTCGTCGTTATTTCCTCTCTTTCCGATAAAACTTCCTCTATGAAGAAGCCAAAACTGATTACAATAATTCTTCGTAGACAAGCTCTTAATGACGTCTTTAAGAGATTGCTTTGTAAAAGATAAAGAATAATGGAGAAGCATTTCATGTTCATGGTTCTAATTTGAATCTTTGTTTAAAGTATCACCGAAGCCGAATCTTGGATGGAAGCTTCAAACAGTATTGTCCAAAAGTCTCAGTCTGCAAGATCACGATCGTGCCAACTGAGAAGCGATATAAATACAGCGATAAACGCGGTGGCCCAAGAGGTTTGGGACGCTTGGAGTAATACGAACAACGCTCTTGCAAGAAGATCGGCTGAGATGGTCGAAGCCAAGAGCAAACTACAAATCCACTTGCATAAGGCAAGAGTAGTTTATAACGAAACAGAATTTGCAAAATTTGAGTAAAATATTGAACAAATTGTCATTGCAGATTCAACACGAGATTTTCGAAATCGAAAAGACCCTGGAGATGCTTAGAAAAGCTATAACAGACAAAAGTGGAGCTTTGAAAGTAGCTCACACGCGATTAGAGGCAAGGACTCATCGACCGCAGGTAGAATTATGCAGGGATTACGCGCAACTCAGGTTTCTATACAATTTGTTACTTGAAATCACTTGCACAACCAAGGCTGGGCACTATTCCAATATATATGGCAATTTAATTAAAATCCTAAAAAAATTAGTAACGCATCAAAGCGAATTGGTTTATAATCGACCATAAAACCCGAATTTACATCTAAACGCAAATAAATGTGATACAAATTCAGAAACTGCCATCGCTTATGGAAACTGTAATCCAATCTACTCACGGATGATTGATATATGAGAAAAAAAAAGCAAATTCACTTCGTCTATCTACTGTGCAGTGGAATCGAATTTCCTTTTTTCTCAAAAATCAATCTCTGAGTCAATTGAATTACAGTTTTTGATACTGATTGGGCACGGCTGAACGCGTGTCACATCACCTTAAGGTGAGACGAAACCTTTATACTTACACGGATGTGCTGCTTCTCTTTCATTCCGCCGTGAGCACCATACTAGCCCATCACCTTCGCACTCATGGGTGGAGTATAGAGTTTTCGCCTCGCCTTAAGGTGATGTGCTATCCCTCGATCGGTAACAAAAACTGTAATGCAAATTTCTCTGTCACGATTGATCTTTTAAATAAAAAGAGGAGAATAGTGAAATGCGAGTTTACAATTGTACAGTTCACCGTTTTCATTTTTTATCCGAATGATAATTGATGGCGATATATTTCGCTATAGAAAACTTCTGCTATATCTCTCCCATGCATGTCGATCTGAGAGAGAACGACGACATGTAAAATATCGTCTTAAGGGGAAGCGAAATCTCCATACTTCAAATATTGATATTTCAGGAAAAAAAAATGTATCACCATACGCAGAATTAAGGAAGTAGTCCGGTGTGACTCTCAAAATTTCGACGTTTTTTTATGAATTAAAAAGAAAAAGATAATAAAATGCAATCGTTTTGAAATTTTTACATGTTTTTATTGGCATGTTGAAGTGTACAAAAAAAATTTCTTTACTGAATTCGACATTAATTTGTTTATGATTTTTTATGTTAAAGTGGAGTCCTCGAAAAAAGGTGGGTTGCTTCGGGGAAGCACAATTTTCCGTAGTTATCTGAAATAAAAAATTCAAAGAGATTATTGTTCTGTAGGCTTAATTCTAATGAACTAACCTATAATATGCATATTAAAAAAAATGGCGGACTTGTAAAAAAAAGGTTTTCAAAAACGAATTTTTCTTTTGAGAAATTGTTTTAAAAAATTAATTTATTATTAAAAAATTGAATGTTTTAAAGATCAGGTAAGTAGCTATGTGTGTCTAAAATAACGGAGAAAATTTTTAGCCAAATCGGTTGAATAGTTTTTAGTCAGTGCTTCCCCAAAATTTCAAAAATGTAGATTCGAGAAAGACGCGTTTAAAATTTTTACAACAGATTTTTTATAGAAAAAATGATACTTAATTAATCAGCGCTTTCCCCGGTGCTCTTCTCTTCTTCAGCCTTCTTTTTTTTCTTAGCTACCTCCAGTTGTTTTTTGGCTTTTGTGTTATGCCAGTATCGCGTAATTGGATACTCTAGTAATCGGTATAATATTAAAAAGTTATTATTTTGGGATCGTTTACCGATTAGGAGATGGATCACGAGTAATTCGTGTAAACGTGAATTTATGTAAAATGGAAGTATTTATTATAGGCAACGGTAACTTTCCGTTGTCTATTTAGAAGTCAATAAAAGTATATTACAATAAATTGTGGTTTCGAGCCCGTACGAGGAACCAATCTCTCGCGTTTGAATTTACCAATAGAATTTAATATTTCGGAAGAGTCCGACCCGCGATCAACCGTTCAGGTTGATGTTAAACTTCAGACTGATTTAGGCAAACCAGTTATTCACTCCTTTGACCTAAATCGAATGTCGCAATGAATTTCACAATAATTTTTGCTTGCGAATTCCAGCAAGTCGTAGCTCGAGCTCGGAGCAGTCGTTGCTCGGGGCTCGTTGTTTACGTTTGCACATTTTAAAGAATTAATTCGCGGCACAATATTCGCATACTCGTTCAGTTTTTTTTACACCTTGAAGTGCTCGGTACATTCTTTTCTTCACATGCAATACACATTCTTGCCCTTTCATACACAATACGGCGCGCTCTTTTCTTTTGGCTATAACTTTAGAAATATTTTTAATTTCGGTCTGAAACTTTTACAGTATATTTTTAAGGTGTTTTTCTTGCAAAAAATGTTTAAAAAATCGTTTTTTTGAACCCGTCACACCGGACTACTTCCTTAAACTTCGCGTGTGATAACACATTGCTTTTTCCCGAAATGTCTGCGATATGTAAATTATATTGTTGACAGTTTTTGTTACCGACCGCGTGGTTGCACCTCCCCTTAGGCATAACATCGATAGAAACATTTTCTTAAAAAATAGTTTATTTTCAGTGTACGTATAATTGAATGTATGTGCAATTTAAAGAAGATATACCGTTTTCAAGTAAAGATAATCACAATTCAAGTTCGCACGATCAGCATACACGAACAAACGATACTTTTTTCTCTCTGCCATCTGAACTAGATTCAATAATTAAATCAAAAGCCAGAGTATTATAGAATATAAAATGATTGTGCTAAAAAAAAATGTAATTGGATTACTACTCAATTATTGAGATATTGTGAGTTAAAAAGAAATCACAACCACTGCGACTTGGCAGTATCACATTAATGTGATTTCTGATTGAATAATGAATAATTAATTATTCATTATTCAATTCAATAGTGCTCATCCCTGTTTAGAAAACTTTTTCCTTAATTCCCTAACTTTCTGCAGAATGGTCAATGAAGTAGAAACAATAAAGAGCATGATTCACGAGATGCACATGAAGTTGCAAGAATCGGAAGCTCAGCATCAACAGCTATTAAGAACGAGGTCAAACCTCGAGAGCGATTTAAAAGCAAAAGTCGACGCGCTCTTTGTCGATCGTGAAAAATGCATGGGTATGAGGAGAAGTTATCCAATAACCGCAACCGTCAAGTACTGAGAGTAATCCTGAGTCGTCAATCTTATTTATGTTTTTGTAAACAACCTTTATTTAAAACTTTAAGTGTCATCAAAATTCATAACAAAAGTAATTTATCACTAATAGTAATATAATTTCCTATTATCGACGTTGTCGTATCTTGTTCTTATGAATACATAGGCGTTCAGAGTTTTTTTTTGTGTGGGAAGACGATGTAACTCAGTCGACATAAGAGATTTTTTTTTTCTTCAATTGTACAAACGTCAAGTAAGCTTCATCGCGATCATACTACCCATAGTCCCGTTCTCGTAACATCTTCCTTTCCGTGTTTTGTCATTTAGTTGTTTTTTTATTGTTTTTTTTTTAAATAGAAAACTTGGTTACTCCTACGTCGAGTTATGTACAGGCTCAGAAGTTTTTTTTTTTCGATGAGCAAGAAACGGGATCTTTACGTCGACGTTTCAATCGACATTTCTGGTCCACTTGAAAGCTTCTATAGTCTCGTAAATCTCATTTGCCGCCCTATCATTGTCATATTCGTCCTTCAGGTAGAGAATCCTCACGTTCTGTTCAGGATGACATTCGAGGACGTTCCACTTTTCAAAGAGTTTTAGCGAATTTTTAATCGGGTCGACGCATAAACTTTCGCCTGTCGAAGCAAACACTGAATATTACTAAACAAATTCGTAGAAAGATCGAAGAACACTTTTTCAATTACGGAAATACGGAGTTTATGAACCAAACATTTGTTGTGTATGTGCTCGTAATAATAATAATAATAATAATAATAATAATAATAAGTTCATGTGTACTCACCGTAGCTCACGATTCCTCGATCGACATTAGTTTTAATCTCGCTAAGCACTTCCTGAACCAAATCTCTTTCGGATAACGAGCGTCCAACGAGTTTTCGTAGCGTAAACGCACTAAATGTATAGGTGTCGATAAGAGGCCTCAAAACAGTGTGAAGGAATTCCATGTGACTCGAACATTCGGCTTCCAGATTTAATTTGTACTGTATCTTTCTCATTCGAGCCTCGATTCTGTTATCTTCGTCCGAACTATCGTCGAGAGTCTCAGCGAACCGTCTGCTCCACAATTCTTCCTCCAAATAACCTTCCTGAAAAAGCAAATACAATTATATCGATATCAGCTGCGGATACTTGTTCCAATTGAAAAATGAACAAGCATTACAAACCTCTTGTAGAGATATTATTCCGGTATATGTGAGATTCGATATTGATTCGTCGATAACTTGTTCCAGATCTTGACAAGGTTTACAAAATATGAATTCGTACTTGAGAATGTCACACAACTTTAGAGATTTCTCGATCAGGACTGTTTTGAATACTGTTATATCATTTTCTGCGATCGCTCGTGGATCGTTGATTTGTGACTTCAGAGCGGCGTACAAGGCACTAACTGAAAGTATTAAAATATTCGTTGAGTTATTCAAATACTTCTAAATATATAAATTACTTGTAAAGAGTAATTTTATTAAATATGTTCTTGTGACAAATTTATTTTCGTGACAAAATCATTCTCAAATATTTTATTTTCGTTAGTTTACGAAAACGTACCTATAACACTGTCCATGACGTAGTGCAGCATCATCGTATTGCTGTAATATGCCAGCTCGATGACGTTTGGAAGAATCGACACAGGCCGAATCATAGTGACGCTTTGCGTTCTGGGGACTTGATCGTCAACGGTTTCAGTTATTTCTTGTCGTTGCTGTTTCACCAATCCCGGGCCTAAGATATCCAACTGAAAACAAATAGAATTTAGAAGAAAAAAAAACAAAACAAATAGAATTTAGAATTTTATTTAAAAAAAAAAAACTTAATCGTGGATATAACAATTTAAAAAAAAAAGTGTTTACACTGTAATTATTTACTAACCGCGTGATTTATGATATCGATACTCTCGCCGCAATAGGCGATGTCTTTGTTCGCCATCTCTAGACTGTGTCTCATTACTTCGAAACCTTCTACGAGCTTGTCCAATGTGCAGCCGTCGCGGAACTTATTCAGTAGCAGAAAAGCCACGACGTTGGTCGACATAATTGGCGTAGACTTGGAGCAGTCTTTAATAGATAAAAAAATTGTTTAGCATCGATAATTCCAAATTGTATAAATATTTCTCGTAATATAAAAATTGTAAAAGATAAAAATGATAGAAAAATAAAAATGTTTCTTACCGTACACGACGTGTCTGGCAATACTGTCGACTAGCTGCCGATGTTCGTCGTCCACAAAATCCGTTCCGTACAGAGATGAGCTCGACATAGTGTATTTCAACACAGGTTTCTCTGGAGAAGACGTTGGCACAGTCAACCTATTTTGTTGAAATTGAAAGGACTTCATCATCTCCTGGAAAACAATTAAATTAAAGAAAGATGTTTAGATTCCCTTGATAAATACTTGAGATCAACTTCAGCTCACTCGTAGAGAGAATGGTTGACAAATGTCGATTTTGAGTATTCCATAATTTCCCATAATAGTCGCCCATATTGCGCTGATGGTCGAACGAAATGTTTCCATTTTTTTTGGCTGTCCTAGCTGCTCCCTGACAAAGTTACCATCCACTAGACGTTCGTAGTTCATCGCTATTGGCACTAGAAGAGCATCATCGATCGTACCGTCGAGGTAAGCGTCGACGACAACGCTGAGAATTCCTCCTTTAGGCATACAAGGCTTTCCTGTTCTCGTGCGACCACCTTCGACGAAAAATTCAATGTTGTGTCCAGCCCTGAGGCTCTCCATGAGGTATGTGTGGAGTGTCGTACGGTAGAGAGTGTCTTTTCGGCCGAGAGCAGGATCTATGCGACGTTTAATGAAAAATGCGCCAAGGCCTCGCAAGAGAAACCTAAAAGATTCAGAATTACTTAATTTTCCATTTCGGTTGAATACAACGGAGACGGCGAATCGCGGAGCATACCCGAAAAATGGAATCTTCAGATTATCTCCAGCCGCGATTAATGGGTTTCGCACGTCATTGGTCAGCAGAATAAAGCTAATCATAATGTAGTCCAAGTGACTTCTGTGAAGCGGCAAAAATACCAGCGGAAGTCCACTGTCGTTTGCCTTCTTCAACATTTCGATTTGAGAGGGCTGAACAATAGCGGACTTGATGAAACGTGGCAATAATTTGTAAAGAATCCATGCCGTCAGTCTTAGCAACGTATCGCTTATGGTGCTTTGCATACGCAACAATATCGTCTTTGCACGTGCCTCGGCTTGCGCGATTGCCTTCTCTTCCGCAATTCCTTCATTCTCGACGCTCTCCGCAGCTGCTAATTTGATAGCGTCTTTCAATCTTTCGTCATTCAAGACCTGTCGAAAATGTACACAAATAATTATAAATCGTGCATCGTTGCAAAATTATCGAGCGAGGTCGCTACATATCTTGAATCTGATTTGTCGTTGGTTTTGCAACGTTGACGGTAGCAAATTTGTAAGAGATTACGACATTCGACGTGTCAACACTCACCGTTTGCGTTACTTTCGGATAGTAATACTTCCTGAAGCTGTAAACGTGGGAGACGTGATAAAATATTTTCGAGAGAAGGCTGGGCCCCGGTTCCACCAATAATATGTTGACTCCATTCGCCTGATGCTGTTTCGTCGCTGTACTCACGAAGGATCCCTAAACAGAGAATCCTCAAATTTAACCGCATCCTTCTAAACATTTGTCGTATCATTTTGTCATGCGGTATTGATTAGTCAACATTCTCTAAAGTTCAGAGGGTTAATACGAAGTGCGATTGCGTGATCGAATACGACTTTACAACAACAAAAAACTCGGCTACGTGCAATGTCCGTACGTTGTGAAATGTCAATTCAAGCCTCGATTTGATCCCTCACTTACGTTCTCCGGGTATCCATGCACTACGACGATTCTCAACCATCGCGTAAAGAAGCTTCGTCTATCGTCGTACATTTTATTCGTCGTTCGAGCCAACTGAATAAGCAAGAATCAAGAAAAATTGCGCACTGGCGCAACGCGGTCTCATCTGTCAGTACGAAAAATTGCTGGGCGCCTCGGTGTGCGTACGTCTGGTAACCTGTCTCGGATTTTCATTTTTGGCAGATCGCGAATGACGTATATCAGCCAGCAGGGAGCATCGGAGCTCGATGCTCGAGTGCAGCCAGCGTTAATATTCTTGGATAGTCCACCACTGTCTCTCGTTTGGTCGTCGAGTCAGTGAGCAATTATATAATTAGATTCGCGAGGTGTTGTCGAGTGGACAGTCGTTTTAAAGCTGTTAATTGATCACGTACAAAATTATAATCGAATGTTCTTTCGTCCGGTGGACTCTCTGAAATGATAAGCTCCCGACAGCCTTCGCAAAGTCAACAAAACTTTAAGAATCGAACGATTTCCGTCTTACATCCTCGCGACTTTGTACCAGTTTCGTGGACGGATGAAAGACGCTCGTGTTTCCTCGTTGAAACGAACGAAAACTTTTGTTATGTAACGTTAAACTCACTTCTAACCGCGTGCTCGTAGTAGTGGCAACCGACGGTGGCCTCGAGAGAACATGCTACAAGACTTCACGATAGAGAAGAGACATCTCGGTATAGGATCGTCGCTCGTAGCTGTATATTTTTAGAAAGATTTAGGTATTTGGGCGTCCCGCTTAGAGTCATCGAGGGGAAATGCGTCAAGTACGCGAAACGTGGCTACAGATGTCGACGTGTGCTCCGAAATTTCTCGATGATTCGCCAGGAATGAAATCTTTTTGGAACATTAGTAACTCACCCGCGAGGCCGGCGCGCATTTGTTGCAACAGTTATAGAGAAATGGCGTTCTCTCGTTGAACACTGGCGCGAGAAGCTCCGATTCCTTGATCTTGAATAGAGAATTTTCGCGATTTTTTCTCGCTTGTTCTCTGTTTTGTATACGCTTCCTCTGAACTTGCTGACCAGCCCGTCTGAGTCCTGAATAATAATGACAATAATAAATTAATATAATTGACTATTCGTCGCAGTTTGTAAATCGGTTAATAACTCGAACTTTTCTTACCGTCGAGAGAAAGTCGGGGCGTGTTGTTTGGCTCGGAATTGCGGGTTACGTCGGTTCGGGATTCCCATTTTGCGTAAACCTCCTGAAGGCGTGTCGAGAGCACGTCCACCATGTTATTTCCTCTAAAACGTTATTTGTCGCTTTACATTTACAATTCGATTCGTGTATTCCGTGCATTCGTGTATTCGTGTATTCGTTGCAACAATGGTCTCGAGTGAAAAATCGAGCCATTCCTTATCTCAGCGACTCAAATCGTTTGTCCTTTGAACTACCGAGCTTGATGTAAATATTATCCAGGGGCTCATTATCACTAGTCAGTGCAACGGATATTACAATGGACTAGAACAGAATTATCGCATTGTGACGCGCAATATTAACGAAACAATAATACAAATTTTAAAAAGCAAAGAATATACCGCGAACTTTGCATCCATTAATTTTCCGCAAAGTTGACATCAAAGGGGGTTATGCCCTAGTGCACGAAATAAACATATAATTAATATCGATGTCATCATTGTCTACAACCTTTGCGGAATAACACAACTGTGAGGTCAATAGTGCAAAAAAAACACTGTTTTGAATTTTTATGTTTTTATCAATAGAGTTCGATAGATTTATTAATAGTGCATAACAAACCATATTTGTTACAGTGTCGAGTAGTCATTGAGCGTATTAATAGCGTTTTTCCGAATGAGAAACCTCCACGGTTAAGAGAATGATAAAAATAATTTATTCCTGCGTAATCAATGTGCTATTTCTTCTACATTTTTTTTTTTAAATTAAATCGATTTACATTACTTTCTTTATCACGACAAAAAGACGTTTTTTTTTTCGTTGTTGACTGATAACACCAACCAACGAAATCTCTCGAGAGTCAAGCTACTTCGATGCGGGTTTGAGAATCAGCGCTTGAGGAGGGTCATGCACGTTCAAAGCGTCGCGACGCGGTTCATACCGGGCTGCTTGCACATTGAATACAAGTACGAGCACTCACACTACATTACTGGTATAACTATAGACGAGACTTAAAGGCGCGGAATTGCCAAGAGTTACCGTTTGTTAGGCCTCGCGTGACTCTAGCAATGGCGTCGGGAGTCGGTATTCTTCACGAATTAAAGACTTATTAGGATTAATCGCTCTTTACAACGTTAAAATACCCTCTCCTCTACCTGTATCGACGATACTCTCCTCTTTATCTAATCATTTTATAACAAACAAAGCAGATTCTTGATACGTTACGAGTCTACGAAATATAGGGGAATAAGGGACCCAGCATCGACAACAATAAAAACACGTGCACCGCACTCGTGGCGAGATGCAAGGTAATTCAACTATTTTTCTTTGACACGGTTATCAGATATCGTCGATGATTCTTATGTAAAAGGGTATTAAGTGTTGAACTAACTCGGTAAACCAGTATGTAAATAGTCTTATAATAACGTGCGTATGATACGCTCGTATCTCATCTTGAACATGCGACTAGTGTGTCGTACACACTTATGAATACCTATAGTCGATCGACCAAAGAAACCGTGTAGTTTACAAGAAAGTATCCGATTACGATTCTATCCACAAACGAGGCAACTTTTATCAATAAAAAAAAACATTAATAGTTACAATATTAATATCTCTTGTATGATTCTCCTGTCGTCAAATGTATTCTACATATCCATTGTTAGTTATATAGAGAATAATAGCAGATAACAGATATCAGAGTCCGCTTAAATTTTCCAAGTATCGTTGCATTGACATAATTATGATCCAATTAACATTCGCAACAGCAATTGGAATACTCGCAAGGCCGCGATTAATTATACTCGCACGAATATAATTGAATTTTTTGCAAAATCGATTTGTATAAGTTTAAAGAAATAATTTAAAAGATATAAAAAAAGGTAAAAATCTATTATTGAATAAATATTATTGAAATGTATTACCTCAGATTGAAGAAATAGTAGAGAACTCCGCAAAAGAGAAAAATCTCAACAAAACCGTCCATTTTTATAGATAAATAAATCGACCGATTGACCAATATCACCGGCGATAACACCTTTATTCATATATTCAATTCACGATCTGTGCACCGACCGCGATCAAGACGATTACGATATTCGTCGCGCTTCAAATACGAATTCACAACGAGAGTACTGCTCGTACTCGTGAGGAAGGACGATCGTAGAGTAGTCCAACATCTATGCGTGCCTCTCGTGGAGATTTGATAGGCGAGACACGTTTCACATCACTGGTGCGCCGGTCCGCGAAGGGCGAGTGTATAAATGATCCAGACATTGATCACGAGAGAAAACAAATGCCATTGATCACCCATTCGTGAATCCATCTCCCTCGTTTCGACGAATGGAAAACTAGCAGCAGGCGGTGATGCGTGTGCACAGTTTGTCTCGGATTCGTTACGTATTATAGAAATATCGTTTCATTGTCGTGCCCCACTCTTCTGGTTTTAGTATGTTATCACCAACTTTCTACTCACTGCTTTTGCACAAATACTACATATATATATATTTTTTTTTAATAACATAGGTATATAGCGTAACGCGTGACCGCTGGTTCACTGACTCCGAGCCGAGAATCGAGGAGAAGCGCATGAACCATCCAGGGTATAAATTCCTCTCTTGCGCGACGATACGATGATGCACTCAAATAAGTTTAGCGTAATCAGTAAAAACCAAGAAACGAGCTACAACAGTTAGCCAAGAAGATTTATCGCTGACCGACGAATAGCCCGAGTTGCAAAGAAATTGGCGTTTTTTTAAATTTATTTTGGAGCACCCAGAGTAACGGTGCGTATTACGGGCACTCGCGATATATAATAATAATAATTATTATGAAGAACTATAGCCGACAATCTGGGCCACGATATTTGCAAAATTTATTTGTTACTTTAAGAAGTAAATTTGAGGCAACCAACGGTACAACACCGTGATACATGTCCGCTCTTGTGCACGACGATCGAAAAAGCTCTTGTCGCGACTGCAGCACACTGTCGAGTCTGCGTTCCGTGCGAGAGTGAACGGATGCCACGGCGAAAGTGATGCCGTGACCCTGGTTACAGTGCTCGTCCTACCGTACGTTGAGGAGAGGTTCATTACCGACTGAACAACTCCATTGGAAATCATAAGTGCGAGTGAGACAGAGTTGACATTTTCCGACATTTTTTTTCGATATAGATTTTTTTGTTGAATGTCGGAATTTTTGGATTCGATACCTCGTACCACATTCGTGCATCGAGCTCCTTCCGGTATTCTTCAGGAAATTTGGCTTCGAGATAAAAGTTGTTGAAATTTTTGAGGTCGAGTATCGTTATTGAGTCTCCCCTTAAGGCGAGACTCTGCCTCTCTCGCACTTGCGGATTCTCGGACCATAGATCATGTGACTCGAACCTTCCCTTAAGATAATGTAACGCATCTTCAAAAACGGTAATCGGTAACAGAAACTATCGCACAATTTATTGAGCGACGATTAACGTTTGAAAAAAAATAAAGTAAATTCCGTTTCACTGCGAAATAGATCTACGAAGCGAAATTGAATTGTCGTTTATATTAACGGGCTATGACTAAATTGAATTACAGTTTCTGTTACCGATCAGTTTCTAAATGTGTCTGTTACGTCATCTTAAGGGGAGGTTTAAAATCTTTTTGTGCACTCAGGCGATCTCTATGATTCTGTCTCGCTCGCACTTTTGCGATTTCTGTTGGTATGGAGCGCTCACCTTAAGGTAATTTGATACAAAATTTTGTTTACGTTCTCTCTCGCTTCACCGCGACGTCCGATAGCGATATATCACTCGCACTCATGGTGCCTCGGTCGATATAGCATATAATCTTAAGATAAAGTTAACTTAAGATTACTTATCCACCATGAGTGCGAGTTAGATAGCACGATAGGCGATCGCCTTAGTAGCGAACGAGATACAACAGACATTTGTATCACATCGCGTTAACGCGATGTAAAACATATTTTTTGTCTTACTGTCTCATGTTGCGCGTTGACAGACTCGCGATAATCAACGATTCTTGCGCATCTAATGTCAACGTCTGCAGGTGCACGAGTATACGATCGCGTGCCGCTGCATTGTCTGAGGATACAGCTGGTCGCGATATACGATATACTCGTACATCGTAACAGAACGTCGCAATTAAACTAGTGCGATATCCTTCGGCAAATTGTAAATCTGGGGGAATGAACGAAGACGCATGATTTAAAATGCCCTTGGCAACACGCTGAATGTACAAATGGACACTCGGTTCATTCGAGTGCAACAGCGTAGACTAACAAAAGCATTTGATCACCGTTCGCGTCTCTGGGCGAAAACGATTCCCCGTTATATTCTTGCAGTTTACCTATGTGCATGTGCACAAGTATTTTTGCACTTGTGTACACCAGCGACAAAACAATTATTTTTAACGACTCGCGAGCGACTACGTACTCAACCGACAAAGTATACTACGGTACACGTTAATAAAAGTATTTTTCAGATCGACGAAATAGCGCAGATCTTCCCCTTCAATTGGTCAATTTTAGAGATACGAGAGAATACGAGGTTTTCGAAAAATCGGATTTTTATAAATTAATAAGAATTTCATTACGAAATTTTACGATAAACTCAAGCGTTGAAAGATTACGAGAATACCAGGAAATGCGTACCAACGAAAAAATATCTTAATGCGTGATAATATAACGAGTACATTCCGCATACCCTCACAAAGGAAACTCTCTTCAGTGTGCGAAGCACAAATACTCCGTTTGTATCTCGTGCATTATAAACAGAATGGAACAAGTTCAGACAAAGAGAATTATTTTTCACTTCGATACAATTATTGAATGTTTATGCAGCAGAGGTTTTACAATGCGTATCTGGAATTATTGACCGATCAGCACACGGTTTTTCCAATGAAAAGTTTTTGTGAAACTCTTTATCCAATGTTCGCTGTAACTGGCAAACCTTAATATTATCTGCTCAGAGCGGCCTGACTATCAGTGGGACCAGAAAGATTACCAAAGAGAAATTGAATCCTAATGCATGAATACAAATTGTTCCATAACGAGGTACGCTATGCGAAACTCTAAACCATCTTTGATGCGATTAATTCATAAAGTTAAATTGTGGTAAGTAGAGCTACCGTATCTTTTATACTCCCTCGTAGAGGTCAAAATGAAATTAGGTTATCTCTCGATAACATAAAAAATAAATTTACTATTTTAATCGATCGATTCAAAATATTTGTGAAGGTGAAACAGAAAAAAATTGTTCTTGGTAAATGATGAATTGAATTTATGATTTGCCAGTTACCTTGCGCTGTCATTTAATATAAAAACATAAATTAATCTTTCTTCGTAAACAGATAATATATGAAGATATTGAAAAAATTATAGTTTTCTGTAAATAAAATGTTTAATGACTTGTGAGAGAAGCTAAAAAAGTGTAAAGGCGATATAAATTTGATGAAACTAGACTTGGATTTGTAGCGTAGCTATCAGAAGATTTTTCAGATAAATCTAATTGCTTTGCTAGCTTATTATAGCTGTATTATGAAATCGTAGCTGATATTGCACAACAATAAAAGATGTTAATGCAGTTGCTCAAGTTAATGAAATACAATTCCGTAAAGGGCAAAGAGTTCACATTTGTAAAAGGGGCACCGGGTTATATTAAGCTTCAAAGTTTCTCGCCTAGGGTATACCAATAGATAAAACACCAATCGAGTTCAGATGATATGACATAACCTGATAAACTTTTCGATTGGCGATAACTTTGTGAAAAGTGCGACCACCTGTGTTTCTATGTTCGATGGAAATTCATTAACACTTGTTGATCATTTGAGGTTTCCGGATTAATATATATATCGGCGTATGTAAACAATTGTCGTACACAATATGGACATATGCTCGTTTCTTTTCTCAACACGCGTTGTGATTCATAGTGGTCATAATAAAATCAAGTTACCTCTCGATAATATAAAAAATAAATTTACCATTCGAATCCATTGATGCAAAATTTTTGTGAAGGTAAAATAAAAAAAAAATTATTCTTAAAATTGATCAATTGACTTTTTAACATGTAAGTTACCTTGCGTTATCATTTAATATAAAAAACTAAATTAAAAAGATATTGAGAAAAATATAGTTTGTTGTAAATAAAATGTTAAATGATTTGTGAAATTTGATGAAATGAAATTTGAGTTTCTAGCGTAGCTATCTGAAGAATTTTTAGATAAATCTAATCGCTTTGATAGCTTATTATAGCTGTATTATGAAATCGTAGATGATATTGCACAACAATAGACAATGTTAACAAAGCTGCTCAAGTTAATGAAATGCAACGCGATAAAGGGTGAAGAGTTCACACTTGTAAAAGGGGCACCGGGTTATATTAAGCTTCAGTTTCTCGCTTAGAGTATACCAATAAATAAATAACTATCGAGTCCTTTCGGTATTTCATAACCTCATAAACTTCTCGATTGGCAATAACTTTATGTAAAGTGCGCCCACCTGTGTTTCTATATTCGATGGAGATTCACTAACACTGTCGTTGATCATTTGGGGTTTCGGGATTAATATACTTATCCACGTATGTACCCGGAAAAACAATAATCGTACACAAAGCGAACATATGCTTGTTTTCTTTACAATTCACAACATGCTTTGCTTCTAAATATGGAATCTCAAATGCCGGAAGTGACATCTGGCGTAGATTGTGAGAAACTTGAAATTATCACTGAATCTTCGACTGATCGATTATACCGACTCGTAACGATTTAAACCAGGGGTCTCCAAACTACGGCCCGAGGGCCACATTCGGCCCGCGGACAGATTTTGTCCGGCCCGCGGAGAGCTAGCATACTTGAAAACTCCTTTTAGAGAACATATTTTTTATAGCAAATTAAATTTAGTTTACTGAAGTATTCTAATTTTATGCGGACTTTAGTCCGATTTGCAGCCTTTTTTAAACGTTGCGTACTTTTTCGGACTTTTTTTTTCATCAGTGGACTATTTCGCTTTTTACCACCGGCAACAATGATAATATGGTTTTGGCCCTCGGAACTTACTGGAGTAATCAGTATGGCCCTAAGGCTGGAAAGTTTGGAGACCCCTGATTTGAACAAAAACTTTGTAGAATAATTTATGAAATCATTAAAGCGTAATTTGGAGGTAATTAAAAGGAAAAATGTTCAACGAATCGCTTTTATACAGGTATAGTACATTCATGTTAGTAAGCCGCTAAGTGGTTCTGAACGCTCGGTGAAATAATCGAACACGATCACGGTAACAGCCATTAAAACTTCCTTTAATTTTAAGGAAGAAGTCGCATTATCATAATCAATCGCCGGAAAGCTTTCCTAGAGTGCTCGCGATTAACACAAAAAATATTTCATCTCTAATTTACGTTACTTATCATATATTATTATCTTTCTTGAAAAATGTATTTCCAGTTGTTACACCTAAATGTTCAACATAGTATAATAACTCTGCGTTGGAAATATCATTGGGATAACATCGTGTTTCTTAGTTTCCTTTCTTTTCTTTCTTTCTTTTACTCATTTGTTTGTGTTGAAGGACGAGGGAGCCGCAAAAATATCTCTTGCGAAAAATGTTTACTTTTGGAATGTAGGATGCTCTACTTTAAAAGGAGTTGGATGCACATACGTTTTTTTCCCTTATGATAATACTGAACAATATATTACAATTTACATTCGTAGGTTTTCCTGCAAGTGAAAACGATGTGTAATCCGTAAAAGGTATTCGCCGATGTTTTTAAGTGATCTTCTCTTTTTTTTTCTTTAATTTTAACATAACACACGTGGCCTTGGTGTTTTCAATTTTCCTAACGTCGCGAACGCCTCGTACTCGAGATTTAAAATCGTAAACAGCAATTTACAGGATTAACTTGTAATGATTGGCACGGCCCCGTTGCGAATTAATTTTTTTGTCCAAATGTTTGTTCAAAATATGCAATGAAATACGTCTTGAATAAGTATAATTTGCACGTTCCATACAGTAATTGTCGACGAATTAACCAACAATATTGTGGAACAGATGGACCGAACCAACGTGATTTTCAATATATTTTTATCAAGACGTAAAATAATCTAGTAGCCAAAAGAGCGGAAGTCCCGGGACTTCGAACAGAGGATAAAGGGCCGTGAGTGTTCAGCGCTCATTAATTATCGGGCGGCTGTCAAAGGAATACAACCTAAGGTGATATAGCCGTCGGCAAAGATTAGTGACGCGAATCTCTCGGGTAGAATTCGGCGAGAGTACTGGCCGGGATACGCTTGAGCATCTCCTTGGGGAAAATACGCAGAAGCTGCCAGCCGATGTCCAGGGATTCGAAGACCGTTCGGTTCTCGTAGCTGCCCTGAGAAATGAAATTCTTTTCGAACTTGGACAAGAACTCGAGATAGAGAAGATCGTCAGGTGTCAGGGCTTCTTCTCCCACGACGGCCTTCATGGCCTGCACATCTTTGCCGATGGCGTAACACGCGTACTGTAAATCAAAGAAATATTTTTCATGACAATTGCACTCTAGTGATAAATTAAAAGGAAATTTCTACAGCGCACGTCTCGATCTACGGTGTGAGAATACAAAAAATGAAATGTTGATTTTAGTTCTCGATTATTCTGATGATTTATCAAGGAAATTAGCAAAATATTCAAGTTTACATTAATTTTTTTTTTTCAGGAAACTTCGGAGCCAAATTAAATGACAATTTCTCAAATATTCTTGGCAAATTGCAAAACAAATGTTAGAAAATAACTGTACACACGATCCATTTGTATTGTTCTTCTAGGAGTACGATAGAGTTAAGTAACTTACCAATTGATTGGAAACGTCGGAGTGATCCTTGCGCGTCATACCCTCGCCGATGGCAGATTTCATGAGACGAGACAAAGATGGAAGTACGTTGATAGGTGGATAGATCTGTCTGTTGTGCAACTGACGGTCGACGTAAATTTGTCCCTCGGTAATGTACCCAGTTAAATCGGGAATGGGATGGGTGATATCGTCGTTAGGCATAGTCAAAATAGGGATCTGGGTGATGGATCCATTACGACCCTCTACACGTCCGGCTCGTTCGTAAATGGTAGCCAAATCGGTGTACATGTAACCGGGGAAACCACGACGTCCGGGAACCTCTTCACGAGCCGCGGAAACTTCACGAAGAGCTTCGGCGTACGACGACATGTCGGTCAGAATAACGAGAACGTGCTTCTCGCACTGATACGCCAAGAATTCGGCGGCTGTGAGAGCAAGACGCGGTGTGATGATACGTTCGATCGTCGGATCGTTGGCCAAATTCAAGAAGAGACACACATTCTCCATGGAACCGTTCTCCTCGAAATCTTGCTTGAAGAAACGAGCCGTCTCCATGTTGACACCCATAGCAGCGAATACGATAGCAAAGTTGTCTTCGTGGGAGTCCAAAACCGATTTACCCGGAAGTTTGACAAGACCAGCTTGACGACAGATTTGGGCAGCAATCTTGAGAGCAAAAATTTATAGATATTTTCAATAATTAACTCATATTCGTAGCGCTTTAACATTTCAAATAATAAAATGTTTATTTCATTTTGAATTTGATATAGTTAGTCCGATATTTAGAATTGACTTCCTGAAATACCAAATTGAAAGAAAATTTTTGCCCAATTTCTTCTGCTAATTACAAGATCAACAGTGAAATAAAATAAACGTAATATTAAAAAAAATTTGTTACACCGTTGTTCAAGAGATATAAACTGATCGGGGATTGCGAATCCTTACCTCATTGTGCGGCAAACCAGCAGCGGAGAAAATTGGAATCTTCTGACCACGAGCAATAGAGTTCATGACATCGATAGCCGATAGACCAGTCTGGATCATTTCCTCAGGGTAGATACGGGACCAGGGATTTATAGGTTGACCTTGAATATCCAAAAAGTCCTCCGCAAGAATAGGAGGTCCTTTGTCGATGGGTTTACCGGATCCGTTGAAGACACGACCCAGCATGTCCTCGGAGACCGGAGTTCTGAGGATATCACCGGTGAATTCGCAGAGAGTATTCTTGGCGTCGATGCCCGATGTTCCTTCGAACACCTGGACGACCGCTTTGGATCCTGAGACTTCGAGAACCTGACCAGAGCGAACGGATCCATCGGCGAGTTTCAGTTGTACAATTTCGGCGAATTTCGGGAATTTAACTTCGTCCAAAATTACAAGAGGTCCATTGACACCGGAAACCGTCTTGTACGCTGTTAAAAAAAAAAGGATAAATTAATACTTGAGAATCCGCATCGTATTGTCAGTCACGAGTTCTGCCCGTGTACGCCTTTTTCGTTGCTGCATCGTTGATACAAGCCTCACGAGACGTCCCGTGATATTACATAATAATAATTTATACCACGTTTCAAAAATAAATAAATTCGTGCGTTATTTCACTCTTGAAAAAATTGACAATTTTCAATGAACCATTGAGATAAAAGATGAAAAAGAAACGAGCGTGAGTGCCGAATTACCACCATGATAGATCGTCGTCTGCAGTCACATGACTGTTCAGGGCGCTCTCGGAAAGTCAAATATATACTCGATTTTATATCGTTTCTCTTATCAAATGTGTGCCAAATCGATAGTCGGACGAAGCGGAATACGTTGGTGTTGTTGAAAATATAGAATATCTCCTGAAAATTAGTAAAATAGCAAATCAGCTGACCCAGTACCACATCGATCAGATGCTACGCCCACTTGAGGGAAGCTCTCTTTGGCTTTCGATTTATCAGTCGTAAATTTAATAGCTGGATTAATATTCTACAAAAATTAAACTTACTGAGCCGAGGCTGCGATATGAAGTCCCTGGAGACGGCTAGGACGTGCTCCTGCAGGGCTTGACGACCCCCCATAGTTTTTGAATACATGTTTTCTCGGCTCGTGCACCTGATATTAGTCTTTCGACAAGATTCACGGTACAGCGAAGGCTGATACTGGGCGCCTGACTCTGACTGCTACTGCCGCCACCATTGAAGGGGGGATCGCAATGAAGTTAGTGAAATGGAGGGGGAGTTCGTTGCGCAGATACATTTGCGATAGAACGATCGTAAAAGTAGAAGAGAGTCAGCCAGAAGAGCAGGGCTTGCGGCCAAGATAATGCACAAAATTAGAGAGAAGCCAAATATTTTAATTTTTAAATAAATTCCACTTGTGTGGAATGCGTGCTAAAAAAAAAAAAAATGGCAGCTAGAAATTTAGAGGCAGGAGCGCTGTGAAATGAACGGAAAATCGATTGTAAAGGTTTCTTTGGTCGTACATTTTGGTACATCAGGTGAAAGTCCTATTGTACGACTTTCAGTTGGATAGAGAATGATTTAAAAGATCGCGGCATTACGTGGACTTGATAAGCTATATATCTAATGAATTTCTACTTTAAAGACTTTTCGATCGATACAGAAGATTTCTCAAATGTGAATTTTCTCTATCACAGGAGATAGGATTATTAGTTTATATACAATGAGATCTTAATGGATCTTAATAATTATAGAAGGATTAAGGAGAATAATTCTTTGGGGGGAGATCTTAGCTAGTTATTCAATCCTTAATAAATTTGGGCGAGGCTTCGAGACTAGCGCGCTCCTCCAATGGAATTACATAGAAGCGGGAATGTACGAATAGCTTCGGTCGGTATAAACTATTTTTTTACACACGTGGTAGATCGTGTACCGACAGTTATCACTAGTTCACCATACGATGATGATGATAATAAGATTGATAAAAGAAACTTTCTCTTACCACAATTTTTATAAAGATGGAGCAGAAGAAGGAGGGAGAGAGAAATATTTATAGACGCCAATTGTACAAAATCCATGTATTGAGTCAATTTTTCATGCCTTATAAAACAAACGATGAAGACTTGTTTATCCTATGATGCCGGACGAATAAGTATAAATCGCCAGTACCATTACACGATTCATAATTTTTCTTGATGTCTGGCTCTCTTTCGGATCGCAATACGTGCGAGAGAGATAGCAGAATTTTACATCGCGAATTTCTTCACCTCAATTGATATTTCGAATTAAAAAGAAGAACGATAAACCGTAGAATTGTGATACTCGGCCCACCGTTTTTCTCCTTTGTTCGAAGAATCAATAGTGTCGGAGAAACTTGTATTACAGTTTTTCTTACCGACCGAGAGTCAGTACATCCTATTAAATTCACTGAAATTTGTTTTATCGGCGTTGAGCGCACCGCGAAGAAACATTGGTAACGCGCTTTAAAAGTCCTCGAAATTCGATTGATATGGAAACCAGAGTGGTTTTAGAGCGGAACAAGAGTATAATAATGTACCAATAAAAACGAGGTAGTCTCAGGAGAGTCTCATAGAAATAGTAACCAAGCTTTCTTCGCGTGATACAGAACTACTTTTTTCTTCTTCTTGTTTTATTGTTCACAAAACCAGGATGAATATCCCAATAGTTTTTCAATGAGATTACTTCTTTATATATTTTTTTTTATCGCAGCGTTTTGAAGAGTTTTACTCCTCGATGATCGCTTTGTGATAATTATGATCTAACAATGTCGAAAGAAAGCTGTACAATCGAGTGAACGTAATGAGCGAATCGTCGTGACACTAACACATGGGATGCACGTTAACGTAGAGGCGCGACAAGCCGCGTTATTAAATTTTTTTTTTTTTAAATTCATTTAGCCCGCGATAATATCCGTAATGTTTCGATATATCACACATTGCGTGCTCAATGCACATCATGTAGCTGATTTTTAATAATACCATTTATTAGTGCTCGGCTCAATAGCGCGATAGTGAACGTTTACTTACAATATGTATACACAGTTGCCACAGAGGGCTTGGTTCGTTCGTGCAGGACAAGGAAGATACACCGTAGGATTTTTTCTCCGCATTCACACTCTCAGATTTATCCGCCATCGCATTATTAGCCGCACAAATAAAAATAATATGTTTCGTTTGCCTCGCTTCTTTCGATCGCCTCGCGATCATACAAGAAAATAACTAAACACGATGTAACGTGATTTGAATTTATTGCACCGAGCTTAAATTAAGTCTTTGACCCAGCAGTGAGCGGGTTCGAGGGGCTTTTGTTGTTGTTGTTGTTGTTGTTGTTGTTGTTGTTTTTCTTTTTTTTCATAAATACAATAATCGAAACTACGAAATTTTAATCGACGATCGATAAAAAACATCGACGTTACAATTTTATTTACACGAGATTATCTCACCGATC
Organism: Cylloceria caligata; assembly: GCA_963942595.1. Taxonomy (NCBI): domain Eukaryota; kingdom Metazoa; phylum Arthropoda; class Insecta; order Hymenoptera; family Ichneumonidae; genus Cylloceria; species Cylloceria caligata. The sequence goes on along the minus strand of OZ012710.1, from coordinate 18,885,494 downwards.
TCGAAAGATCTTTGAATAATCGAGGAGGCCGATTTTCTTAACTGAATAAAGATTTCATTGCGTTATTTGCTACTAACGCCCATAATTTCGTTTCACGTTTATATGTCACAAATCGACGCGTGGCACCTCGTAATACACCGCTGGGATTTATCCCTACTAAATGCTATCGTCATTATTATTCGCTATCTATCGCAATACACAATGATAACTAATTACGAAATTATAATTCGTTAAACTCTCGGAGTAAAAATAACGGAATAATGAACATTTTTATGATAATGCAGGGATGGATTAGGAAGATGGGTTTTAGGAGGATAGTGAGGAGCTCGAAGAATTTGTACAATATTTACAGAGGCCTGGATCAACGTTGGGAACGATATTACGTCGATCGTCAGGCGATAATTACAGATTATATAAGAAGAAAATAAAAACGATTCGAGACTCTCCTCGCCACTCGCGAGCCCTTTTGTCACAAAGATTCAACAATTATAATAGTAAATGGGAGAAGAAAAAAAACAGGGCACCGATTTTCGAAGAGTCTCTGGTGCGATCTCGAGGGCTCTTCAAATAAAATAACAATGAATAAGCCCCGGAGATACGTTTGCTAAGCGGCCGACGATCTACGAACGCGATAAAAGTGCGCGTTTGACAATAAATCGCGGACAGGGATAATAATTTATATATACGTTCTTTTTATATTACATCGGATAGTTGAAAGAGGCGGGAAAAGAGAATAAACTCGCTAGCGATGTTGGCGGCTTACTGGCGAATCGTCGATGCGATCGCAGCAGTTTATGGGAGGGTCAAGAAGGGATTGCTGATATGCTCGTGGGGACTTTGGATTCGTTTTCAGTTACTTAAGTACGCACCGTTCGCGTAATGCGCATGGTAGAAGGCTACTAGGACGCGGAGCTGTACCAGCCATTTGCCGCAGCTTTGTTCGTCGGATGATAGAGGTGAAAACCGGCGCCAGCCGCCGGATGATGATAGAACTGAGGTTGTTCACTGAGGCTCGCAGATGCGTATGCCGCTGCGGCGTCGAGCGCGCTCGGATGAACAGCCGCTGAATACACTTGGGGTTTGAGCGGAAGAGTCTGCGCGTTTTCGTACTGATGTCTCAAAACGGGATCACCGTAAACCGAGGACTCGTAGCTGCTTACAACGCTCGCGGAATGAAGTTGCTGCTGTTGCTGCTGTTGATGCTGTTGATGCTGTTGTTGTTGCTGTTGCTGCTGTTGATGTTGTTGTTGATGCTGATGCTGCTGCTGCTGTTGTTTATCACGCGGTGAAACGGAGGACGGTGGCGTCATCGCGGAGTGGTAGTCGACGGCGTATCCGCCTGCCGATGAGTAAGACGACACGAGACTCGTAAAGGCCTCGGCACCGCTCGTTCCTGCGGCTCCTTTCTGATTGTGAGCGCTCAGAACGAATTGGTGTTCGCCGTAAGTGGAGGATCCTTCGGAACCCGGAGGAGTGGGCAGCGGTCCAGTCTGAGCTGCGTCACCCGCGTAATACGCTCCACCGGAAGCGGAGGGTGCTCGACTGCTGTTCGACGTAATCCCGTGAACGTTCGCCCTGATTACGCTCTCCCGATTAGCGTATAATTGGCGAAGCAACGCCGAGGCGGGTAGCGGCGCGGTAGCCGATTGCTGGGGACTCAAATGGCCCAGATGATGATGAGCGCCGATCCATTGGATCGTACTTCTCTGTTGTTGCTGTTTGAGTAACGCGTCGGTGCTGAAATCCGTCGGTTGATGTAACGCAGGCGAATCGGGTTTGCTGAGCGACGCGCCCGGCAGATGCTTCGACATTGCTTGCTCGAGATCCTTCACAGAAGTTCCACCGGCAACCTCGGAACCTTCCACGCGAGGTTCCGATCTCCGTACTTTAGGACTCGTGGAACGAAGCACCTGTTCGTTCGCAGGTACTGAGTGACTCGACGACGCCGGGCTCAACGCGTGACTTCTCGGTGGAACGGTCGTCGTCTTTGCTGCGGGTTCATCCTCGTCGTCCTCCTCGCCCGAGCTGCTCTCCTCCTCGTGAGCGTATTTTCGCTTGTGTCCGCGCGTCAGAGATTTAACCGTGAGAGCACCGATCGTTGGCACTGCCGGCTGGGGCTCCTGTTGAAGCTGTGCAACATTGTCGTGGTGACGACCTCCTCGTGGCTCGCTCTCCGATCCTCGGGTATCCTCGCGATCTTCCGGTGGCGAGTGGTGAGGATTCTCCGGGTGTTGATTCGTCGGACCACCGCTGCTTCGTCCCTCTGAAAGCAGATATTACACTGTTGCTCATTTATACGTTCCAAAAGATCCATTGATATTTCGTTTAAAAATCGTGTAACGCTCGTCTCTTGACCCCCCTGAATTGCTTTTTCGGTTAACCATTCTCAGAAAACGAAAAAAGAATAATTCTGTCGCAAAGTAAAATTCTTCTTTGAGTAATCGAGAAAATCTTTCAGAATTTACTTCGCTCCTCAACCGAGTAAAGATACTTTCGTGCGCTCGGTTTAAATACTAATGTCCTGGGGAACCTTAGAAATTTTGTTTCTTTTCTGTTCGTTGCCGGCGATAGATGTGTTTTCGTCTTCGAGTAAAGAGACGAGAATCTCAACGTTAACATTTTTTTTTGACAAAGCGGGGACACACGTCATTAACACTGTTACCGCTAATTTGCGTATCGAATTCGAGCTTCCTAGACGCCGCCCGGTTCAACGAGCCCTTCATATGTTAAACGAAGGAGCGGCTGATGTATAAAACCGGCCCACCCACGACCACTCGGTGTTCTCTTCTTTTGTATTAATTCATAGCGGAAATCTAACGTTCTTGGCTAATGTTTTCATTCACGCAACGTCTCTTTCCCTCACTCTCTTTCGCTCAACCATACTCTACTCAGCGCGTTAGCGGTCCACCGTGGTGTACTATTCATCGCCACTCAATCTCCCTCGACGTTTTCGAGAGCGTATCCAAACGGGAATGCCGCTGTACCGGCAGGACGCAGCTTCTTGCTTCTAAGATCTCTACGTGTGCTCTCGATTTTTGACCATCATCGATACATCTTCCTTTCACCGCTGTCCTTCACTTTCAGGTATCCTCTTTCACGCTACTCGTTGCTACCGAATTTACTGTGACTCGAGAGTCAACGCTCTCTATGAACTTCTGATCGCGATGGGCTCAGGGTTATAAAAAAAAATCAAACGTCTAGTTCTTATCAAAATTATATTAAATAAAATTTTAAATTAGACGAAAATATAAAATTATATAAACAGCCGTTTCAATGAATATAGTTATGTACCTCCTCTGTCGGCATCCGGCGATCCGTTTTCAGGATCATTGCCAGCTGCATCCTCTCGCTTAACGCCGGTCACTCCGTTCTCCAATTGGCAGCAATCCATAATCATATTCTCGTACTCGCGGCCACTGTAACAAGGAAAAAGAGCAGCGATATAAATTTTACGTTAGAATAGAACATTATTTTGTAAAATGGAGAAATTTGTGAGTAAAATAACATTTGTAAAATTGTACAAAACCTTCAAGAGAATTTAACAATAGGTTGACACTCTCGTATTTATTTAAAAAATCTATCAGTAACAAATGAATTTCTCATATTTATCTAAAACTAAAAAATTAATTATATTTCAAAATTATTTACAAATATTTATTAAACGAATATATTTTTTATTTCTACAATATTTTTGACTGTCTTTTATTATTTAGATTTCATCTGATTTACCTGATAACGTAGTTGACGCATATGATGTTCTGTTCCTCTGCGTTTTTCGAATTGCAAACAACAGTCGCGCATGTTTGTAGCCACGTGTAACCGCCGCTCTTGTTCATTAGTCGATAATAGTGCGTCAGTACTTGGCCTTTGTGAATGACTGAAATAAAAATTGTAGGAAGAAGATGAGACGCAAGGAAATGCAACGAGAATTTCAAAGCTTGTTCATTCAAAGATTCATAATTTTGCTGTGCAGGTCATAAGCGGCTAAGAGAGGCGAGAAGCACCGAGAACTCCGATATTTCCCTAGACACATTCTCGCACACGCGAGGGATATATCCGAGTCACGTACTCCGGAATATTTCTGTATAAAGCCCCGGACTGGATGGTAGAAGCCGCGCGGCTTCGTCGGGAACGACGCGGTAGCATGGATGAGAGCGTTGCGGGGCGAGAGAGCGAAGTTAATAAACTTTGGGGAAACGAGACGGGCGTATACTATATCGGCGTGACTCGATTGCGGGCGCGAGGGCAGCAGCGGTACCAGCAGCAGCAGCAGCAGCAGCAGAAAGAGGAGAACGGAGGGGGCTGGTTGGCTGGATGGTGGATGAACGGTGGTCTGGTGTGTCGGGGGTTGGAAAAGACGAAGCACGGATAGGTCGTAGGAGGAGGTGAAGGAGGACCAGCCAAGCGCCCGGGCAAGAAGGCAAAGAGCTCTCTGCACTGAGATGAAGGGGAAGAGGAAAAGCCTCTACCTGAGGATGTGGGCATGTGTATGCTCGATCGAGAGTTAGAACAAGAGAGCCGATTCAACGGTATGGAGTAACACTGTTAGAGAAGAGATACAGAGACTCCGATATAGAAGGAAGAAAGGTGAAGGGGTGTAGGTTGAAGGGAGCTCTTCTTCATCCCCACCTGTCACCACCGCGTCGCTACCGCCATCACCACACCCTGCCCGAGGATGCAAGAGAGAAATACGAAGAGAGAGAAAACAAGGGAGTGTGTATGAGGGTATGCGAGCGTGTACACGAGAGACAGACAGCGAAGGGGGGAGGAACGGGAGAGTGAGAGACTGCTCGATTGGGACAGGGGTTAGAAGAGAAGGTAACAACTCGCTGGAGATGCCGCATCCGGCGTACCGCGTCGTTCCCTGCATACCAACTACCTAATCCTGACGGTATCCGCACCGGCGCACCGGTCTAACAGAACACCACCACCACCACTGACAACTAACAGAGCATCGCGCAACCACCACTATCGCTGACTGGGATACTGCACATCGTGTGAGGTGCGTGACTACTCAAATGCGGGAAACAGCCTCTCCCCTTCCCCTTTCCTGCTCACCATCGTGTGCTTTACGACAAAAACGTTTACAATATCAAATATTTCGAGATTTACGAGGTTGTTCGTCGTCGAGAAGGTCTCGGTTATAGGGAACTTCACGAGAGAAGGGAAATACCGTTTTTCGGAAGATCTCGAGATATCCTCGAGAATCCGGTGGTAGCTTCTACGGGTTAGCAGCAACGGGGAAACAAGACAACACGGGAAGACACGAAAATAAGCAGGAAGAGGCTACCGAAGATCTCAATGATACTTACGATCGACGTGAGACTTTCGAAGACGATTCACATCCTCTCCGTGGCAAAGGGCGTAAAGACTCTTTCCTGTAAACTCATCCGCCGTATAATCCAACAGCTCGGATACCCTGGAACATTTGGAAAAAAAATATTCGTTGTAGTCGTTCGTATTTAGTAATGAATTTGTTGGGTCAACCCCATTTTATATTCTCCCTTGAGGATATAATTATTGAGAGCGCCAAAATACTCGTGGAATTTTATATTCAAGTATTCAGATTTGAATAAAAAACTACTCACTTTGGCTCGCAGTGCAATATTTTGAAGTCGAAGCCGATCCTCGTTACAAACATGTCAGCCTCAAGGCGAATTTCGTGAACGCTCGGTGGTGGAAGAGCTATCGCTAAGCCAACCATGCCCATCAACGGTGGTGATGACTTTCCAGCTCGACTGAACGGATACTGTGGCCTCAGTCGACACAGCAGAAGAACAACCTGTAAAAAAAATTGGTATTACAATGAATTATTTAGCGGAAGAAGCATACGTTGATATTAACAAGAGATAACGAAGGTGCAACGTTGACATGCTGAGAAAGCGGTAGAAAAATCAACGATTCCCTGGCGATACTCAAGGAAGATGTAGCAAAGAGGAAGACGAGCAATGGGGTGGCAGTTAACGCGCTCAGAGTAGACCATAACTTCGTTTGGCCCGAGCTTAGCAGAGAGCAGAGTACGGACGGCAAAACGTTCGTTTTGGGGGCTCTTGGCGCTTTTTGCTAAGGTTGTCCGCCTTTAATGAACGACCAGACGAGAATCCTCTCTCTTTCCCATCTTTTTCTCCCGTGAACTTTGCTAAATGACGTCTTACGCTATACTGTACAACGTGTATACCGGAGCTCTAATTGGCAACGATCGTCCAGACGCGAATTCAGCTCAATTTTGCGCCAACGATAAATATGAAAAGTTACGATAATGCATAGGTCGTTATGAGTAAATGTTATTATCGTTATAGCTTTGGGGACACGGATGAAAACGTTAATAAATACATTTGAATATACTCACTCGATAGCCGGAAGATTTGAAGTGACAGCCACGTTTCGTGAGAGTCGACTTCATCCTCACGCAAAATGCTCTGTCGTATCCCTTGTACATGCCCGTTGCCGTTAAGCACATTACCGAGGAAACTGAAACAAAAATTGTATTCTCTTTAAGATGAGTTATAAAATATTACTGAGGATAGAAGATTTTTGAAAACTTTTGGTAAGCCACGTACGATTCTTCAAAATCGAGTACCATTTTTATTTAGTTTCTTTGAACTCCCGTGGGAAATAAATGTCTTTTTAAAGCTCCCAAGGCTGTACGTGTTTCCCTATGTCGTCCTATACCGATCATGGTACCAAAGTCACCCTCTCTTTCTACTCTGACAAATGAAACAGGAAGCACGAAAGAGATCAAAGTATCCTCTTTTAAAAATCCGATGCGGCCAACTGGGACCGTCGTAGAATGCTTGAAGAAAGGGATGAGCATCATCGAGTGTGCAGCAGCAGGACCAAATGGACGGCGAATCCAGGACAGCGCGGCTACTTGATGGCCGCATCGTGCAGGATTCTTCGAACTCAGTGGAGACCATGACATGGAGATAAAGAGAGAGAGAGAGAGAGAGAGAGAGAGAGAGAGAGAGAGAGAGAGAAAAGAAGAGGAAAAATAATAAAAAGAAGACGGAAACGGTGAAGGGAGAAAGCGAGAGAGGAGATAGCCAAGAGAAGGAGGCTCGGGCAGGGTACGTGACACACGGTAGTCGTGTCGCGGAATAACAATTGGGGAAATCGCAGAGGGCTGCATAGGTATATGCGCGGGAGAATCAGAGAACCTCGGATAGTCGCAGCCATCGCTATCCAGAGAGCCCGTTACAACGTAAATAGCGCAGCCGGTGTTGGTCCGAGAGTTCGCACGAGAATACTCATTTTCGTTGTCGCGTACCGCCCGACCCGACCGTGAACCGACAACCGACGTAGAACTGCTTTAGACGCTATAAGTAGAATCGAGGATAGAATCTGGAGCTGGAACAAGTCGGGCGCGCAAGAGCGACGCCATCGGAGTGTTGAAAGAGCAGACCCAGCAGCACGCGTGCCCGCTGCGCATTCAATCCCCAGCATGGCATCCCTCGTTTCCAACCCCGTCACGACTGCCCTCGACTATACTTTTCTCTGTGGCTGTTCCTACAGCTCTCGCACTCCTTTACACGCTCCTGTTGGATCGTGTGGCTCATTTCATGACCAACACAGTAGCCCTGGCAGAAACAGAGAAGCAGCGAAACCACGTGGTAAAGCCGACGGGCACGTCCGTATGGTCGAAAGCACTGACTGCATCGCACGTCTGCTCGGCGACGGCGACAACGACGACGACGACGTAGTTGCTGTAGCTACCTGCTCAGCTCTCCCACGTTATCATACGTACTCCTCAACCACGACCTCTTCAAATCCCCCCCTCTCCCCACTTGTACTTCGCGATTGCCCTTCCGCTGCTATTCTTATTCACGCTTCGTGTTCCTCTCCCTGCGCCAACGTTAACGTCGCTTATGGCACTTCAACGTCAAATTTCCATCCGGACTTGGTATGTGTAAGAGAGAAGTACGTGGAAAACTACCCCGCGAATTAGGAGTGTTCGCCATTCTCATTCCACTTTCAGCCTCGGTCACGCTTTCCGGGTTACCCGTTCATTCAAGCTTCGCCTTGACGGTCCGTCTGCATATTCTGGTAGGTAACCACATCACTGAGACCCCCTCAGGATCTTCGGACGTGTAGAACAATGGGACGAAGGAGAATGTTAGATTAGGCAAGGTACCAGACCTACATCTGTACAATACAAAGTAGCCACGTACGAGCCAATTTTGGTTTTATGGTTCTCTTTGACCTTCAGTCTGATACCAAATGCAAAGGTGACCAAAATCAAATGAAGACGTATGGCACGTAAATTACCAGTTGGGCTCTGGTAGAATATCTATTCGTAATTGAACAATCTTCGGATGAAGATTTATTCGAATTAGAGATAATTTGTCATTTTTCGAGTAAAAACTTATTTGGATTAAATTTTATTAATGCAGTTTACTCGTTATTCGTTATTTGAATAAAAATATGGTCAGCTCTGTGTAAAATATAAATGTTTAATTACCATCGGGATTCGCAGTGGACGCGGAACCGTGTTCTTCCGACGCGGCGCTACTGGGCGACGCTAGTCCCGAACTTGAGGAATGAGGTCCCGAAGAATTCGAGGAAGAGGTTAATCCTAGGCCAAGTTGTTCGGCTACTTCGGCATGGTCCTGCTGGTGAACATAGTCGAAAACGCTCGAACCTGTCATTTCCACCTGCAAACACGAAGAAAAAAATTCATTTACATATGCAATTGAATCACCTGAACTTTTACAGACAATGAGAACTCGGGAATGATTATTCTTTCGCAACAGTCAGCTTGATTCGTCATTTGAATAAGGAAAACGTGATGCGTATCAGCGGTGAACGCGACATGTAATTCTCGATGCGATCGACATAGAGCCTTCTGAAAATCGTATCGAGTCGTGTTCTGAATAGTATGTCGAGGGTACTTCCTTCGGTCGAGTCTTGTTGCGTTGAGGAGAAGCGGTGAGGAGACGAGCGGTGACGACGGTTCTCACTCTACGAAATTTGTGCTGGCCTCGTGTATCGATTCTACGAAGGCTCTTCGGTGCGTCAGTTCGCGAGTGAAATTTTAAGGAGTTCGCGCTCGTTCGAATATACACTTGCGTCCATCGTGGAAGGCGTGCGAGGGTGAGGCCATCAGATCGGGGGGAGGTGAAGAAGAGACAAACTCGTCGCCGCGGTTAATCGACGCGCGTGGCCGCGTATCCGCGCCACGTACGCACCGCGATTCGATATCACGAAGACCACGATGACAGACACGTTTAATTTATTCTTGTGGTATATATATAGACGTGTAGGAGCTCTTCACGATCGTACGGTGACGTGTTCACGGCTACTGGCTACCTTCGCCGCAGAGTTACGCGACGACGTAGCCCATCGTCGACGCTTCTGGGGCCAGGGATCCTGTCTACGTGTATACTACATTTATATGTGTAACTATAAGTCATAAAATACAAAAACGTCTTGCGCGTTACGCAACCAGGAGCGAAAAACGTGCGTGCATTATATGAGTTGACGATTATACGCACGTCGACAATCACTGTCGGCAGCGCTGACGACTACTATAAATTTAATTATTTCGTAGCGATCACCGATGCGGTAATTCAAGCTTCGACCATTCCCAATTTTACGGTTCACATTAATTTTCCTATATTACTTTTCATCAAGTGGGAATCGATTAAATGTTACAGCTGGCGTCGATGTTTACCGTTTAGTTTATGATAATTTTATACGAGAATTTAGTCCGTGAGGCTCTTCGAAGTAGTCCGCCATCATTCAGGTCGATCCACGTGATACTAACGCTTGTGGAACATTAGTTTTTGCATTGAAACTCGGCATCGTTGGTTTCTCACTCCGTAATATAAGAAAAATGAGTTACTCGTTCGGTGTTGGCTCATAAACCAGTAGAAGTATAGCAGTAGCAGTTGCAAAAACGAGAGAGCCACAGCTAGCAGTATCCAGAATCCTCGAAACACCCTATTGATTAGCCCGCGGCAAAGCCAAACCAGCCAGCGAAGCTAGCTCGAACGGTGTTCGCGGAATCGAGCGAAAGGAAGACAGAACGTTGGTGCCCCAGGACCCCCTTTCCGACCCGACTGAACCCACTAGCGCCAGTAGCAACCTTCCATTCGTTTCTCGCTCGCTCTTCAACTTCTCGTTCCCTCTCACGCCCTCTTCTTCGTCGTCTCTCATTCCCCTTTCTATCCATGCTATACCTATCTATTCATCTTTCTCTCATTCCCTCGTCAGTCCGTCCGTCCGTCCGTTCGTTCTGTTCGTTCGTGCGTCTCCCTCGTCGCTCTCTCTTTCTCACTCCCGTCGTCCCCCGGCCACCTTCGCAGAGCCGCTCGCGCTCGCGGGCGGCTTGGCATTAGGAATGGCGAACACGCCGCCGTGCAGAGGCTACGTGAGCGGCATGCTACCGGACCCTGCCTCCACCCGTAGCTGAAGCCGACGCTCTCGCTACTCCCTCCTTTCCTCCATTTTCCTCACCAGAACCCGCAGCCACCCCCGCGTCCATGAGTTCGTGCTTGCCTGCCTAGTGCCAGCAGCAGCAGGCAGTATGGCCGCCGACTCGCACAAAACCTTCTCACTCACTCCTTATTTCCTCCCTTGACCTCCTCTTTTCCTTTTTCATCATCTTCTTCTTCTTCTTCTTCTTCTTCTTCTTCTTCGTTTTCTCCTTTGGAACGTCTCAACGTTTCTTCCTTGTCCGATGTTTCGCTCTCCCATCTTTTCTTCGTGCTTCATAGCTTTGCCTTCTTGGATCTTCTGGTACCATGTACCATGTACCGCTTTCTTTCCTTATTCTGTTCGTAGACTTGGTTCGTTTCTCTACGACCAACATCCCTTGCACCTTCACCCTCGTACCTCTCAACCAATCTTACTCCATACGTGTTACCTCCTCGCGAAGTTTCTTTCCTTGGTCACGACCTCGCCTCCTGTTTCTCTTTTCCTTCTTTTCACTCCTTCCTGTCTGTCCGGCTTTCCACCTTCGCTGTCTCACTGAAACGCTGTATTTTCCTTTCCTGTTGCACTTTTTTCCTGTACGAATCTCTTTGTCATGCTCCCATGACTTCTTCATATCTCCTTGGCATGTTTTTTCTTGGTCACGTCGCAATAACTACATGTATGTGCGAAAGATGAGGTACAGTGTATGTGTGTGTCTGTCTGTGTGTGTGTGTGTGTGTGTGTTCGGGATTTGTTCGTCGACGTATATACAGTCGTGAATTCAGTGTCCCACGCTTCTGTACGGTCCCGCGTATTATGACACATGGGAACTCACCTGTGAGAGACCGAGGTAAATGGAGACGGTCTCGGAAATGTACAGGAACCGTCCATCAGCAGCTACCGCCATCGCGAAACCATCCAGTGACTGTAACATAGAAATACGAAATATAAATATATATATAGAGGTAACCGACGAGCGAGGATATTTGTGTGTATTCGTATATTTCGCATAGTGACGAGTGTACAATCCTTTCGTTTACGACTCGTACCGAGTGCCACCGAAGTCGTCAAGAACTTCGTGAAAAGAGCAAAGAAACGGGCTACCCATTTTTTTCCCCTCTGCTGCTTTTTTTTTTATAATGAAGGTCCGCAAAACTAGATTTACTTTTGCGTACAATGCTATCACACGCACGGAAATTTATGTAGGTAAAATATATGCAAAACTTTTGTGTGAAACAAAGCCGATTTTGACGCATAAAATATATGTTAAATATATATTCGATATATGTTGTACATTTCACATATATTTCACACATGAAAGTAATATTAGTTTCATATATATTATATTTTTTAAATGCAAAATGTATTTTAAATATATCTAAAACGTATGAAAAACATATGGAAACTTATGGAAAATATAAGTAACATGTATTCAACGCGCCAACATTTTCTACATTTTACTTATGTAAATATTTGTGAGGGTACATACGCCACTGTCAAGTTTTAATTTTCATTAATTCATTCACCAAACACAAAAGTTTTATTTAAATTTGTAATGAGTGAACTTTTACAGGAAACTGTAATTTTTTAAATAGCTATCTCAAATTAAGATGATTTGAAACACGCTCCACACGCTCACCCAGTCGATAGTAAAAATTGTAACCGAGTTTATTTACAAAAGAAAATATGTCGGCGCCTGTCGAATTAAGAGACGGAGACTATACGAATTTCTTTACGTCCAGAAGAGTTCGACATCATTAAAAAAAATAAGATTAGCAGTTTTTGTTACAGCCCGTGGTATGTCACATCACCTTAAGGAGTGGCTCAAAGTCACGTGATCTATGGACCGAGAATCCGCACATGCGAGAGAGACAAACGTTTTAACATATTTTTCTTGACCCTAGATTTCGAGAATGCTCCGCGTTCGCGCAGCAAGCTCCACTCTACTGGCGTCTTTACAAAAATCTAGGTTCGAGAAAAATGTGTTGAAAACTTTGAGGTTAACGATTTGTATCGATCTTCACCTTAAGACGAATTAGGAGCAAACGTGAATTTTCAGATTCTTTATCTGTCAGTTTCACAGGCGCTAATAATCTTTGTTTCCTCTGAAAGGTTTAGGACGCTTGAAAAAAAATGGATTACACTTCTTGCTACCGACTCGACACGAGATTTAAAGGGAAGGGGGTTAAACATCCCCTTAACAGGGGCCTATAGAGATGTTTTAAGTTCTTATATATGTTGAGCTATTGATCAAAGGAAAATTGTATTCCATATTGAGCTGCATTTCACTCGAAATATTTATAAGTTTCAAAGTATTTTATCTAACTGCTGAGGTATTTTTAGATATGAAGGGGAAAATTGAAAAAAAAAAAATGTTTAAATGGACTGATTTATCTGTTTCTCACCTGAAGAATGTGGGTACCCTGATGTTGCTCGAACATGTCCTCGGCGAATGGTGTCGACGTCAGTCTCGACCTCTTCGTCCCTGCTAATAAAACCAAAGTGATATTCTTTAATTATTATACCGTTCAAGTAAATTACTGCAAGTATCAACGTACTAAAAGTATAATTTCGTGGGTCAAACATTGAGACAGGCCAGGAAATAACAAATACAATGAGAGACTGGAAAGCCGTAGGTGTATTATTCTATTTCTCTCGTTTCTCTTGACTCTCGCGGAGCCAGTTGATGAGTAAAGGTAGGGATGATGCTCCAGGGGTATTCTCTCGATCGCCGCTTGATTGACTCGGTTCTTCGTGATGAATTCACTCCCCCAACCTTGCGGAGTTGATATGAATCACACCGTTAGAGCCAGAGCAACCCGTTTCAAACCCTTTGCCACGGCCATCCCTCTCTTGCTTTCGAATAGCTCTCACCCCTCGTTTGGCAAACAAGACAGGGCCCTTCTTACGGTAATAATAATCCTCCCACCCTTCCTTCCTCCCGCGCATTTCTCCCCATAATGAAAGACTTGGAAGAGAGACTCGATCAAACTCGCACGGGGCGTCTCTTAATCTGGTAAGTCCGTCGGGATGAGGCGAATATCCCGCGTGTGTCCTACTGGACTATACACGTTGACCCCTCATTCGCTTCTTCTTGTTCCTGTAGGACTCTTTTACTCTCTCACTCGCCCTCGGTCAACAAGTTTATTCTGATATTTCTGGCGTATACCGGGAATAATCCCACAATAATCCTATCGGACCGCAACTTTCTGACGAACCTTTGTCCAGATCTGTCGGTTGGAAATTCACCGACTAACTCATCCCATCTGGATCACTGGAGCCTTATGGACGCAGTGATCGATTCGGTGCCCGTTACTTCCTCGCACCGGAGCATAGATTCGTAAATTTTATTTTTATTTCACGATATTCGTCAAGTTTCAATGTAACCAATTCGAGAAAAAGCATTTGTATCATTTAAGTTAATATATTTCAGTGAAATAAATATTTCCTATATTTTATTGAAATAAAATGAAATATTAAAAAAAATAAATACTCTTGCAAGAGTAATTAAGTAAACATGTAACCTAATATACAGTGAGAACCAGGTGAAACGAGATAGCTCAATGATTGTTTGACGCTCTATTACCAAGAAGCAGGATTTTAAACCACTGCTTCGAGGTTTTTAGTTTCATGCTCACTCTGTAGTATTCAATTTTATTTAAATAAGTTAATTGAAATAACAAAAATTCTATTTTTGACAATACTTGTGTATCTGTAAGGAAATATATCGAAGAGAAGAAAAGAAAGTGTGAAAAAATGGTTGCTAGACCAGATAAAATGAGACCAAGTGCCCCCCCGGCAACGTTATATCAAGGGTTTGTAGAAGAAGGGACATTGAACTAATATTCTCGACAAGAACAACGCCTGGAAAAAGCTGAGACTCTCGAAAGCCGGAGGTTATCGACAAAACGACGCAGGCTTACATCTATATACGTGTTTTCCGTCGGTCAGCTACCGAGAAGACAGCCCCTCGGTAAATCTTCCCTTCACTTTCTCGGGCTTGTACAACACCAGCGGCACACGCCATACCACTGAATCCCCTTCTGCTGCTGGTTATCACAATATTTTGATAAATACATGAGGCGTGTTTTATGTGCTCTCTTCCCGACTATAACTCATCCGATATTTATTTTTTGAAGATAGAAAAATGTCTCGTGCTTTATCCGGTCGCCTATTGTCCTATGTAACACCTGACCACCCGAATATTAAGGAAAACTATAAATGCTCCCGCAAAGCCAGGTCGATATGCCGTTTTTTATAATATTTATGCCAAATACTCTTCATAAACAAAAAGAAACGTTTGCTCTGGGGCGCGGTACAGCAAAGCGAGCCCTTGGCGTCGGTATCTTGAGCTATACAAGAAGTTCGTGCGAGGAAAATTAAATAAACTTCGGTATAACTAAACGACAATGTAGGATATTATATGTCCCACGGGAAACCCTAACCGGCTATCGCATCGTAGAGGTGTGAAGATGCGAGATGCAGAGGAAAAAAAAGTAATGAAATATAACGGTCGCGTGTGTGAGAGTGTGGGAGGGTCCGAGCAATCGAGCGAGAAACGCATCGCCTCGCGGGCGCGGTTATATCTCGTAATGTGTATCCCGTGTTCTCCCCTGGATTGCCGGTTACACTCACTATACACCAGGCCGATATCCCGCTAGCAGAGACAACAAATTCGGCTATTTTTCATTAAATCCCAGTCCCCGGAGTCCGAGAAACCCAGCCTGAAAGAGCTTGGGCGTGATATTACGTTATATTCCTCATATGCCATATTCCACTGTCTTTCTAACTCCCTTTACGCGACCCCTTCATATGCTATATCTCATAGGTAGAGCGCACCGCACAACCGACACTCCCGAGCAGTCGAAACGTTGCAGATGGAGCCGCAGGGGGTGCGACATCCTGTGACGTCACAGCTACAAGCATTGCAGCCCCGCAAACGAGAGAAATAGAAACACGAGGGCCAAAAAGATTGGGCGAAACGTTGTTCAACGATTTACGAGGCCACCCTAGCTTGGTATCTCAACTTAAAATATTTCCACCCTTCTCTCGCGGCCGATTCCTGTATACGATATACGTCGATTTTTTGCCTATTCAAATTACCCTACGATTTGTGAAAAATTGAGTATTTTTTAGGCAAACGCGTTGAGCTTCGTCACTTGTTCTCAATGAGATGTATTCATTGTGTCGGAATAATATTTCGCACATCAATATTTTCTTCACCAGTTATAAAAGTAGTTCTAGTGTTAACACCCCATACACGTATAGCAAAACCGTTTAGTTTATGCCCAAAATTTATGTCGGCTTGCCAATATTGGCAAACGTACGGGGCCAGCACTCAATCAAATGAAAAATATTGCCGAAACAATACTGGAACTGGGACACCTGTCCAACTCTTGTCGGCCGGATACTCGCCTTTACCTATATCCTGCACTGACTATATAAGAGTTCCGTTTAGGCACCGGTGGAAAGTATTGGGCCAGAGTTAGTATTGTTACGATGAGTGCTTACTCAACGTCGGCTTGACCATAAGCTCGATACTTGATTCGAATTAGTATTGAAGTCCCTCCTTACTCGGGCTATTCATCTAGAATTATGACGTCAGAATAAAAAATAACGAAAAATGTAGTTCATGCTACGGAAGATCTCTTTTTTAAAGTAACTATTTTTCCGTTAATTCAATTGTTTGTTAGTGAGCTCTGATATGTCGATCATGTAAAAGTCGTGCGTAAAAACCCGGAATAATAGTTTCATGAATTTATATCAATTGTTGTCGAACGTAATAAATTCGAGGCTGAACCGATTGATGAAAACTTTCTGCTAGACCGTTTGAGGTTGTTTTTACTTCATAAACAGATTACGCATGCTCGAAATTAGTAATATCGATCTACCGATCAGATTGACATGATACATCGTTTATCATTTGATTTGCGTCTGATAATTTATTTGTAGGTTAAGTCTTTGTGATTTGAAGTCTTCCGTACTAATTCGCAAGTAGCCTCGCTTAGGATGTCACGATTGAAGATTCTGCAGAGGCACTCAGGGGCCTTCATACTATATCAAAAGTAAATTATTGTATCGATATTAATTGTTATATATACAATATTGCTGTATTGGAAGCACTATACTCTGCTTATAAATCCGTGTTGCAATTATTACAACTCTGCAAGTTGTTATTTTCTACAAATGGTCAATTAAACCATACTAAGAATATTGTAACAATAATCGTAACTGTAACTACAGTATAATGCGATAAGAGTTATAACGATAAGTTCGAGGCGACCACTGAAAGAAACATTCCAGGGTAGTTCCAAAATACAAATCGCTATATTATCCAAATCACTAAAGTTACAGTATTCGTTTTGGTCTGATACGAAATGTTTTGACTTAAAATCTCGAATTTTACCTGGAAATAGCTATCATTTCATCAATATAACAAAGTATTAACCTCTAAAAAGTGGCTAAAATGAGCTCTGTTGAGTATAATGAGCTCTGTTGAGAGAATTTTTATTGATTCAATGCCACCGCATTTAATATAATTCACGATCAATTAAATAAAGGATAGTATTAACTTAAATATATTCTTTCCTTGACGGCAAATAAAAGTATCATAGACCAAAATTTCAATGAAATATCTTTGATTCAATGAAACATTTTCTCTCGGTGTATTTATAGTAATGATAAAAATATCATGTCACATTCCATGTAACTATAGCCCCTTTTTATCTGTGACGAAACAGAACTACTACTCAGTTACCAGATTTATATACGAGTCAAGAGTTATTTTTCGGCAATGATTTTGATTTGTATGGCTCTGTATACGAATTGGGTGGATTCTGGCTCAGTACTGACACTAATTCGAAGCTATATTTGCGTCGTATGGGCACTCGGTTGAGTAATTTCTAAAGTTAAACATTTTCAAAGTTAGAACGGCAGATTTTTAATAAAATTGAAATGTTACGGAAAAATAAGAAATGTATATTTCAAAGCCATCATCCGTGCTTACCATCGACGGAATATTATCCTTTGGAACTTGTCTGATTATTGATCAACATATCTTACCTAGTGAAGCATATAGGGATGAAGTCACACTACATCCTAGCTCGGTACAAATAACAGGACCTCGATTTTCATCGTTTGGGATCCAAGTCCCGACGGGGGTGCGGACACGTCGCATACTGTTACATCAATTCTGCACCCTCTGTCACCCTAGTAGCCTAATACTAATATACGTAAGGCATTACCATGCGTATATTATTATGAGACACCGATCGGAGTCATTAATCCTGACGATAATCGAGAAGCATTTACGTATATCGTCGGATACCAGACGGTCTTGATGTTCATAGACGGAGGGGTGAGTCGCGAGGGGTGAGAAGGGTAGGAAGAGATAGAAATAGTGAATACCCCGCGGGGTTCGGTAACGTTATAGTCGCTAAATGACCGGACGACTAATAATATTACACCCTCCCTGGCTCTTTCTTAGTCCAGTTTAGCTCGCTTCCTTTTTCCTCGTCAAAATAATACAGCAATCGTCGATACAGATATTTCAACACTTCTTATTCTGTCTTCTAGGGCATTTTCATCGTCGGTTCTAGCAAGACTGACTTATAACACACACACAGATAGAGAGAGAGAGAGAGAGAGAGAGAGAGAGAGAGAGAGAGAGAGAGAGAGAGGGTGAGAGGGTGAGAGAAAACGCCAGTGCAATATTCGAGTGAAACGTTATATTGCTAGTCCCACCGGGACAGCTTCCATTTCTGGATCCAATACTCGCGTTTCCTTCTCTTTCATTCATTCTGTCTTATTCTTGCAACTCTCCCGGTATTTCGTCTGTACGAAGATTAATCGTTCAGGATCATAGAGCCAGTGGGTGTTAGGTGGACACCGCACGTACGCATCTGGATTATTTATAGCGAGCCTCATATATTTATGTACTATCCTCCTTCCCCCCACTGCACCTAGTAGTCTCTGGGTGGTTCCAAAATTTATTCAAACCTCTTTTCTTAAGTTTCTTTCAAAGTATTACAGCGCTTCGATTTAGAATATTTTTTTTCATGGATCAAGCAGTCATAATTATTTTTTAAAAAACTCGGTAAAATTTAACAACAACTTATTGTTTCCACAGATTTATTTATAATTTATTTATCAATTCCGCGTTAAAATAACAAATTATTTTGGTACTTTAAGACTTTATCAGTATTCGATTCTCCGAAACATTTCGTCGGTCTACCAGCGGTTCCAGATTAAAAATGATTGCTTTTTTCGTTCTCTGATCGAAATTTTTTCACTAATTAGAAATCTGCTAGGATTTTTTTTTATTAAAACGTTAACAAATTATAATACAAAAGCAAAAAAACCGTAACATGGTTTTAAAAGTTTTTGGTTGAACATTTTTGAATTTACGAGAAATTAGATGACGGATTAATGATCAGCGGAAAAAATATACTTAAAATCCTAAATAAAAATGAAAAGAATAATTAGTTTCTTTGAAATCGGTAGAAATCTTCCGCAGAAGAGGGTTAACCGAGATAGGTACACTTTCCAATGGCGTTTCGCGTGTATTCAATGCTCATTTTCTTCGTAATCGTTCAAGCTTGAAACTTGGAAAAAAAAATTTTCCATTTTTATTTGGTGATTTTCATGGTGCTCTCACAAAACCACAAAAATAAAGATATCGGAATAAACCATACGGCATTCTACTGACGGTTTTTTAACTAAACGCGTGACTGAAATAGCTCAGCAAGAAACTGCAGAAGAAACGTCGTTCGGGACTTGCTGATTGTGAATTCAGCGAGTCGACGTCGTATGTTAAATTCGCGACTCGACGGATACCCCGTCAAAATTTGCCAGGACCATGGGATACACGCATTTGTATTTATTCGTGTCGAAGGAAAGAGAGAGATAGAAAAAGGTGGTAGGGTGGTGCATTATGGATGTAAACCGCGAGGGTGTGCACAAGGGTAGGTACGTTCACGCTAGGGAAAACGAGGGGTAGGCACGCCGCGAGATCTCGCGCCAGTCGGTGACGCCCGCTCCACTTCTATCTCTCGTCCGAGACTTTACACTGGTTTACATTGATGGGCCATCAAACGGGCACTCGGGACCCCTCGAGAACCCATTTACCAGCGTGAATCTCCCCTGCGCGACGCCCCCGTTTTCATTCTCCAGTTTTGCAGTCAGGGTTCTGACTGCCAAGAACTCGTGTCATAACGTCCCGCTGACGGTAGATAAAACGAGTGCCGTTTTATTCGTAATTGTCGAAGCAATATTACCGAGCAAAATGAAACGTTTTTAAGAAAAGGTTAGTGATATTTGTAACGATAATGTCGAAAAACGACCTGATAGTACGCTTGCGCGACTTATTCCTTTTGATTTGACATTCGTATATTAATGGTCTATGAAAACGGCCTCAGGCACCGGTAAAGTTCATTTTTTAAAGTTAGCAAGGTGAGTTGCGACGATCCGCAAAGCACGAATAACGGAGTTGTCCTGCGAGTAGAAATAGGATGCAACATCTCGATGTTGATGCGCATGATCATCCTGAGCAGAAATTTAATCCGTCTGAAGTCAGACTCACGGCCTTCCATGAAATTATATTAGACCCTGATCCGATCTGGCCCAAATCAAGGCTGTAACTTTATTGCAAATGTGGCCTTAATCCGAGGCTGGATCACAACCTGATCAGACTTTGATAAAACCTAGATGAGAGCCTGATGGGATCAGATCCTCATCAGGCTGAGCAGTTACAAAATCCACCACAATAATTGAAAAATCGGTTTATGTTTAATTACCCAAATTAATTTTCACTTTTAATTGAACATATTTAATTATTACATACTCGCAGGTACAAATGGCATAAAAATTCATTTTCGAACAGAAATGTTGTTTATTTTTCTAACAATGTCGGGATTTTATCACGAGACCCTGTAGACCGTAAATGCCGATCACAGTGATATCCACTCCTCGGTTTTACTCTTGGGAATAGATTGAATTTGGTACTAACAATGTAAAAAAGATGTACAGAGAGTTTATAAGTTATTACTGTATGCGTATACGTGATTGCGATTTATGTTAATTATAAAATTCAATCGATTCGTCTGTAACGTATCGACCATTCGAAGAATTTTATGCATAATGTTGATGTATACATTAAGTAAATTTAATGTACAGTGTGGTTTGTGCTTATGCAGAATTGTTCTTTAATGAACAATTACTTCAGAATGATCAATTTAGACTTTAAAGAATACTTTTTTATTTTCTGTCATCAAACTCCAATCTGATTTCGTTCGGGTATTAAGTTAGCTTAATTAGTTAAGCCCTATCGACAATTGTGATTAGACAAGACGTAGCGATGTCAGATCCGGTTCAGACCCGGCTCAAATGTAGCGACACTGATCAGGCAAGTAATTCCAATGTCAGATCCAGCCCAGACCGAGTTTAAATGAAGCGACACTGATCAGGCAAGTTCTACCAATATCAGATCCAGCCTAGATCTGGCTCAAATCTAACAATAATGATCAGGCATGTCTTACTCATATCTGAAATGGCCCTGGATCTAACATCAAGCAACCTGAATAAATTTCTGCTCGGGATATGCCCACCCCCGTTTGGCTACATTCGCGACTGTATTTCTGGATTTTCAACGCACGTCCTTCTTTCCTATACTGCTTCACATCCAACACTCCTTTCCCTTTGCTTCTCGTTCCCAACACACTAGCTGTAGAACATAAAATTCTCACTCCGCCTCGGTCTACTGTACTCGTGACAAAAATGATAAAGTGACGTTATTACACGCTGGAAAATTTCAGGGAGAACGAAGAGTTCCAATGGCAAACACGAAGATTTTGCTTCAAGTCTCAAGAGTGTAACTAGCGTAACAAATTTTATTCGCGACCCTTTCATTCCATTTTTACATATCTAATAACATAGAAATAGAATACATTGACATTTTTCTGCAATATGAAAAATTCTAAATCGAAATCATACTGAGTTCAAGTAGTTTCCGAAATCTTGAAGTCTTGTCTAGCATTGGACATCGTACAATATGTTTTATTACAATGACGATAGCCAAACTTTATAGATTCAATTTTAAGAGCTACTGTATCTAAAAAATAGTAAATCGACGATCATTAACCTATCCATCACTGTGTCATTTGTGCTATGCGATTTTAATTCGGTATTTATTGTAAACTAGCGATATATTAGCAATCATTTGACAATATTCTTAACTACTGGTTCAAATGTTGATAAAAGAAGATCAAAAAGGACGTTAACATTATGTTAGACGACATATCAACAATTCAAGTTAGACAAAAGGTTTCCAACGTTGGAATCGCTCGATTACTCGATTGTTCTATTATGAAAAATTATAGTTTTTTTAACATTCTTTTTGTCTCATCCTGTAACAAGGACAGTACGATAGCTCATTATTCAATAACACATCCACAATTATTTTAGCACTCTTCTTTAGATAGAAAATGTGACCTTCGGTTTGCATACGTATTGCATTTGAAATTAATCCATGAGCAATTTATTCGAGCAGATTGTGTCTCGTCGTGGCGACTGAGTCGTACGAGACAATTGAAAGAGTCGGTGTACACGGTACGTTATTTGCACGATGCAAATAGGAAGATGCTAACGAGGCGTTGATTGGGGTATTGGTGACGGTGATCCGTTTAAGCGCTGCTTAATTAGTCAGGTATGTTTAGTTAATCCCCGTATTTCATTAGGTCTCTCGAACTGGTGGGTTCCCGAGGGGCGTGTAGACAGTGGTTCTCCTTGAATATCGGGAACAGCATTGCGTACATTTTGATGTACCCTTGATACCTTAAAATGTACAACGATGAGAGATTCATGGGTTTGTTGGTGCTCGAACCTGGAGAACCCCTGCGGAGTCTTCACCCTGCTTTCAGCGCACTCGCCCCCGTCGTTAACTAGCCGCCAACTACGTTAAACACTGGTTTAAACTCCCCTTCTATGTTCTCTCATCTCTTGCGCTCCCTTCCTTCGAAGAAACTTCTTCGTATACGTTGTTCCGAGGAAAAAGTTGTGCTTCGCTGATGATTCAGTGGCTCGTCTCCCGGCGTTGAAACGAATACTCGAGGTCGAGAACACTTTGCGTCTCTCGTGGACGGGGTTAATTCGCATTTACATACTGCGAAGCCCCAAGACGAGTTTCTTTCTTCAGGGAATTAGTGTTTGACGGAGGCGTAGCTTACTGGACATATTATTCCGTATTCTTCGTTGGGAAAACTGCTCAATTTCTCTTGAGAAACTGTTTCGAGAGTCACTGCTATTAGGGGTCGAAGGAAGCTCGAGTTGAGGGGGCGAGTCGAGCGGTGCACGCTCTGTCCTAACTCGATTTAGTTAGTTTAGTTACATCGGCGGCCTGATAACGCGAGGAGTGTGTACCGGGACGGTCGTGATTAGATTTACATGTGGGTAGTGTTTGTGACGGGGAGGTTGGATTCGACGTGGAGCTATAGCTAAACCTTTATACGAGCCCCCGAATCGACCGCATCCACTCCGCAAATATTAACTCAGAGCACAGTAGTCTCCCTCTGATTTTCTGAAGGAATTGTTGCATCGTGTCTGTAAGTCTGTCTGTATGCAAGGTCGAGTTAGATCGAGGTATACAGCGTTTGATTAATACTATAGAGATGTATAATTCCGATGCGATTGCCACGTACTCGAATTGTACAATTTGTACACCACGATTAAGCTTTTTCTTCTTCTATTACGTTTTATTGTAGCTCGTGTATCGGATGAATTTGGTGCGAGTTAATTTTCCCTGTTTGTCCGTAACATTTATTCTTTTGCAGCGGGTACCTATCTCGGTGTCTTCCGCAGCCTCGAGGTTCACTGTTTAAATACTGACGTACCCAACGAAATGCCTACCAACTATTACGTTTTTCGTGCTGGTTCCTAAATTGGTACCGTCTATCGTTCCTTCTATTGTTCCACCGTGAGAGTTAATTCACGTTCTCGTGGAGCTCCAGCCACTTCCAGCAAACTGCTTGACCGAACTGATATATCCTGATGCTATCTGTTCGATTATTGGCGACAATTCTCCATTACTATGTATCCGGCGGATCTCTAGCCGGTTGCGTGGTCACTCGCGAGTTTATAAGAGTATCGCCCAGTGCAATCTATCGCTAGCAAAGACCTCTCCCTATTTATGCTTTTTCTTGGAACGTCAGAGCTGCGAGAGAGAAAGAGAGAGAGAGAGTTAGGGAAGCGAGGGAGAAACGAGACCGCGCCTGTTGTAACCCTGTCGACGGGGTGAGACAAGCAGCAGCGGACGGTCTGCAGCGGCACAACCCCTCCAGCATTCAAGACTGGACCGAACCGAAATTATCGGCTTTCGTCGAGTCACCTTTTTCTTCCCGTTTGTTCGCTATACGCCCCTCACACCCTCCATTTACCAAAATACAGCTACTGAATTTATATAAGAACCGAGGCGAAATAAAACGCCTCTTGTATAAATAGATATCACACACATGACTCTCTCCACGAAGCAGATTCGAGAATCAAGGCAAAAGTTCACTATCCAGAAATTTATATTTTTATTCTTTATTTTTTTTGCGATCGCATCAACATCGAGATTTTTAACGAGAATTTTGGGTAATTGTTTCAACAAATAATATCAAATATATATTTTTACAATGAGTCGTTGTAAGCGATCTTTTAAAGCGCGAGATTCGATGATCGAGGATCCAGAATCGATTGTATCGGTGTGACTTGCGCCGTTCGAATATTGCGAATACGCATGCTCCAAAAAGAAAATAGGCTCAGGTGATACGAGCAAAAGTGATCTCGATCTCTTTATCTCTGGGGACGGCGAGCTCGATAGACGAAATAATTATCTGCTGTTCTGTATGCATACAACTTTGACTTGTTGGAATTAGCGAGGACCTCGAGTTGGACGTTCCTGATTGGATCTAGTTCTTCGATAACATATTTGGGTTTTTGGAAAAAGGAATCTTTTGGAGTACAACGAGGCCCGGAGGATAAAAAGAAAGAGCCACCGATTGACACACGCTACTGAGATAAGTTTAAATTTCTATACATTGCATTTGTGAACGGATTCATAATATCGTCTATTGAAAATAACAATAATATCCTCTGTTGAAATAATTAATAAGATTGATATAAAGCGGAAAAGAATTAATGTACAGTAAGACAGAAGAGGAATATTATGTATCAAATTGAGAAGTCTGATGTAAAGACTTGGTCATAATTTATATTGAACCGTGACAAATCTTATCGACTGAAAATCTATTTAATCTGTCTTTCGTTTTCTGTTGTTTTTTTTTTGTATTTGACGTAGCAATCACCCATATTTCACGATTATTACATCATATATAGCGGTTTTGTTGCAGTACTCACGTATTTCTTTAATTGAATTCGTGTCTTTGAGGGATACTCTTACAAGTGATTTCGACAATTTCACATTTGTGAGAATATTTGGCAAAGATCGGGCATTCGACAATGAAACTTTCAATCGAAATTAGTGTGTTGCACATCTAACATGTTTAATTCGGCGATTTCCTTTTGTTTAAATTAATTATTGAAGTTATATGAATTATACAGAGAATTAAAAAACATAAATAGAAAGCGCACGCGCGCGAGTCTCCACGTGAGACTGACTCGAGAATCGAACAACTAGTTTGATTGAGAATCAAGGCACGAGATCACGTGGTTTTTGACATTGGAAAATAAATAAATAAATAGATAAATAAATGTTACCGAGATATCTTGATTTTTCTTTTGTACACACATCAATTATTAAAATTGTTTAAATTATACAGTGAATTCCATAAGGAAGTAGCGAAAAACACGAGAAACCTGTCAAGCTTTATGACAATAAGGGAATTGAAATGGACAAAAAAATGCGCCGGAGCCAGCCCCAATCGTTTATCGAATTATCCGAGTGTCTCAAAGTTATTATATCCCGAGAACGATCCTGTCAGACGATACAGACGGCGACACGTGTCTCATGCAAGGACGTAATTCGCTCTGTCGGGAGCGCTCGATCGAGGTCGCGCGACCAAGTCCTTTTACGTGTGGAATGCATAACGGGGCGCTGGATAGAGAGCGAACTACGCTTGAATTCACGACGACGAATCCAACCCCTGGCGATCATAGACCTTTCGAGACTCTGCTAGTTGCGAGGTCAATGCGTTTTGCCTTCTCCGATACGTATTCTTCCTTCGCTCGACTCTTTTTCCACTTAACGATTCGTTACTAACCGGCGTTGAGCAACGGGACAATAATAACTGCGGTGTATCCGTCAGGGAGACATCAGTAGCAGCGATGTTATTTCTTCGAGAACGATATGCTCGCGGCTGATCGAGCATGTACCTCGATCTGTGTCAAGCGCATAACTGGGAAGGTCTCGAGGAACAATTGAAGAAAGAAAAATAATGCTACCGACTATTAAAAAAAGAGTTTTTGTTTTAAAGATAATATTTCGACTTTATTCGCATCGTAGAGATAGCATTGCGACACTGTAACAATTACTAGTTATTATTATTATTTATTTATTTATTTATTTATTTATTATTACTGGTTTGCCTAAATTTACGATTGATATAATTTTTTTTTTTTTTTTTCGAATGCTCTTCGCGGGTCAAAAGCTGAAACAATGCTCCAGCACGTGTGTCATCTACGTCGATTTATTCAACTTTCATGCTTCTTTTGCTGTTTACGAGGGACCAAGCACCACTTTTCCACTCTATACAAGTAGGGAAATTATTCTTCAATTTATGTATTGAACTTTGTTTCGTTAATACAGGTACCACATGGAAAAAAGGGCGCGGTTACAACTACCAAACGCTTGGTTAATTGTCTTGTAACATATAATTAGACAATTTAATTATTACATTGATTACTACAACTGAGTTCTCTGTAACAAATCCTCTAATTGGTCGCGGTAAACAAAGCCTTAGATGGTCTAACCCAGGGGTCTCCAAACTACGGCCCGAGGGCCACATTCGGCCCGCGGACAGATTTTGGACTATTTCACTTTTTACCACCGGCAACAATGATAATATGGTTTTGGCCCTCGGAACTTACTGGAGTAATCAGTATGGCCCTAAGGCTGGAAAGTTTGGAGACCCCTGGTCTAACCAATTGATCGGCCGAGATATGTTTAATCAAAAGCGCTTATGGTAGTTCTAACCAAATGCTTTTTCCATTTATGTATTTATTGTCCGTCAATAATACTCATAAACGGAAAAAAAGTAGCCATAACCATTTCCAGCATATGCTATGGCGCAAGTTAGTCAGAGAAACCAAATCGAAATAGTATTCCCAACTATTTTCGATCGGTCAGCGAAAAATAATACCGTAGACCAACAACTTGATTCCTGTAACCAATCACAGTGTTGTCGCCACCACGAGCCGTTAGATAGTGCAACTAACCTCGATGATAGTCGCGACAAACATTTGGATTGTACCGGCAATCTACGAGTTGGTATGTGCTACGAGTAAAACTTTTTCACAAAGGCAAACGACGCCATTGTTCGAAGTGACAGATGACTGTGGACGGACGAGGGCTTGCAAAAAATAAAAATGAAATGCATTGAATATATCGTAAATATACAGTGATATATTGTGAATAGATGACCTTTGTCTATCGAAGCATCGCGCAAAGTACGTGCCGGTTCTCCCGACTGTAAATAAATATAAATATCCGTATTAACCTGGTGTTTTTTTTTTATATTACGCTGAACCGATGGATTGCATCGACCAACCGGTAAGCTTGGGTTGCCATCTCGGTTGGTTACCGTTACTATCGATATTTTATCAACGACATTGCAGTTTGTTGAACCAGTTGCAAAGTTGGCGCTATGCTAACTATTCCGGTTGGCTAATGGAACCAATGTGTCAGTTTCTCCGACTACTTGTTTCTTTCCATGCAGGTCTTTACGATCTTCACTCCGTGGACCCTACCATGATGATCGACTAGGAGTAAAAGTGGGAGATAACGAAATTTTATCATCAGCAGCTAAAGCAACTTGGGGTTTGAGATTGAACTGGTCATCGCACACCACTAGTTGTTAACCGATGCGTCCCTTTCCGCTTATTTTGATGGACGCTAGAATTTTGCGTCATACGCTGGAAATTTGATTCAGCATTTCCATTGATATTTATGAAAATCAGAAAGCCTTCTGATCATGCCCATCCCTGCGAAGGAACCTGCAACCTGGTATAGTCCGTCTCATGTAAGTTTCGTCGCGGGTCGATCGCCTGATCCAAGTTCGATATCTCAACGATCCAACAGCCTTTGCTCAAGAGCCGACGCACACCCTATCTGTCACGAAACATTGCCGACACTCCGAACGATTCTATTTTCGATGCACGTAGCCAATAAAGGCCGCGGTCATTTCGATGTACAATAGTTTCTGCTCTTCCACTCGTGTCCTTCTACAGTTACATGCAGCGTCAAATCCAACGGTGACAAAAGAGAAAGCGGTTTTCACGAAGGACGGAATTACTTTTTTCGAAAGCGTCTCACGACAAGTGCGCGTAATTGGGTACCTTTTTTCTTATTCCACATCGAGGAACGAAACAAAGCTACACAATCTCGTTGTGCTCACTAGTGACATACATGTACGTGATAGCAGAGTTATAGGAAAATCGTTATTTTTTGCTTCTGACAAAGTACGGGCGCGTTGCTGCTTTAGCGATGAAGCGACGAGGGTTAACGGGAAAACGTATACATACGAACGTGCATCACCGTCAGAACCGAAGGATAATAACCGAGTTTGGTCCTAGCCCGAGACTCTCTGGATTGACGGACGTTTCGTATACGCGGGGGACAATCAAGGGAATCCTTCTTCCACTTCCATTCCATCATTGCGGCTGCCAGTCGTACTTCCCGTGTGTTCAGTGCCACTATCCTGTGTTCTGACAACCCTCTGGCTCTATCGTATTCGCTTGCTTCGTGGTCTGTTGTCTGGACCAGTCTTCCGTAGCACAACTCCCAGTAATTTCGTTAGAGACCTCTACGTACTCCAGCAACGTCGTGTACTACGTGCGCGTTCGAGGAAAATCGACGTGGAACGGACGTATCCGCGCTCGATCGCTTGTCTCGCTCACCAATTATTCTTTCTTCGACGAATCACTCTTTCCTAATGGACGGAAATTACTGTGGAACAACTGACACGATTGTATTCATTATTCAAGCGAGTGGAATGCTTGAAAGCAAATCATTTTTCAACCTTTGACTCAACGATAGAACATTTGTCTATCTATAGCGAGTGGCGTATTTTTATGAAAAATAAAAAAAAGGTATTATTCCAACAGTTCAATTGCAATTAATTCCTTGATATATATTCAAAAAATATATTATTATGCTATTTTTATAGCTTTTTCAATCCAGAACTAATATACAGGACGCTTGTTAAACAGTCATAAGAAATTTTATTTAATTCATACTAATTTCTTCATTCTGAAGAATTATTTTTACAGCATCCAACAAGCGGATTCCTAAGAGAGCATCAACGAACGTAAGAGCGCATAAAATGAATAGTTACCGTGAAAAAAGTGTAATAAACATTTTCAATGACCCTCTTAACATTTACGGAACATTTAGCCATTCAGTGTTTTTTAAGAGCTCGTAAAAGTTGTTCATTTCCTGTTCTTTCTCTTGCCAACAGAATCAATCGGTGAAGAAACTAAGTTAAGCTCATCATACGCAATTGGATGGCGAGATGGCCACTTCGTATAGTGCGAATCACGCGAAATATCAGACTTCTGAACACCATGGCAATTTAGTGTCACGTGTCTTGCAATAAAGTTATGCCTACGTGTTCGGAAAGTCATTTCGCGATCTAAGCCTTAGATGACGTCTAACTGAAATACCTATACAAGTGTATGGACTTTGGTTCGCTGGACACTGATGTCAGGTAGAGTTATTGGAAACAAAGTTTTCAAAATACGTGTCGTCCCTGTTGATGATGATCGATCTCGTATGGTATAATACGAAACGATTTACCATATTTCAGAAATCATTCACGAGGAAATTGTTGAGTGAAAAAAAAAAAGTTAACTCTCCTACCTTTGACAAGTTTATTCGATGGTGGAGCGTCCCTGTTCCAGGGTGGATCCCCTCTGCCGGAGAAGTCCCGTAACTTGAGGTAAGAGATGGTGAGCCTTATGATCGAGGCTTTGTCGAGTTGTGAGGTGATGGCCGCTGGCAGAGGCAGCATCTTCGCTAGTTCATAAAACTCAAAGTTTTCCTTGCCACGACGCGATCTCGCTGCGTCTCTGCTCTTCTCCTTTCGCATCTCCAGCAAACTGCAACCACAGGATTAACGCAAACATTACGTAAAATTTCATTGCGAACGAATAATTGGAAAATTTAAGAATCACAGATGCTAATTATAGATCTTACAGGTGTAAATATCTGGCATTGATATATACCAAATGAACCGAACTATTAATGATTTACACCCTTCGCAAAATTCCCGCACGCTTATCTGCGATAAAAATGCTTAAATTACTTTTACACCGTGTTCTATTCCACAGAGTACGAGCCCTTGTTATGTCAATAATTCAGTGCACATGTTATCTCTGACATTTTTTTTTTTCATTTCAATACGAACGTTATGTAAATGTTCATTTTGAGAGATGTATAATGTTAAAGGTTAAGGAGCAGAAGTGCAGATTACAGAAGCATATTAAAACTTTTATATGTGTTACCGTGTAATATTTACATAAAACTATCAAGAACTTGGACCCTTTCGAAGTATTTTTATATCTGTGAGGATATTTGGATAAATCGAGCATTCCACGATGAAATGTTCAATCGAAATTAGTGCGTTGCACGTCTGACATGTTTGACTCCACGATTTTCGTTTCGTTTGAATGAATCATTGAAGTTATATAAATAACTAGTATCGTACCCGGCTTCGCCCATGTTTATTTTTAGTATCGTTACCTTAAATAAAACCAAATGCTATGATTTTCAAATAAAATTTGTAATTTATTGAACGTTCAAACATTATCATTGAAGTATAGTTTACCAAAGTCAATCTTTCAACACCTGTGTATAAACAATATTTTTTGTTGACTTATTTTCATCTGTCAGCACATATAAGTTTTTGAAACTTTAAGAATTATAGTATAGACTGTTATAGTATAGACTGTATAGTACTTGACTGTTTACTGCCTCACTAAAATGTCAATTGCATTTGAAAATTCATGTCAAACAAAAACAGACATTTCCGTTCACCGTATCATAGTAAGCTTTTCTTTTTTTAAAAAGCGCAAGCTATACCTACTAAAAGAATAACTTTGCTTTTTTAAAAATTAAAATGAAACGTCAAAATTCAATAATACTCTTAGAAAATTCAAATGTCCGTAACTCCTTAAGGACTCAACTTGAAGAGCTGAAAATAGTTGCGTTGACCTAGAAATCAGGAGACCTTTCCAAAATGTCCAAGATCACCTTTCTAGCACGCTCCGTCTAGGAGGATTTTAAGGGACGGAAATCTAAACTTTAAGAATTATAGTATAGATACTACGTAAAACTGATTCGTGAATCGAGGCACGATTCCGTATTGTTTTTAGCATTGGAAAAGAATTACATCATAAGACGCGGGTCTCTTGACGTAAAGTAAACAAAAAAATTATTTAATTTATCCTACCACTATATTATACTCGAAATTCCATACTCGAAACATTGGCTTGATTTTTTTTTTGAGATCAAGCTCGTGAATCGTAAGTTTAAATATTATTGCGAATTCTTGAGTTTTTTTTGTGCAGATTAATTATTAACGATAAATAGATATGACAAATTTATTGTATGTATGTAATGTAAAACTTTTATGTATTGCCGTGTAATATTTATACCAAAGTATTAAGGACCCTTTCAGTAGATCCCCCCTGTTAGAATGAAAATGTGATCAAATCAATTCCTAGAATATATTTTATTCCAAAAATAATGATTCTGTGTTGATATGCATCGATGCATAGCCGCATAATTCAAACTATTGATCAGTATTAACGGCCGCCTACACTACACATGTTAGTGATTCTGTATTGTGTAAATATGGTGCATGTTACAAGTGCCTTTTAATCTAACTTAAGAGTTCATCTTTTTATTTTTACTCTTGACTGCCTGAAGAGCAAAAATACAGGAGTTATACGTTTAGCGGTGATCAGCTGATCGACTGTCATTTCCAATTCTGACGTATTTCTTCGAAATCACGACAAATGGCTCAAACAAAATTGTTCCATTGATTCCGAAAGATTCCGACGAATCGTTAACTCGCTCAAATAAATTACTTTTACAAATAGTCTATTCGTAAATATCGAATTGACTACCAACATTATATAGAACCGTGTACGTGCGTTTTCCTAACTTCGCATCACATCGGTCGATTCGCTGGGTGGTGACAAGTTACCGTTATCTCACGCCAGAGGGCTACATAACCAATTGCGCGATCTCATTTCTCTACGCGCGCACCAAAATATTACTTTCAATGGAATGAAATAAAAATATATTAAACACAAATTAAAGATTTCAGACTAAAAAAAAAAAGGAATTTAATTAATCAAATGGAATTAGAAACAAACATTCGCATATTATAGTCGGGAGATTTATACGCTCAATGACGAAAAAAATTCCTTATTACGATATGTGGATAATTATTGTTAATTTCACGATTAAAAAAAAATCAATTAGTTTATCAAACGTCTTTTTTTTAATCCAGGTTTTTATTTGTAAAATTATTTTTATTTTCTATGTATCCTGAATTGCATGTTAAATAATATGTAGGGAGTAGTCGTGTGGTACGCAAAGGTACATCGGTGGACGGGTTCATTGTGAAAGCTCGCAAAACCGCAAACTGGTTATCAGCGAACAGGCGCGACTACCTACACAGAGGCGTGGCGAGTCGATTCGGTGGAATTGCGCGAGCGTGCATCGCCGTCGACGCATCCTATGGGTCGAGCACCGTTACACCCAATAGCGGTGGATAGATAGAGATAGCTTGAGTTTAAATAGCATACATTATTCAGTTGCTATCAGGCGCGATGTTTACGTTATGCGGTGGTGAACGCACCTCGTTGCTGCGCCGCATCGGTCCCGCCTCTCTCTAGCGAGCAGCAACAGCAGAAGCAGCACCCCCGTGGCTTCCGGTTTTACACGCACGTACGTATAGTTACGTGCACCAACGAATCGCCGCTGGCCAATGAGGATAGCGTGGCCCGCATGCGTTAGTTCACAAGACCCTACGACGTCGCGACGCCCGGTTCAGGTCAGCCAGTACAAAGCATACGGGTCGTTCACCTGTCGTTCTCAACGAAATTAGAAACGTGGTATTTTATTACGAACTTAAAGGTTGAAACTTCGGGCATGGAGTGGTTTTAACTCTGTCACGGGGTACCGATCTATGGAATTTAGACTCAATAACGTTGCGCTGAATAAATTGTTGCTCAGTACAATAATATTTCTAAAATACTGAAATTGTTTACAATAATTTATTATCTGGGAAGATCAATTATCATTTTTGTTAATTTAATGAAAAAAAGACCCTTTTTTGCTTTTTTGTAGAAAATGTTTTGTTTCATAAAAAAAAAAAAAAATTATTTGAAATATTGAAGTTAGAATATTCAAAATAGTTGAAAAATTGTGTATACGCGTGCGCGCGTGCCTCGGTGTGTGTTTGTGTGTGTATGTGTGTATGTGCAGGGCTTTGAAAATTAAACTTTTCGGACTCGAATTTGGCACACAAGAGAAGTCGTAACCGTTCTTTGATGTTTGTTGTTTCATTTTCGACAATATATACGCAGCCATTTAGATTCAATGTTGAATTGAATTTTTTGATAAAAGGGCGTGGCCGCTTTAACTTCGGCTATTTGGAGGTTGCTTGTCATTGAATTTGGTCGAAATCAGTAAAGAAGGTTCGGATCTAATCGGTTATTGATTTTTTTTTTAAATCAATATTGTTGCACTAACTGCTGTCGCAAAACTTGATCCCTCGAGCCCAAATTTTCATCACGAACAAAATACAATTCAGCGATGTTTAGTACAGAGTTTCGTTAAAAATTTTCCAGTAGTTCACGTTTCAGGTTATTTTGAATTTTTCAAGTTATCAGCGCTCCTATCTCCAATATTTAAAAAAATGGTGAAACAGCGAAACAATTTTGGAATCATAATATGACGGGTGGTGGTCAATATATCGAACGATGAAAATTCAGAACGGCTCAAGACTCGAATTTCAAAATTCCGATTATGTAAACAACGCACGATTGGTTGTTAGAAATTTTTATTTTCGATTGATCATTGAGATGAATAACTGCTTTTTCAAAAGATTATTTATTCGTACATCCCATTTCTTTGAAAATACATCTTCAAACAGTCTGTATAATTTGAATAAATAAAATATACATTAACGTATGATGCCTAAAGTTCCTAATTCCAAAATTGAAAATGGAGAACAACAAATAGAGAAGTCCGAACGTTATGACAGATTAAACATTTTAATTTGATATTCCTCATATATTTGCAAATATAAATAGACTGTGGATTGATAATCATTTGATTAATCGAGAGAAGATTTAGCGAGTAAATAAAGCTCTAAAAAGTTCTTTATATATTGCAATTTTCATTGAAATATGTATGAACTAAGAGATTTGTCTTAAAAGTAAGGAGATTTAAAATTTGCAGAAAATATAGAAGTAAATTGTAAAACGAACGCTACAAAGTATTAGAATCTTGCAAATTACTTTTACATTTTTTTACACTTTTCACAAAGCGTCCTCTAAGAAGAAGTGTATTAATTAATTTTGACTTCTTCACAGAGGAAACTTTATGCAAAGTGCAAAAAATAATAAAGCAAGTTGCAAGGTTCGACTTTGTAGTCTTTGTACTTTGTAAATCATATACTGTGTATACCGGATTCTTCTATATGCTTTAGTAATTTCAAATTTGCGAGAGTAAGAATAATCGGACATTGAAAGAAATTCAAAACTTAATAAACCTTTTGTTGATACATAATTTACAAAAAAAAAAAAAGTTGCACCGAATAAAGTAGAGCAGCTGCTTTATTCGTGTTCAAAAATTGGGCCTGTTATTAGATCCATAATTTATCATTTGCGCCGATCAACGATAAACATTTTCAAAAAATGTGAAACCTCATAAAATCGTTTCCATACAAATTCAATATCAAACATATTTAGCATTTTTTTTTCTTATTCGTATAAAACGTTTTAGTTGAATAGCTCAAAATTTACAATCCTTCTAGAAAACGTTTATTTTTTTTGGAAAAATTATTAACTCTATTGAATCCCTAGTACCGTATCAATTATTAATAACATTATATTGAACAGAGACAGCAAAAAATTTAATTACATACAGCATTTTAGCTCGATAAGTCTAAAAGTTTTTGAGTCTGGTTAACCTCAATATCCTTATTCTCGACACCTATAAGACCGACTCGACGGGTTATGGCTTTTTCTACCGTGATAAGCGTAAATCGGGATATTATTTATACAGCCCTGTATAATATTATCATTACTCTTTCAAAATATCGTTGATTCGATTTGATCCTTCAATTATTTTGATAGATAAAAGGAAATAAACACACACTTGTCAGTGTCCCTACTCCCGACACAACTGAGCCCAATACCGTCCAGCAATGGCCCTATCAACGTTCATCTTTTCTACTGCACGCAGAATGGAGATTCTAATGAATTAATAACTACCATAAATAAAAATAAACAGTGAAGAAACAAATATAATCTTTATTGAACTCGCTAACTCGAAACAATCAAA
The DNA here is from genome assembly GCA_963942595.1 of Cylloceria caligata. NCBI lineage: Eukaryota > Metazoa > Arthropoda > Insecta > Hymenoptera > Ichneumonidae > Cylloceria > Cylloceria caligata. The sequence continues at coordinate 18,850,288 of OZ012710.1, read as the reverse complement.
TAAAGAATCGATTATTATGTACTGTGTTTAAAGATTGTTTAATAGTAGACATCGAGCTAACGTGTACTTCCGGTAACAGGGACAAGCAGGTGTTTGCTGTCCCCACCCACGGACCATACATTTTTTAAAAGAAGCAATGATTCCCGACGATTTTTTCTATATCCGTAAATTAAACCGCGAGCAAACGTTTAGAACGTGTACTTATTATTTGTCGCAGTTTCTACTGCGAAGAACGGACATTGAAAGAGGTCAACTTGTGCTAACCACACTATGAAGAATACACTCGGATGTTGACTTTTAGTACGAAACGTGAAAAGAACTTTGGTTTATTTAATGTATTTAATCTTCTCGTTTCAGTCATTATGTACGGAACGAATTGCTGATTTTTTTCACTGCACGTATCATCAGGTATTTTTTTCAGCTCGTTTGAGATTTTAATTCTTCGTTGAAGTATCCGGCAGAGGGAGCATGAAGGCGAATGGGGAATTTTACTTCAGTACAAAATTTCTATTCGATAAGCTCATGAACTGCGAAAGGATATCTCAAGTCTTAGTTTTTGATCCAATGCCAATGAGAAGTACGACGATTGGGAGAAATCTATGACATCAATCGTCTTGATAGTAATTTTTTATAGGAAATCGAAGAGTGAAAATTTTCATAAAATTTGAATCATTCGATCGATTTTCGCAATTTTATTTGAAATATATTTTACCAACACTGTCACGACGAACGAAATTATTAATTACGAATTAAATAATGAGATAAATGGTTAAATAATAATTTCTCGTAATACCATTCGGTAATTATGCCGGAATTTGTCGGAAAGTCCTCTGGATATCTTTTCAGAAAGAATCGTAAAATCGAGTGCACCAATAAGACAGAGACAATGTCTTAGCACCGTGAGCTGCAACCCCGAGCGAAATTCGAGTCGCGTAGGAGAGACCTAACGGCGTGGCAACCCCTTGCCCCTCGGAACTTTGAACGAATAAAGGGTAGGCAGACGAATAGGAAGAGAAAAAAAGGAAGAAGAAGCGTAAGAAGAAGAAGAAGTATAGGGCGCGGGTGCACGTACCGCGAAACGACACACCGCGGAGCCCTTCGTTTGTCCTGCACGGTAAGACGCGAGCGAAAGCGGAGTGTGCCTCGACGACGACGTTGCGGTTGATGTCACGCTGTCTCCGAGCGACAAAACCTACTCAGCTTAACGCGCGGGCAAAACACAGAATTAAGCGACGAGTTGAGGGTAGTAAGTATATATAGCTAAGACGACGCTGTCTCAGACGATTAAACGGACCGTTTAAGCCACGGAGAGGGTTAAAAAGCAAGATGGCTTTTTATTGGTGCGAAGGAACTCTTGCTGTTACGCTCAACGACTGTAAAATGAGTGTTGGTGGAAGGAGCACACCGCACCCTCGTACTTTTCAGTCTGATTCCGAGCAACCCTTAAAACTGCGCTTAATAAAACCGAAGGCGTTACAAAGGCTCGCTTTGTCGCGTGGGGGCTCTACCACTAATCGTAAAGAGTCTCGACTCTCTATTTTCCTACGAAGATATTCTGGATTCTACCTTTCTCAGCTGCCATCAACTGTAAAAGAGTCGTGCAAGAGTTTTGGTACTTCGGAGGACTTGGAAGAGCGATATATCCAGATCCCTTTGGTCGGCTGAAGTATCCCTAGTCCCGAAGGGACAATGACAGAAATACAGCTACTTTCCCTTCGAACAGGACGTCTCGGCTCATCCGTCGGTGCTTGAAGACACCGCGCAGAGTTATCGGGAGAAGAAGGTATACAAGGGGACAAAAATCCGGAAGTAGATAGGGCGACCCTCGAACGTATTTCTCGACTCCATCCAGACTCTGTGTAACCTTAACCCTTTGACCCTGTGGAAAGTTTTTCGGAGGAATGAAAAGACATCGAGCCTCCGCTAATTGTCACTGAATTGGAAAAATCGCATTGTTAGGAAAATTGGTATCGTCTCGCTGTTGGAAGTGGAAAAAGTGCGTGCCTGTGCGAATAATACGCAGGGTAACTCGCCCCGATTGAAACGTCTCCCCGGAGACTTTGCCAGCCGGTTATACCAGCAAAGTCACCGTACACATTTTCACTGTCGAGGGTTGCTCTGCTGCTGGCGCTTCTCCTAACGTACAGGAAATCTCGGAGAAATCAACGGCGATTGGCGAGCAGTAAAAAACCTTGTGGGCTAAAGTAACCATCCCCTACTTTTCCCGCCTTAATCGTATTAAGGGAATTCGCGACGAAACTCGTGGACGTTGCACGGCATAGTATAGCTCGACCGAGGATACTGGTCCAGCGAGTGGAAATAAGAGTACTTCTCGTCTTCCTCCCCTATAAGTTCAACGTTGTATATGCTTCACGGTTTTAGCCTCACGTGTATAAACAAGCCAGGGTGACTGTGTTAGTCTCGAGATTTCTGAACAGAGGGTGCGAAGATATTACGATATTACACCTGTGTTACACTTGGACATTTTTTATTTCGAATTATTATTATAATAAAATAATTAACTGTTAATTAACTAATAATTGAGATATTAAAAATTTGCGAATGGCGAATGGGACTTTCTCATCATATTTTAATGGTTTTGAGTTGTTGTGAAATTACTGTAAAGACAAGGTAGGATATAAAGAGAAATTTTGAATATTTGTATAATAATTGTAATCTACGGTCATCGCTAGATTTTTTTAACATCGCATCACACAATACTGACACACAGCGTAATGGTACGAAACGTTCTCGCGAGATGGGATTACGTGTAATGGGCTTTAAGCAACGGTCTGTTTCTCATCTTGGCCATATTATTGCCACCGCAAACGTTCCGCCGAATGGCTGCTTTAATATTTTTACGGATTAGATATACTGCGTATAGTACGTTTCATATTAAAGTAATTGATAATTGTTGATGCGTAAATTCCTAGGGCACAGCTAAATTATTTGAAATACGCTCACGAACTATTGTTATTAAATATTATTGCAGCGATATAGACTGGAGACTGTGAATATAAGTTTTATAACCACAATGTACCGCAATGTTCGTTTTACTTTTGCAATTTTTCGATTCTAACATTCTGTGTGAATAGTTATCAGTCCATTTCTCATTAAAAGTCGCTTAAGGTCACTCACTTTGTGACAATAAGATCTGATTTTATCTGAACAACTGCGAAACATTTATATTTCACTCGATGCGCATTTTCTTTTTATCTCATTCGAATGGTTAAGGTAACGTTGTACCGAGTCACTTATTTTCTATTCGCTATTCGCGAGTTAGGTTGTTTATACATCTCAGACCAAAGCATAATAATTTTTTTGATTAATGTGCGAACGAAAAAAATTTTTTTGCCATTTTTTAGCGAACACATTTCAGGTTAATTCATCAAAAGGGATTGGTGTTTCAGTTTAAATTTCAATGTTAAAACTACTTTTGATACATAAAAGATACACAAGTGTTAAATCAATACACGATATACATAGCAATTGTGTTTCACACCAATTAGACGTTTTGAAATAATATGCTTGCACTTTACCTTGGCAGTGTAACAGACAAAACACGTTTAGTAGTATTTTATTAAAATACACATTTTTTCGAAATATACACACTGTGTTATCTACACATTTTGTGTAACAAAACACCAGCATAAATCACATTTATATATGTTTGCTCTTTTTATAATAAGCCGTGTTTACCGCTAGATGGCTTGGAGGATGAAGATAGCCTTGAAATTTTTCGCAATCAGCTCTGTATATTACAAATTACCGTACAAGAATCTAACAACGATCCAAGACGCATTTGTAAAACTTTGTCTTCCCTCGCCGCCTCCTACAAAGCAACACGATTAAAATCGAAGTGTTGATAATAATTCTAAAAGTTTAGAAAGAAGTTAATTACGTCTGGTCAATTACAAAGAATAAGATATTTTGTTTTCCTTTCGTCATATAAGCTCGTACGTAGCCCAGGGCTTGACGACTAAAGAAGAGCGTGAAAAATGAATATTCCCAAGAACACGGTTATAGTTGTGTTGTAAGAACATAGAAAAAGCGTATTGTTGAAAATCAACACGCAACAAAACACGTAAGAAGTGTCTACATAATTAAGACGTTTAAAGAGTGTTAATAGAACACGATTTTTTTTAGAATGGAGCCTCTTAGAAAAGTTATCATACTTTTGGATGACACATCCAGAAAGACATCTAAAAATGGGTGAATTCTTTTTTTTTTTTGTATTCTAGGACACTCAAGACATGTAATTACACCATAATGTGAGTCAAATTTTTTTTCGGATCACAATACTTTGTCTCTTTACATACATCGTAAGTGATTATAAAGTAAAAATGAACAATCACGCTTCTCTCGTATTGAATATACATCTTGGAATAGATTAATCGACTATTCTGTAATTAATTTAATAATGTAAATTTGTTATAATTCGAATAAATGTCCAATTTTCAAGTGCGTTAATCAGTGAAACAGGTAAACAGTAAAATTGTAAGTAGGAACATTGCATCATTTGAGCTCTCGGTCAGACCGTGTATCTTTTTTTTTTACGTTCCAATAATTTGTAATATTTTATATATTTCGTGCATGGTCGAGAAGGTGATATAGAAAAGCAATTGTCTTAGAAAAATCCTGCAGACAGGATCAACGATTTTATGAAGTATTCTTAAGAAATTCCAGCGCACCGTCCTTATTTCATGGTGTCGACGAGGAAGGACGTGGCGATTAGAGTTCGAACCTTCCGGTGCTGATTGTGCAAAGATAAAAGAGAAGAGGGCTGGTACACACACACACCGTTGGTACACAAGAAAAGAACCAAGCGCATCTTTCCACGATATCCGTAAGATTCTCGTCCTCCTTTTATCGTTGAAGAGATCGGAAGAGAGAAAGAGCAGAGGAAAGAGAAACCTGAGAAAAAAAGAATAAACGTAGGTGTTTCCCGTGCGAAGTTGTGCGATAGAGAATATCGTGTCGGGGCTCTTCCATCGACGGTTGGCCTCGCCCGAGCACATGCCAACGCGGGTTCGAGAGAAAAATGCTGCTCTATAGAGATCTCTGGACGTCTGTAGACGCGTGAAAATAAAATTAAGCCGAACTTTCGGTCAAATTGGTTGAAATTGGCCGGTAGAGTCGGACGTTGATGTTTCTGGTGCTCAGCTCGGTGCTAGCAAGTGTAGGGCCTTTGGGGCAGGTCCCATGGGGTTCTCGCCTGGTTGGCGAGATCCGCCAGTGCTTGGTCCCTCTTGCTACGTATATACACACATGCAGCGTGGCGTACGAGCGACCCTCTCGACTCGAGCAGTCCGACGCACCCCTATATGCTCGGTAGTGGTAAGTATGCTTTGGCCAACTAGCCAGAAAGGATGCGCAGGTATTCAACACATCGACGTTTCGTATAAATAGGAGAAGACGTGCAAACTCGGGGGCCGAATAGAAGAAAATGCTCGACTGCCGTTGTGTAGCGTTTCTTGTCCCGCGAGGAAAGCCCAGCAGTCGAGGGCGTCGAGGATCGCCGCGTGCGTGAGCGGCTGCTGGCCGTGGCAGCTACGAATACTCCTGAGGGGGGTGCTGAGTGCCGAGCATTAATAATTCAGTAGCGGACTATGACGAGGTTACCATCCGACGGGTTCGCATCAGTTGTCTCATTTTTCTCTCTCTCTCTCGTTCTGTCTATCATCAGATATCAGACTCTCTCGTGTATATCGTCTGAACTCCAGGGTTTTAACATTGATACTCTTTGATACATAATACGTAAGGCGAAAAGTACAAAATACTTGTAGAGGTGCGATGTCATCAGGGGAAAGCATGCATTCTCTTTTCTCACTGCTGTTCTTCGACACCGGTTGCTAAAGAGCCAACAAAGTCTTGAACCAAAACTGCACCGAGTTAAGGTACTTCGGCGTACCTGACGCCATTTGCGAGGTTTCACAGTCGAGTCATAACTGGTTGGGTTGCGAATCGCGCACGTACAGACACACTTAGAACACAGAGTATAGGTATCGAGAGATAGCAGAAAGGACGGAGGGTGTCGCGTTAAAATTATAATGCACGTCGCGACGCGGCTTCGTCGACTAATTCAATTAAACGATTCACTCGACGCTCACGCGAGTCCGGGGTGTCCGTGTGGGGCAACCGGCAGTAGCACCTGAGGGCACGTCTCTTTCCATTCGCTCGTCGTCATCAGGGTATACCGTAGTACCGGCGGCCTAGAGCAGAGCACGGCCAGAGTACGTCGTTGACGCGTCGGTGTGCGTCGGGACGTTAGTACATTTGGCTGTGTTAGTCGATACGAAAAATGTGTTGGTCGAAGACGTGAGTTGGAGTAGTACCAAGGAACAGCGTCAAGGGAACACGACGACCACCTCTCAGACTCTGCTCCTTTATGCTACAGCAAAAGCTGCGCTTACCGTGGCAAAATAGTCAAGTTGAAAGCGAGACTGGCAAGCCCGAGACGAGGGCAGCTAGCTTAGAAGACTGGTGAGCACCACCCTCTGGAAAATCCCAGGAGAGTCGTAGCTTCGCGCCCACTACAATACAAGGCTCCTAATGTTACGGGGGCTCCGGTTTCGACATAATTTTCTTTCTCTCGGCCCTTTCTCGTTCTCTCGCTCGGTGCTCGTACGCGTGGCTATCGGTTTGCCGGACCATGCAGCAGTATGGGTTTTCATGCATTACGCCGAGAGACGAGTACCATGGTAACCCGCGTCTTTTATAACGTCGAAGCCTTCGTGACGACAAAAGGGAATGTTATTTCCGGTGACCCACCGAGCCACGATGCGATAACGCAAGCAACTGGCTAACGAAGCTGTGAAAGTCACCCTATTCGTTGACTTGCACTACTGTTTAGTGGTTGTGTATAGGAATGGCCAAGAGGGCTGCTTGACAGCAGGATATGCCTACTCTTGTCTACAGAATACTGAGCACAAATTCGTTTGGCAGACTTTTCTCATTCTCGTACAAAACGAATACGAAAAAGTGAAAACGTTCTTGAAGTTTCAGACCGTTTTGGACTTTTGTACTTATGAATTATGATCGGTTGAAACTCTTGTGAACATCTTTTTCGTAACATGGTGAATAGAACTGAAAGTAAACATAAAGAGAATGAAATAAAAAGAAGAAGAAGCGAAGGAGGGTCAACTGGTTTCCTCGGCCACTGGTGAAGCAGCTCTCGGAGAGCAGAACTCACGTCCGGTCACATCCGCCGGCGTAAATCATGACTGGCGACGGGTGTACCTAAAGCTCGTCGTATCCACACACAAAGAGACGGTCGACGGACACACGCATGACACAAGAAAGAGTGAGACCGAAGGGACGATGAACGAAAGAAGAAGATACGGGATAGAAAGAGTGTGAGTGTGGAGGAGACTCTGTCAGAGGGAAAAGAGGACGCCGCGACTCTTTCGATGACGCGTAGATAAGGGAGGGCTCAAAGTCTACGTGATGAGCTTTCCGATGCGTTCTCATCCGCATCTTCGTGCGCGTCTTCGTCTCCGGGTTTTTGGAACTTCGGGAGACCCAGCTCACTCGTAGATGACAACCGTTTATTACGTTTTATTTTTCACAGTATGAAAGTCGTATGAACGGCAACATAGTAGTTTTCAATTTATGAATACACGAATTGTGGAGTGAAGATTTCTTTGGGGGCCGAATGGTCTACGAGGTAACTGTCGTTAGTCTGTAGCTTACGAGTTCACGTCTGTCTCGTCTTTTACTTTTCCCACGTTCATAATGTGCGAAGAATCTATCAAGGAGAGAAGGAGAGAGAGAGAGAGAGAGAGAGAGAGAGAGAGAGAGAGAGAGAGAGAGAGAGAGAGAGAGAGAGAGAGAGAGAGAGACTGTTAACAGTTCCCACAAATTTGTCGCTACAATTATAATGAAATTGTGACACGTGGGCCTTATTGAAATGATTCTTACAGTACAGTACAGTAATCGGCGGTCTAAGCTAGTAGTCCCAATTTCTTCACATGCTCCCATTTTGTAACTTACGATAAATTTGATGAATTTTGAGCTACAATGTAGTTGATTCTTATTACGACACGGACATTTATGATATTTTTATGGTAGAAATGGATATGGTTGAAAAATTTCGTATCTGTATATTGCGTTATTACACGACGAGGTTCCTTGACGTTTTATTTATAACGTACACAGCATTTACCCCTTAATTATACTTGAGTCAACAATAGCGGCAAGAGTAGTCCAAAATTAAGGCACGAGGATGAGATAAAAAACCTGGGACGACCCTAAACTGCGTACATTTTTACTGACGCCTATTTTATTAAGAAATTTTTATGTAACCAATGTTTGTCGAAAATGTGAATGCGAATTGAATAGTTAAAAGAATCGTCTTACCACCAATCTTTCTCACTATTGTACCGAGTATGACGACTGAGCCTCAAAGCGACCGAGATTGGGACAACTGTTTCTTATGTATAATAATTATATTAAGAATTCTTAGATTGATTACTATGCACATCGTAGCGTGTGTTACTTGTGTATGCGTTTGTCCAATAAGATTTTAGTGTCACTGTTTTACTATATTTTCTGGGAACAGTCACTATATGATGATCATTGAGAAAGACGTTACTCGATTGTAGAAAGAATAAAAAAAAGATAGAGACTCGTTAGAAGGATCGCATATGAAGTTGACGCCGAGAATAAGACGTCGTCGTCAATGGCCGACGACAGAGAGGAATCAAGTCATAATATGCGAAACAGAGAAGCCGCGAGGTGAGAATGGCGGGTTGTCACGTCCGCTGCTTCGTATCCGGATATTCTAGCGTCTCAACTTCCGGGAACGTGAGGCGGTAACTCGCCGGACACGTTCAACTCTATCTAGACACACACTACTGTATCGCTAGCACCTCGTCGAGGTTCGCGAGGGAATCTAACGCGCGCTGGTGATACCTGCAGAAGTGTAATAATACCGCTCAGCCGGTCAGTGATCTCACACGATGACAGAAGTACGTCGAGCAGGTGCCGTTGTGCTATGATGCGTCCGATAGCAATGCGTATTTTGAACTTTGAATAGAAGACAAGAAGTCGGGGACTTGTCTACAACAGCAAGAAACGTTGGCCGAAGCAATGTTATACGACTTTACTTTTCTATGACATGGAATCCCTCTCAGTCCTCTTACCATCGATGAACTACCAGTATAGTGCTATGGTACGACGTAATGGCATCACGTAATATGGCAAGATGGCTCGGTACCGACCGCGCGGTTAAAGGTAAATGGGTGGATAGGTGCGAAGTGGCGCAAAAGCAATACGAGTTTGGGGAGAAAAAAAAGGGAAGGAGATAAAGAAATTGTGAAAAGGACGAAAGACCATTGAGGAGTGACTGGTGGTCACCGAGAGATGGAGAGGCTGCGACGCGCAGAAATAAAAAGACGAAAAATAAGAGGAAAGGCAGAGGGATAGATAGAGGAGGTGTTGACGGCTCCCAGGGTTGCCCCGTCAGCGTCAGCGATCCTGTGATCGCATCGGGTTTACGGCCGTGGCGTGACGTACTCATCTGCAGAGGAACGCGCGCGCGACGCCGCCCCTGTGCGGGACACACCAGCCGCCCTTACACCACCTACCCATCACCATCCCCATTATCCACTCGCCGTGACAGAGCTCTCCCGGGACCGGTGTAACCCCCTTTCGCATTGCCGCGCGCTCTTCACGTACCGAGCTCTCGGTCGTGAGCTAGCTTCGCGTACGAACTATGTCTTCGTGCTTGACGCTCCTGCTCGAATTCAACGTATCGCATTTTTACTGTCTCGCGTCTCTTCTTTACGAGTACACGAGAACTTTGGTTAAGACAAGAGCGCAGTCATTCGGTATCACCGTTCCTGAATTTATTTTATATACCATTTTGTGATTAGTATATTAAAAAAGCGCCGGTAAAGGGTTGTATGGGCGTAAGTATTGTAAGAGTAGCGGTAGCTCCGTCGATCGACAGAACAGCGGTAACGTATAATGAGGAGTTTTTTTTTATATTAATGGGATACAACATACCGATTTTTAAAACTTTTTACATCATTTTAGCTATTTCAATCAAGACGGTAATCTAATATTTACAAACCTAACTCATTAGGTTTGTGCACTTTAGAGCATTTCATCTTATACTTTGCAGAAAATGAAAGCACCATGGTGCAAATTGGGGAAAAATCGCCGGTGCATTAAGAAGGGTGGAGCGCTTCACACTAGTCAAATCGGTGTTCATTTTGTAAACCCATTTCAACAATTTTTGATCGATTTTTGGCTGGTTTAGAGGATAATTTGCATATCAGCATGTATTCTTAATATAGAGAAATGCGTTTTATTAAAAACAACATTTTTATTCATCTAATCATGTTAATTTTCGAAATGTTATTTTTTTTGTCGTAATGCTTAATCGATTCACTGCTTAGATTTTTCACGATAATAGTTGCTCAGAAGTTACAACAATTCGTTTACCCAACGCTGGATAAACTCTAAATTATTACTTTACGACTAATATTATACAAAAAATCTCGTCAGGGTATTCATAGAGCATCTTACGATAAACAAAATGAGGCTATCAGTCATCATAATCGAATCGATATAATATTTTTTTTTACTAAAAACTAGACGGAAAAACTTTTCATCCGACATTACTATATATCAGTTGATTTCTTTTTTTTACAAAGCATGACTGTCGATGTGTCTGACGCATATTTAATCGAGTGCTTGGTAGACCTAATCAAGCTACCAGTCAATAAAACGGTCAATGAAATCACTAATAATTGTAATGTAGAATCAATTGAAAGTATTTAGCACCGATGTAACTAGTCTACGGCGCTCTACCCTTCTTAACGATTTATCTATTTTTTAATTGGATATTCATAAAACTTATTATTAACACATTCTCAAATTCAACAAGGTACAAAAGATATTTAGCGTACAAGTTCCTTTGTAAGTCAAAACGCCTGAAACCGTACTGTATGGATCTATGGAGAGCATAGTGAACGTAACGCGTTGTTGTTCCTAGAGCCGACGAACAGGGATGTTCGCATGACTCAGAAAGGGTTAACTCAAATTATTTAGCAAAAGAATTATACTTTTCGTATTTATAAAATATGTAAGAAATGTTGCTAAACCAGATATTGGAAAATGGGCAATATCATTTGTAAATGAGATAAATTACTAAATTTCCTGTCAACAAGTTCACTTTTTTGTTTAACATCTTTAATGTTTTGTTTGTAAATTAAATAGTTTGTAGTACTACTTAAGGGGATCTTCTATGATTACATTCTTAACCCAACATTTTAGGAGAGACATTTTTTTAAAAATTAAAGTTTCTCGAAAACTATTGAATCGAAATGTTTTTCAAAAACTATTTAATTGAAATGTGTTGATATGTAAAAGTAATAATTTTTTTCATTTACTTTTCAATGTATCCGTAAGCACAATTTTTCCGATACTAAAAAATTCCATTTTTAGCAACGAAAAAATAATTTTTCGCTTTTTTTTCACCGAGTCTACACACAATGCCTATTACTCGATAAAATTGGTAACGAAATAAAAAGGGTTTTTCTTTTAGATGAAAACAAATTGTTTTTCCTTTATTTTTGTTTTTCTAAAAATGGAATTCTCATAAACGTAAAAATGATGCCTATGACTACATTAGAAATTAGATGAAAAATCATTACTTTTATATATCGACAGATTTTTCGATCGACCAATAGTTACTGAGATATAGTGAGTTGAAAAAATTATTATTGAACAAAACTTCCGTTGAGTAGTACGACAAAATGGGAAATAAAAAATTTATAAAAAATCAAAGAGGTTGACCGAAAAAAAATAGTCCAGTTGACAGTGAAGGCCTTAAATGAAGGTTCAATTTAGACTCTTGAACAGTCCCAGCTCTAATATAAATGAAGAATCAAAATGCCAAATGTTCTGAAATATACACAGATTTCACGTTAAATCAAGCTTGAATTAGAGTGTAAATTAATCGTATCTCAAGAGATATAAAACGCTGAAACATCTCTACAGTGTCCCCTTAATTGTAATTTCGAAGAGATTACCGTGTCAAATAATTCTTTCGAGTCTTCAATTTAAGAGTGCAACTTTTTTTCTGTCTGCACAATGCGGAGAGCTCGAGGTACGAGTGAAAGATTTAACCTTCACTTTGGACTTTAGGATTGAGTAAAATGGAAGAAAAATAAAGAATAAAAAAGATTGCTGTCAGCTACCGGCGGCAGCAACCCACCGGATGTCACAACGATCGTTAACTCGACGGGCTGTGCGTACAATACCCACGATGTAGTCCTACATATGTGTATCTTATCTAAGCTAGCCCGTCTCTATGTTCTTTTTTTTATTTTTTTTTAGTTGAAAAAAGCCTAAAGAAAGAACGGCGACTCATTCATGTTTTATCCTGATTGTAGGTAGCCTGCTTCGAGGGACGTCGGGTCTGTTCAACGGCACGAGCTCAACCCGTTTCGCTGGATCATAAGTCTGAGTCGCGCGCGCGTCAACTCTTTCTACTGTGGCCTGAATTTTCTATGTTTACGGAATCAGTGGGTCTGGACGTGATCCTATCTACTCGTGACATCAGGAGCATGTGAGCGAGGTTGGTGAGTCGGGCCAAGTGCGTTTTTCTCGTACTTATAACGAACAGTTAAATGGTTTGTGGGCCACGGTTTACTTATTGTTATTATACCAAAGATATCGTAACAAGTTACTCAAAAAAGTTATCAAAGCATGCTTGATGCTTGAATTTTAAATCGTAATAAACGGACTGGCACTCATAAAAAAAATATTGCTTATTGCTTGAATTGTACATCGTAATAAACGGACTGGCACTCATAAAAAAAAAAGCATTATACCTATGTGCACAAAGTATGCGACGTTGTATAATGAACGAGTCACGGAGTATTGATACATCCGTTGTAGCTCATACTGTCATACGATTTTGTCATAATGCTGTACTATAAAATACGTGAATATATTTGCAGCGGAAGTGTACAAGTGTAATTTAATGAAGGAAGGCTCTCCAGAAAAGATTCTAGTGCGTCAGACACGGGTGCGAGAATCGACCAGACGATACGCGTATAATCAGATATAGTGGCGTTCATGTGAATAGCATTAAAGTCTCCGACAAAAGTTGACTGACGAGATATCGTACATAAAATATATATTGAAAAAAAAAAAAAAGAAAATATAAATAAAATATGTAAACCAGTAAATAGATGGTTGGTTCGTTAAAAATTAAGTTACAATTCAGGTAAATTGTAGTTAAATCAACGAAATACCTATTGGGCGCAACGAATAATGTTTTCAGTGTAAAATCCTGTGTCGTCTGTCTGTTTGTCAGAATTTTAAGGTTTGTTCCGAATAAAACTTGTCCTATCTACCAAACGATATACGTGCATTGCATAAGAATGTTTAGTTATAATAGTAGATAAGTCTATGAATTATTGAAATAAGTATAAGTGAAACAACATGCCCTGGCTCGAGGAGAGGACCCTGATTCTGTTTGTACGGGACACAGAGGTCCGCCGGTACGAACCAGGAGTGGGTGAACGCGGGGTTGATGTTGAGGGCCCCGGCGGCTCCCTGATGGGGTCCACCGACCCCGACCCCGGCCACTCCGACCCCAACCGGGCTCTGTCGCTGAAAGCCCCCGTAGTCCATGGCCACCTGATACGGCAACATCTTCTTTCACTGTCTTCTCGGAGATCTTTTCTTATTCCGCTTCACTTATTAACTTTCGAAAAAAAAAAAATAGAATAAACCGATATAAATCTAAATGTAAAGTCCGTAACTTTCTTTGTTATACGTTCACTGATATATCTCTGTCACACTTTCACCCAGCACGAAAAAAATACACTGATGACGCTCGGAAATACGACGAAGATAACTGCTTCGAACCAGTCATCGCCCGCGACGACCACACTCGTCTTCCCCGAGCCACATGCTCCCAGGAACGTTTAACGAGTCCATAAACAGATCTACACGATTTATTAACCCGTCACTCGTTAACTTACAGTCTCTTGTCAATTACAGTCTCGAAAACACTTTCAAACTGGTTCGAACAAGTTCCCGATGATCCAGTCTTATCAAAACGTGTTTGTTATCATTTTATTCACTCCCTCGATCCGTCAGAGTGTATTGGTGCGTGGGCGCGTGACTTCTGGAGAGCTCACGCACCTCGTCGAGTACGAGGAATGAAAGGAAAAAACAAAAGGCAACGGAAACGCGAAGGTGAAGAGAGATAACACACAGCGCGCGGGGACAACGCACAACACGCGAGTCGCGACACCGGCTGGACGGGGATGACTCTCTGTGTCTCTCTGTCGGTGTCTGTCCGTCTCTGCGTGGTACGTGCGGGTGACTAGAGAACGGGACGACTGTACGAGCCGGGCTTTTGCCGTTTGCCTCGAGACCCTCGTCCACGCGAGGATACACGACGAACCAATGTAACTGAGAGAGAGAGAGAAGGAGGGAGCGAGAGAAAGAGAGAGAACGGGAGAGAGACGATAAATAGTGACGGGAAGAGCGGGAAACAGGCGCGCGCGCCACCTAATGGGCGTGGCTCGATGCAGTCAGGCCCCACCTATCGCGTCCAATAGGATTCGAGCGATTGGTAAACGCCCCGGTGATTCGTGAGTTCTCGGGTAGGATCGGTACGATTAGTCCTTATCACGGCAGTTTCGCGACCTGCTTGCGCGACCGCGACTCGCGACTCGTTCCGCCCACTTCGAAAGTCCCGGCATCCCCGTTTGTAAACACGACGAACGATACGCCCACGGCGTCGCGACGCCACGCGGTTCACGGATCGTGGAAGGGGCAATGTATCCGGACTGAGATGCTCGGAGATACCGAACCGAGGATCTAAGAGAGACGGATAAACGTACAGAGTCGCAGGGGCCACCACGTGCTGTGCGCTAATATCGTCGACGTTCTCCGCACCGTCTACACTCTTTCGTTGGTCGTCTGACTCGTTTGGGACAACGACCAGTGCACGGCTTAGTCCACTTTCCCACAGATATGTCATCGTTAGTCGTGACCCGAGCAGCTGATAGCAGAGGCCACGCTGAGAAATTGCATTTGCCCCGTTTCTGAGACTCTGGCACAAGCACAACAAAAATGATGTTACGAACAGACCAGAGAAAACAGTATTTCATTCAATAATATAACAAATCGTGAAGGTTATTGACTAATAGTTATTTAACATATTCAACAATTTGAACTACAATGAGACGTGAAATATCATGGCAAATGGCATATATACAAAGTCAGAAGAAGAACGTGGGACATAACTCTTTCGCAATTTATCCTCGCGAGGTACGAACCTAGGTATCCGAGGAGCGTAATTGCAAGGAGCATACGAAAGGAGCAGTCCTCCTCCACTGCACGGTCACCACGTGGCTCGTTGCGATTCAGCCGCTGATTCGCTTCGATTATATAATTTCCTCGACTCGTTGCATACGCGCTTCATTCGCTTCTCTGACTGTATATTCGACGTACGATGTGCATTTGAGAATTATATACTGCTACTACTACTACTACAATATTAACGAAGCACCTCGATCACCAGCTTTATTGTTGGATATATCCTCTTGCACTTCTGTGCATAATGCGATTGTAGCTACAGCTACGGCACATTTTCCCGTACGGATTAAAAATTGCATTGTTTTTTCTACATTAATAAGCGAAACGATAAGGGTCACGCTAATTAATTAAAAATATACAGATGAGGGCATCCTAATTATGCAGCTGCATTGCGAGATATACTTGACCCCTTGGAAAATACAGAGAGAACATGAGACGTTAACTCGTACGGACTCGAGTATCGTGACCCAGCATTTACCAAGCAAGTACAGTAAGGCTGGTGGTTTCGTTCACGACGATGCGACCCGAACACTGCCAGCTCGCATATCTACCGCGAAGATCGATCTTAATGCGAATCTGCTAGCGCACCGCGCGAGAGGCAAAGTTATTCCATGCCTAGAGATTAGCTTCCCTCGTTGCTGTACTACGATGCTGATGGGAGTTTGGTGGGTTAGCAGCAGGAGCGCAGTTACGTCTGGTCTAAGACTGTTAATTTATAGCTCTCTCGTGGTCACCAGTGAATAAAATAAACGAAAGAATCTCGAATGAGCTAATTTGCCGCTATTAAAAGTCAGGATGTTGAGTCAGGAGCAATTAATCTCTGGACAAGTGTAACGTCGAGATTTCTAAATCAGCTTGCCATAACGCAAGCACGGAGTTAGCTGTACGAGTACTAAGAGCTAGTTTCATTGATCAATAAAAAGTTAATGCACAGGGTGCGATGCAAGCATTTTAGAACACAAGTAATAACCAGGTTATGACCATCGCGCATTACACTACCGGGGTAAAAGTGATAAGGCAAAGTGTATGACTTTTGTTACAGGAAGTTAAATTGCTTTACAGATTACTGTAATTGCTATAATAGCAATTGCTCCGTAACTTTCATAGTAAAAAAATTGAATTGCATTTGTTATCCATCGTCCTGTTTCAATCGATTAAATTTAAAGATCGAGAGCTTGGTAACGCAGAAAAAATTGGTTGGTTGGCGGAAGAAAGTTGATAGTTGGTTCATGACATTCAAGAAAGAGAAAAGTACAGTTAGCTATTTCAATCGTTTGATCAATTGTCCCACTAGCAAAGTGAAGCTCGACTAACTGATTTTGATAGACTTCACTAATTGTTTATACTCTCAGAACAATTATTACGTTCATCTGACAACCTAATTCGCATTTATTTTAATTCACTAAAGTAAAGATGTATCGAGAAAAAATGATTATTATTTTTTTACTTGTTTCAATATTTTCGGAGTACGAAGAACATTTAGTTCTCTTGTTGCATTATTTAATAAAACATTCACTATGTTTAATATTATTAAAAATCGTTAATATCATCTATGTTAAGAAAAATATTATTCAATAGCTTGACGCATTATATATATATATATATAAATAAATAAAAAATCTATAACTTGTTTACTATTACTCGAAGACATCGGGGCGACGTCCGCGTCCCCCCTCGATCCCCGCTGTACGTTCTTTCCGTCAACGCGAATAGCGCGCAACATAGCGCAACGCGCGGAGTGTAGTCCCGGTCGCGTCTCGTATATACTTGGCATGCATCCCCCGATACCGAGGAATCCTTATTGTATCGTTGCACGTGAGCGTAATGCACAAATATGAACTCGACTCGGTTCTCACTCGCTTCTGCTTTTCGAACCCTCCAACTTGTGTTCCTCTCGCTCCGCGCAGCTCCCAGCGACTTCTCATCCCGATGAGTCCCGAGTCTCGTCACTCCGCGCATGCAGCGATAACTTCGTCGTCCGTTCTCTCATAACCAGCTATACCTCAGCCTTTGCAATACAAGTTGTATGTACGACGTATCAAGAAATAGTTATACCACTTGCGTACAATGAAGTTGACCTTCTACTATATATAGTTTATGCTGTACAGAAGCCGTGCGCAATCGGCGCAGGTGTATATATAGAAAGCTATAACTTTGTACAGAAGACATATCGAATAATGGCCTCCGCTGTACAGTTGTGTACGATAAATCACGCGAAGCACGGTCGTCGTCGACAAGGAGCATTGTCTTAGGGTGACGAGAGGAACGTCGATAAAGTGAGTTCTCTCGACTCGGCGTACACAAGCAAATGAGATAATTCCCAATCGTGAAGCGAGCGCGGTCGCTCGTCTAATATATCGGTTTGCATTCTCTGACAGTGACGCTCGTACAGAAGAGTCGCGTACATACGCGCAATTCGTACGACAATTTCTAACGAGGCTTCAAAATGACCATTTTTTTTCAGTTAACTTACGAATAGAATTTTTATTAAATAATTTCATAAATAACGTACAACGGTTATCTCGACTGTAATAATATGTTACTCAATTTTGTGGCTATTAGTGTACAATTGAAATAACTTATTTACACCTTGCGAGGAAACTATGATCGACTTTTGAGAAAATTGTATCCGTGGACGGAAATAATTTTTTTTCATTGGAAGCGTTGCCTTCGCGGATGTGCATTCGATCACGGATTGTCTTTCATTCACGGAAAACGTTTCCCGTGAGTCGAGTACAGGTCTCTCGTTCTAAGGCTTAAATAATTCAATAAACATTTTTTTTTCTCTGTATTGTTTCACCGCTCTTCAAGCCTTGGCCCTATAGCCGGAACGGCTCAGCCTTTTTTTTCAATATTTCTTGGCACGTCTTTGCACCCCTGATCGAGCCAGTCCCTTCAATTGCGGCTGCAATCGACTTCCCCTATCATATAAATATATGCCATTCGCCTCTGGACACTATCTACACGGACAGTGCCTACAGTGAATACAGATAAACTGCAGAAAATTTGTCAGAATATTTTTATTTTCATTGAAATTACGAACTCTAACCCTCGACAGACCGATATACTTTGATTTACACGACAAACGCATTAGCCACAGTACCGAATAAAGAATATATAATAATAAAAATGATAATTTATCAAGTTGAATGTTTGTTCGCTATGGAAATATATATTTTTCAATTCATACTACCAAATTTGTTATACTATCTCATGATACTCTAACTTTGACCGTAGACGGGTTTTGAAATGTGTCGGGGCCCGTGATCAAAATGTTGAGGTGGATAAAAATTTCAGGAATATCTTATTAATTTATAAACGTTTATCCGCTGAAATTGGTACGAATAGTAATATTTACCTTGAAAATACCGTGTACCGAAACGGAAAAACACAATATACTGATTGCTAAAAAAACTTTACGGTCAATAAAATGTGTATTCTATGATAAGGTTCGTGCTGTAAAAAATTAATCCTTTCCATTTGAATTGTACAAAACTGCGATAATGAATTATCATCAAATACTCTTGAACAACGTCGAGCAATTTAGCTAGTATTACATAAATATTTCAAACGGTTATTAGATTAGTCGCTCCTTCAAAAGAAGCCAAATCGTCGAAATATGTTGACCTAAATTATTCCCGAGTCAGAATAATTTCGTAAGCATCGATTTGACCATTAAAATTACCGGATAGATTTAACAGCTCGATGGGGTTAATATCAAGAGTATTTGTACTTGGGGAGCGTGCTGTTCCATAACAGCAATGAGGAGACACGCGATGCGTATCTCACCCCTTTCCAAGAGGCAGCCATGCATCAGCGCTCGCATAAACGTCGTCCGTACACCTCAACCCTCCATCGGCCTAAAGAAGGGTCCCATAAAATCCTCCCCCGCGAACGCGATAAGAGTTATCTCTGTTCTCTAATTGAAAGTTAATTGGTCCGGCACGGTTAGTTGAGTTGCCACAGGACGATGTGCGGTGGTTAGGTACTTCGTGTTGCGCGGGACCGTCTCTCCATACCTCTGCTGTACAATACTGGTTCCTGGTGTATTTTGGCCCCATTTGTAGCCTAAGGGGGTAGTTTAATCACCAATACCTTCCTTAAATAAAGCGAAAGATAGCTCTAACTATTTAAGTTGTTGTATTTCAACTTAAGATTCTATAGAGTAATACACTACACGGTGAAGTTAACCGTCTCGGTACGCACTCTTCACCGAGGGAAAAGATTCGATTAAGTCGGTATATTTAATTTTCTTTCATTACTTGGTTCTAATGATGTGATGCATTTGAACCACGATGAGGATATTTCATTGTCTTCGAGTAAACATTGATTTCATAGTACTTACTAAAGAATGAATTTATTTTATTCAATTGAATAATACATTTGAAATCATCGTTTCAAAGAGATATCTATTTGACGACATCATGCGCAACGCCGCTTGACGGGAGACGTGACTTGTTTTTTCCAACAGTGTTGTATCAAGATCGCAAAACCGGCGAAACGCCGATCGTTAGATTGTTACTCAAATGGAGAAGTTTTTAAAGGAGGCTTGTATCCGCGAATACATTAATACATTCGAAGGTATGTAACAATAAATAAACATTAAACGGATTCTCGACCCTTTCCTCGGTTAGTACGGGATTTATAGACACATATAAAAAAATACCGCAAAATGCAAAAGGCATCTAGCCTCTGACGCCAAAATACCATTATAGTATTTGTTTGTTTGTTTGTTTGTGTGCGTGTGTTGCACGCATCATGCGAGCGATATCCAAGCCAAAAACGCAATAAAACACCGTTTTTTGCAATAAGAATTGGTTGATTGTAATATTTCTGTTACTACACCTTAGACTTAACTCTTTCAAAGTAAAATAAAGTAAGAACGATCATCCAAAGTCAACGTGCTCGATATGGCACGCCAGGCACTACAGAATTTATTAGGATTCGCTCGAGAGATTTTAACTGTAGGATTTAAACGAAATGCATCTTTTTGTCATTATGAGACTGAACAACAAGTCAAAGTTTCATTGAAATAAATAAAAGTGATTAGTAGACTTCGATACAATTTTCATTGATCAAACGCCAACGAATTTAATACAATTCGCGATCAATTAAATAAAAGATAGTATTAACTAAAATATATTTTTTCATTGACGGTAAAAAAAAAAACGTTTCATAGACCAAGATTTTAATGAAATCTTTTTGATTCAATGAAACTTTTTTTTCTCGGTATTGAAAGGTGTTATTAAGTAATTTCTACAAAAATTGCACTGTGTTTTGAGTCTGAATAAATTTGAAATCCGTATAAATTACAGAGGATTTAATTTATTCTTTACTGAGATGATTATGTGCAAAGAGGTAATTGACTTTTTGTTTAAAATCTTTGGTATATTTTTTGATAGATTTACGTAAGATTAAAAAAGGTACATCCAGTTATTTCTTGTTGAAGTCGAATTACTTTTTGTCACTTGACGTGCCGATGAAAAAAATATTATTATAGAAAATATTGGAAAACCCGGTAGTGTCTGTATGTAAATGAGGAAAAGTGGAATGATTTGAAAATTATAAAGATTTCCAGCGAAACTAAATTGTAATTACCGTTCCATTTTGGGGCGAATAGCTCAACAGATGTAAAAACATGAGATCTCTGCTCTCCCGTTAACGTAGTTAACTGGTCAATTTCACAATGCGGAATCAGTTAAGGCGAACACGAGAGTTTAAGAGGAAGGGGGATAGAACATTTCCCGCGGGTTACACGTATTATCCCGCACGAGGTACCTGCTCCTGTTTCAGGACCCTCCACGTGCCCGTAATAAAGTGGCTCTCTTACTTGGCGCTAATCCTCTCTGCGTTCCACTCTCATCGCACGAAAGCAGCAGCGGCAGCACGTAGTAACAGCAGCAGAAGCAGCAGCGTTGGTAGGGAGCGCACGAGTACAGACTGTTACCTACGGGAACTGAACTACGGTATATAGATCGCTATCGTGGATACACTTCTCCAAACAAGCACGCCGGTTAAACCCGAACATTCTCTTTGCTTCACAAATCTTGTAATAGTAGTCGGTCGAAGGAAGGAAGTAGAAAAAAAAAAACAAAACAAAAAGAGCGAAGAAAAAGTGCTACAGAGATACGAGTTACATTCCCGATAGGGAGTGAGCGAGAAAAAAAAACAGTAGACGAGAGAACATCGGTAGATATCAGGGTTGTTTTTAGGGGTGCGTGAACGATACGAGTGACGAGTTTCACGCACGCGTTTTCGACACATTTTTCGTGGAATGTGAATTAAACACCGAGTCCTCTATTCGAGTTCCCCTACGAACCACGGGCGCATCCCGTAAGCGTATACGGCCTCCTGTAATTTTTCAAATTGCATCGTCATTCATCCCCTTGCTGTTGGCGTACGCCGGTACCTCGAACCAACGGGTATGCTACAGTCGGGTGAACGAGTGCGAGCAAACTATAGAGAAACGGAAACATGCCCGAGCCCTTGTTCGGGTTCTCACCCTACGATGACTCTAGCAGCACCGGAGTGCAGAGTCGAAGCCAGAGGATAGAACAACGCGAGGAAGAGGACGAGGACGACACGCGGGGTGGCTACTAACGAGAAACGAAGTTATTCCGAGAGCTTCAGACGCTGCACACAGATAAAGGATAGACTCGAACACAATAATAATAATCAAGTACGATTCGGCTTTTATTGTCGACGATTATTACCGTACCCTCGGCGAAGGGGTAGGTGGAGGGATGAAATTAAGCGAGAGAAAGTGGAACTGGCGAGAGAATCGCGACGAGTGGCAACGATAAATAATAACAAGCGAATGAATAATCGTCCTGTGGCGTGAAATAGAGTTAAAAAAAAAAAAAAAAAACTTGTTA
This sequence comes from Cylloceria caligata, assembly GCA_963942595.1. Taxonomy (NCBI): domain Eukaryota; kingdom Metazoa; phylum Arthropoda; class Insecta; order Hymenoptera; family Ichneumonidae; genus Cylloceria; species Cylloceria caligata. Next base: position 18,828,059 of record OZ012710.1, on the reverse strand, counting down.
GAGATAACGCGAACGGCAGAATTACGAACTGGCTGAGAAAAATATAAGGGAGGGGGGATGAGTTGCCGGGGCAAAGATAAACCTCTCTTTTCTGGCCGCGGGAAATATTTTGCGGTCGTTCGTGTCTCCCCATCACAGTCGCCACAGTAACAGCAGTCGCCACCACGACGCGCTTCGCATAAATCAAGATACCTTGGCACTCGCATACCTTTCTGCAATAATTACTTCACGCATTTATCCTAATTACTCTAGCCATTAATGAAAAAAACTAAATTATTTCACAATTCTATAGATATACCACCCATGGAAATTAAGTACACGCAATATATATTAAAGATATATCTCAGACATGTAAGATATACTCGGATGAAAAATTCTGTATCTCGAATATATTTTAAGATATTAACGAAATATATGCAACGGCAAAATATCATTGAGAAGAATCCACAATATACTTAAAATGTTTTTATGATATGTACACTGTTAAAATCTATTATGTTAAAGGCGATTGGTGTGGACTTTTAATCAATATTGATCCATTTAGTATAAGTTTTAACAATTTTCACAGTGTTTAATCCACACAAGCAATTTTGTTATAATCGTTAGGCATCGCTTCAAAATTTACAATATATTTATGTTCGGAATAAATAGATGAGAATCAATATATTATCAGCAATCAATGTTGAATTATGCCACGAATATAATCCAAAAATGTCATTGAATTTCATTAACCTATTTTCAAGTAAAACGCGTTGAAATTTTTGAGGTTATAATGCAAATCGACACCAGCTATTGACCACGGGCCGTTGACTCGTATGAAAACCGCGCGAGAGTTTTTATTTCACAAAGTTTTATATTTCGAATATTTTTTTCTTTTTCCATGGAGGGGGGGGGGATACAATAGAATTTTTATCAATATCTAAACACATGTGCGTACTGCACTAAACTATTTTTCTTTAAGTATATATCATTGTTGAAAGAAAGAACAATTTTCCGTATCCACACTTTTTAATTGTCGGAAAAGTTCGCCAATAATATCAATTAAATAAATAATTATACTTTCAGTATGTTCAGAAAAATAACAAATGACAAATGGACGATATTTTCAAGTAAAATGCGTTGAAAGTTGAATGGACGAGGGACGTTTTATTTTGCTGTAAACATTTTCTAAGAGTAATAATTTTTTAATTGATTAGAGCAGAATTTATTTATCTACGATCATTATAACAAGCTGTGTTTCGTGTGTAGCAAATTCGCTGATTGAAATATCACGAGAAAATCGATTTGAGGCGAGCATCAGCCATAAAATTCAATGCATCAAGACCAAAACTGTTCGAATCCATATCGATTGGTATAATATAATAATAAAGCTTGCTCGGTATTACACTTTTTGTGTCGTAGCTCTCGGTGTACTCAACCACAGTCAGCCACGAGCAGATAATTCACTTTGTGGTAGTCAGGAACGTGTCTACGTACATACCGCGTGATTCGCAGGGGATGAAGGTTGAGATAGGGTCTATCTCCCTTGCATGCTCATGCTCTTTCGCTTTCTCACCGTCATTGCAAGGTGGCTGATGTCTGCCGCATGAGCGAGAGTAACATATCGTAGATGAAAGCGAAACAAAAAAACAGAAAATGGTATGCACCAGGCGTAAGCGACCTCGTGTCAAGTTTTTTTTTCGTTGCTGCTCACCGAGTGAGTTTCCCTACGGATAACGAGCGCGAGTCCCTTTTCCCTTCGCATCTTCCCCTCCGATTCATTCTTTTCCTTTGGCCCGCTCGCCCTGTCTTCTCCCCTTGGCCGCTGCTCGTCGAGTATTGCGAGCCTCTATTATAATTAGGTTTTTTCTTCAATTATGCCTGTCGTCGACGGAAGATTAGTGGGTTTTGCGGCACTCGCGAGTCTCTTCACAGACGGTAGCTGGCAGATATTAGTGTAATTTTTTTTCTTTCTTATCCTCCACGAGGTGGAGTCGAACGCAGCCGCTGCGCATGAATCGTTTCTGGGTGTGAAAATGGAGGAACCGAAGAATAACTTGCGTAGCAGCCTGGACCGACCGCTTGTCTTCGATGTTGTACGGCACGTGGCTCAGACCTTCGGCAAGGCTCTCGGTTGTCTCTGGGCCGAGCACCCTTCGCCTCTGTGAACGCCACTTAATTATTCCTCGACCCTGAAGCGAAGACGATTCCTCTCCGCCCCCCTCGTAACTTTGTTTCGGCTTTGTCGACGCGGGGGTCTCTTTTACTTTCATTCTTTTCTACATTATTTATACTTGTTGTAACACGATATTTCTCGTCAAAATGTTTTCACCGACTTTGACAAGCGACACAATTCTAGTTGGTGCCGGCTCAGAATTTTCTATGTCCATTCGTCCTTTCCACGACGGTCAATTTACTGGAGCAGTTTTACTGTCCCACAAGAAAACTTAAACAGGAAACCCATGTTCCTTATATTTCTGCACATATTCCGCCCAAAAATTCACTTAAGGTAAACATCACCATAAATAAATAGCCCAATTAGATGACATACAATTTTTGATTTGTTTGCATTTTGACTTGCCGATGTTTTGACCATTCGTACCATTAAATTTCGATATATTTAGCGCTCAATGTTTTTGTTTTCTAAGTTTTCTCTGTAGAAAGCGCAATCCTTAAAGAACTTGTTTTTCTGATACTAAAATTTTGAAGCTATAACCTTTATTAATAATGGCAATAGAATTCCTGTTATGTACATTAAATTCATTGTTGGTACATTTACCGGTCTGACTAGATTTTCTTGAGAATTGATTTTTTCTAAATTTTACGATTCTGGATCATGAATGATTACTTTTTTAAAATTTCGGGACTTACCATTCGTATCAACTTTAGTTAGACTAAAAAAAAAACGATATTTCAACCTGTCGAAGTTTTTATTATTCGGAACTTCAAGCCCCCCCCCCCCCCCCCCCCCAAGAGGTACTTCGGAATTGACATATGCAATACAATAAGTCTCAAAAGTTGCAAATATTGATTCTATGAAGCCATTTTATTAAGATTTTTTGTTCCATTATTACTAATTCAAAAACATATGCTCATCAGTGATTCGTCGAATACAGTCCTGCGTTGTCCAGCGACCACTCTGTATAGTTGAATCAGTGACTTTGGCAACTTTATCTTCTGCTCAAGTATCGTATCATATCATATAATATTCATTAATACAATGAGATCTGTTAGAAGCATGACCAGGATGATTGACCACGGATTCATTATTCGAATAATATGTGTATTTTCAGTGTCCAATCTTTGACCGTCGTATTTATTACACATTTTAAAAGTTTTAAGTATGTTTTATTATCTGCTGTCGTACTTTGAATCATAGACACAATATAAGTTGCGAATGTTATTTCTCGTAATACTTTTGACACGAAATTCAATCGTTTAAGTTGCATCGCGTTCTTAACTATCATAATTAGAACAGGCATTGATCTGACTTACGATATAGCATTTAACACGATAAACATTAAACGACTTTCAAATGAAAATAATTATACCCAACAAACATATATTGGGATCACATTAAAAATAATCGTGAATTAATTAATGGTCACAGTAATTCTAGACAAACGAACGTGTGAATTAAACATTTGATATAGATAAAGCGTCTACGTCCGGTCAGTAGGATGAATTATTTTGTGAAACACGACTACGCTGTAAAAAATCTGCGGTGTTAATTGCAACGGTGTGAGAGGTATAAAAACCGGTGTTAAAATTAACACCATTTCGTTGTCAAAAGTACATCGGCCATGTGATATACCAGTAATTCGGTGTAATATAAAAAAATATTAACACCGAAAAGTGTGACGGATTACGTTAACCATGAATGGTGTTGATTGTTTAAAAGTCGACACGATTCGGTGTCAAGTCGTAGCGTGCCTAATAGGATGTACTTTAAACCACCTACAAAATTTTCAAATATGCACTTGTCGGTGTCCAATATACACCAAAAGGTGTTCTTACCTGATCTTGTTGCGCTGGAAATCCGTGTAGAATGGTATTTTTTCAGTGTACGCAGTCTCCGTGTTAACGATAACAACGACTTTCTTTTACACTGCTCTTTTACACCGACGATTGACACCGAAGTAATGAACCTATTGGGACTATACAATGGTGTTGAAATTGTGTTAATTTTGACACCGCATTTTTTACATAAATATCGGATATAATTGCTTGAACCAATTAATTGGATTGATTACGGAGCCATATTCGACAATTCTTTAACAAAGTGACTGTGTATAAAATTTCGCTATGACCCGGGTTTGAACCGGTAACACACATCACCGGATGTTCCCGGATTTATAAATTCCCAGAATTAAAAATATCGGGTCAAGCAATTAGACCCGTTATTTATAATGTTTCGCAAATGCGGAATTTGAATTAGGCCTCTCATTTCCGCGCTTAGAATCGCGATCACGTATCTCGCACCGTGAGTTGTGTTTCGTAAAAAATATCCATCCTACTGACTGGACATAGACGCTATATCTATATAAAATGATGAATTAATGGTATTTGAAGCGAGTCAATAATGGTCACTGTTTAGCACAAACAGGGATATTTGTCATACTTAAAATATTTATCACGTGTTAATTATGTTGGAAAAATACTTTTTATTTATGCAGTAAACATTCTCACATTTTGACTAGTCTGGTTAAAGCGTGATCCCATGTTTAAACTATCTTTCTCTTACTCGCACAGGCAGAAATCGAGTGAAGTTAAACAGTGGGAAAGTGTAAATATGGCAATCTGTTTAAATATGGAGTGATTTGACATATACACTGTTAAAAATCCAGAGTGTTAAAGACGATTGGTATGGATTTTTCATCAGTGTTTACCCATTTCGTGTTAATTGTTAAAATCACACAAACGATTGTGTTATAATCATTAGACCCCATCTTAAAATTTACATAATATTTATGTTTCGAATGAGTAGATGAAAATCAATAAATTATCAGTAATCAATACAGAATTATGCCAGGTATATAATCCAAAAATGTAATTGAATTTTATTTACTTATTTTCAAGTGCTTTGAGGTTATAATGCAAATCGACATCAGCTGCCGAACACCGACCGTAGACTCGTATGAACACGCGAGGGTTAATTTTAACACCGTATTTTAAACAGTGTACAAACAAATTGCGGGGAGCAGTGCTCCTCCCCGAAATTTGATTTCAATAATTTATATAAAAAAAGAAAGATATTGGGAGTGATTTCTATATTCGGTATAACAATTGAGGTATAGTCTGCCATCCTGGCGATTTAACCCACACGGATCTCTCGCTTGTTGCTCACTTGTACTCTCTTTCACGCGCACAGGCGCTAATGCGCTAAAGTACGCCACAAGGAACATTCAGGGTTAGTTGTTGTCTCATTCTCTATCTGTTTAACTCAATCATACAGAGATAGCAACTTCTCTTACGTCGCGTAGTCTTTTTCTTTTAAAGTGGCAGACGTTACAGCCGAGTCGTATCAATTTATACCTGCAAAGTCTTTGGATTAATCAATTAGATGTAGTACCACGTGTTACCGTTAAGAACAGGACCATCAATTACCTGACGACAAAAAACTAATTTATTTAAAATTATTTGCAAGATGCGTATTCCTAATTTGAGAATTTCAGTGGATCACAAGATTATTGTAACATCTTGCCACAATAACAAATGTTGTAAGATAGTTATGAAGTACTAACACACAGCCTTTTTTTAAAAATATTAATATAATTATATTATTATTATTACTGTATAACAATCATCTGTGAAAGATACTTCCTGATATAAAGGAGTAATTTCCATATCGACTCTACTGAATATTACAGATATTCCGTAGGCGCATTCGTGACAGGATCAGAAATTTCGACTCGGGGTTTACAGATGTTCGTGTAGCAATTTTTTTTACCATACAGTGTATGGTTATCACCGAAGCTTTTCTGGGGAATGATAATATCTATGGGGGCGTTACCCAAACCATCTTGTATATGCGTGTAATTCATTTTAACTCGACAAAGTGGGGAAATGTACTAAACTCCCGGAGTATGTTTATAACAACATTATTTGACATGTTGACGCCGCTCGTTTCATTATTCTTAGTTCCAGTTGCGGCTGTGTTCGACCGTGATAATAAAAGTTATCTGTTTAACGTTTCAGCCCTGATCAGGGTTCTCTTCAGAAATATATCTATTATATCTTCGTCTCATTCACGAGATTACATATGAAGTACCGAATACTTTTCGTCAGATAACACACGTTATCTCTCGAACGAGACTTCTTATATAATTACTATTAAACTTGACAACAGGTAAGTTCGTTTAAGGTAGTTCTACTGGTAATCTGAAGTCATAGACCCTAGAGACTATATTATTCTAAAACAAGTGTAAACTGAATGTTGTGATATTAAGCAAGAATAATTGGAAGCTTTTGCTGTGGTGTAATCAAGCGGTGTGACCGAATTGTCGAACAATTTATAATTGTTAACGTTCATTTGACTCTCTTCAGGTTATGATTATCATTAGATCGACAAACTAACCAGCAACGTCGTAACACGCATCGTCTGTGTATGATGTACGGCTGCGCGATCCGCGAAACGTGATTGCTCGATTGCTAAAGCGGCGTTTCGAAGTTACTCGTTTGTCTACGATACACGTACTAATATGTGAGGTTATGTTTTTGTTTTATCCGAGAAAAAAGTATGGATATCGAAGCTGTCATTAAGGAAAATCACGATATGAAGTCTCAAGATGAAAAGCTAATATATATTTGGAAAATACATAAAGTATATCTTTTAATTAGAAATTTTCGGGCCCGAATGCTTGTCACGCGTAGGCAATTTATTGTTGTATATATTTGTTTTTCATGAGGAATTATTATAATAAATTCGAATCATTGACTTCTGACCAAAAGGTGTTAGGCGTTTCTATATACACATCTATTATTCTCTGATACTTTTTGTAATTACACATAGTTCATTGGTATGAAAACATATGAATAGCGTGATTCAGCCAGGCGCTAGCTTAAACGCGCTGTTGCCAAACTTCCGCGCAATTTTTATACCGTAACGTGTACGTCAATATGATCTATTCCCGTGTCTGTCAAGATGAAATAACTCCTCCGAATGTCCCGCGACCTCCCTTTTTTTTAACAACAAATATCCGTAATGTGTAGCGATCGCGTGATGCATTTTATATTTTATTAATCTCGTTTCGAAGTATAAAAATAATTGACTTTAATTCGCGACTCGATCATTCCGCCATAAGACACCGTAGAAAAATCTCGATTTTGGACCTTATTTCTCTTTCCGATAGCCCGCGACCAAACTTGAAATTTCGCTAACATCTCCGTAATTACTTAAAGTTGAGTAAATGAAAAATTGAGGTAATACAATTCAAAACGCTTTCATGATATAACTATCTTCATCGTTTAAGTTTACTATACTTTTTAGACATCAGATCCCAATTGTTTTGCTTTTGTTTTGGTATCAAAAAATTTTTGTTTGTTATCAGGAGTACAAATTGAAAATGCGGGATTTTTTTCTATTTTTGAACGTTTATTCTGAAAAAATGGTAACAAATGAATTATTCAAAGTATTGTCCATCGCTAGCCACAACTTTTTCCCATCTTTCTGGCAATTTACGGATACCGTCGCGAAAAAATTCGGCCGGCTTGGCTGCTATCCAGTCATCGACCCATTTTTGGGCTTCTTCGTAAGAATGGAAGCGCTGGTCAGCTAGGCCATGTGTCATCGATCGGAAAAGGTGGTAATCGGAAGGAGCAATATCTGGGCTATACGGCGGGTGGGGTAAGACTTCCCATTTCAGCGTTTGTAGGTATGTTTTGACCGGCGCTGCAACATGTGGCCGAGCGTTGTCATGTTGCAAAATTACTTTGTCGTGTCTTTGCTCGTATTGTGGCCGTTTTTCTTTGAGTGCGCGGCTCAAACGCATCAATTGAGTTCGGTATAGTGCTCCTGTGATGGTTTCGTTCGATTTCAATAGCTCATAATACACCACACCCAGCTGGTCCCACCAAATACAGAGCATGAGCTTGGCGCCGTGAATATTTCGTTTGGCCGTCGATGATGATGCATGGCCGGGGTAACCATATGATTTTTTGCGCTTCGGGTTATCGTAATGGATCCACTTTTCATCACCAGTGACAATGCGATGCAAAAAACCCTTCCGTTTTTGCCGTTCGAGCAGCAGTTCGCATGCAAAAAAACGGCGCTCGACGTCTCTCGGCTTCAGCTCATACGGCACCCAATGTCCTTGCTTTTGGATCATTCCGAGGGCTTTTATACGATGGGAAATGGCTTGTTGTGTCACTCCCAATGAATCTGCGAGCTCTTGTTGAGTTTGACACGAGTCTTCATTGAGTATTGCCTCCAATTCAGCATTCTCAAACTTTTTCACTTGGCCCGGCCGCTCTTTGTCCTCAACGTCAAAATCACCACTTCTAAACCGCACAAACCATCTCTCGCACGTTGAAACCGATGGAACATGACTCGGATAAGCCTCGGAGACCAATCGATGTGCTTCAGCAGCACTTTTCTTCAAATTAAAGAAGTAAATTAAAACTTCCCGCAAATGCTGTTTTGTTGGCACGAAACTCGACATATTGAGAGCTCAAAAAAACTATGAATTTGACACTGCGACAAATTGACACATACTGAAAATTAAAGCTATAAGACGTAGCTTTGACATGAACTTAGTCACAGTACTGCCTGATGCGTATAGCGTTAGTAACGCCATCTGTTATCAAACCCGCATTTTCAATTTGTACCCCTGATATTTTGACATAAACGTGTTCAGAATGCTTCCAATTATCCGAAAAATACATTTAGAAAAATTGTCCTCACGCGCTCATTTTGAGTGTGTTTGTGTATTTTTCCACCAAAAATGACAAAATATGTGTTCTCATAGAGAAAGGAATGCGAAGCTTTCAATTTTCAGGATATTTTTTTAGCCTATTCCTTAAAAACTCTTACTTAAAAATATTATTTCTTTGTTTAAAACATTTTGTGTCGAAATTTTCTATAATTTATATTAATTTTCATTTCTAAGGGTCTCCAGTAATATTTGCGCTGTATCAGAATATTAACATACTCGATGAAATATCGTACAATATTTTGCACGATAATCTGACCGTCCTGAATTAGTCAGAAAGGATAATTAACCTGCGGTAGTTCGAACTAAACCGAGTTTCGCGTCGTGGTATTCGCGTACTTATACATAGCTGTCGTATATGGCTACTTGAACTATATACTCCGATGACAGGAGCGTACAAACTAGTGAGATTTGTGTACGCGTCCAGAGTGCACAAATCAATTCATAGTGTATGCACGGTGAGAGCCGTCTCATTGGAATGCTGCGTATCTCTCGTTCCGTTGTGTATTCGCACCGAGCGTGTATACACGGTAAGAAAAAAACTATTTAGTTGGAGCCAACTGAATTTAGTTTGACGCAACTGAATAGAGTTGGCTGAAAGTAAATTCAGTTGGCTCCAACTGCATAGTTTTTTTTTCTTTTTCAGTGCAGACCACAGAGCGTGTACCACGCACGGTTCGACCATTGCCGCAGTCAGAAACGTGTGAATCCACAGCCTGGCTGCATCGATGCTATGCGAAGAGTTCCACCGCACTAGGTACAGAGCGTCTCCTTTTCTCGGGTGTGTCTGTAAAAAAGCGAAGCGTGTTCGAGCCTCTTGCACGAGTCACACATTTCGCACTTGCAGTTACTGTGAATTCTTCCGAGAATTGACGAGGAGGAAGTCTCTGACACGTCTCGTCGTCTTCTCTTCTAATGTTTTCCATTCTTACTCGAATACGTGATAAAATGTTTGTACCCTGTCACCCAGCAAATAATAGCAATTGATATTTCAAATTTGTAGTCAAAGAATTGATCGTTTATCAATCAAGCTTTATCGTGGAGATGCCCATCGTTTCTCTAATAAAATTATCATATCCCGCATCTCACAGATTCGTAGCTGATTTCTTCAAAATACTATTTGACTATTAAAAAGATGGAAAAATAAATGAACAAGTAAATAACTAAATAAATTTTTCCTTTAATAATTAACGTTATAACGACATTTTCCGTTTGTAAAAATCATCAAAGGTTTACAGAAGATTGCAGTAGAAAAATAAATAGTTTCAAACCCGGTGTTCTTTATTTTTGGCCATATGATCAATGTATTTTGGATATAAACATTTTTTTAATGTTAAATAATTGAATGGTTTCACTGCGATAGACGCACATTCACTGCAGTGGTATTATATCGAACGAATTCAGCGATGGGCGCATTAGCCGGATTCTTGCGACTCGGGTACAATGGAAACGCGATTTTCTCCGTAAATCTGGTCGATCGTTGGACTCGCTCTGCGCCAGTTGATTAGACTCTATTTACCAGAGCCCGAGTTTACCAATGTGTGGCATTCGCTTTTTCCATCCTCGTTTTATTTCTTTTTCTGTGTCGCTCGAACTCACTCGAATGCGACCCTTTCTGGTTGGGCCCTTGGCCACGTCGGTTGCGCGCGTTTCAATCCCCTTTTGCGGCCAATCAACCACCATACACGAAGCCACGCGTCTTCAGCCTGCGGCGCTCGATAAACTTGGCCTCCGGGCTTCACTAGCACGAACCCACACCCACACTGGTGCAACAGACGCCACTGGAGGATGGGAGAAACTCGCGAGACGTTCAAAGTCAGAAAATAGCGGGTATTTTGGTAGTGCGAGGGGGTCGGAGGGAACTGCTATGCTAGGACGCGAAATAACGGGGCTAGACCCTATCGGCAAGGCAATCAAATCGCACCCCTGCTCTTGCACTAGCTGTGACTCGGAGGACAGTGCGGGTTGCCTCAGCGAGTCGCAGAGACTAGGAAAGCTAAAACTCGTGCAGTAGAGGCATTCGACGAACTTTAAAATCGAATAATGCCTATTTAAAATAACAATACGTCCTGGACAGGGTTAAACATTGTTTCGTCGGGCGTGGGTGAGAGACGAGTCCGCGAGTGAGCAAGAGGGTGACGGGAGCCACCCCCTTATACAACCGGAGCTTGTACACTCCCTTCCCGGGAGCAAATGCGCGCTCCGCATTACCATACGGGATCGGGTTACGAAAATTTGGTTATCCGGCACTGCTGCTACGTACACCCCGTAGTTCCTGCGTGTATATATCGTCGAGTACTCGACCTTAAGCGTATCTCTCGTTCTATGGTTCATACCGCTGGACGAGCACCCTTTAATATTATATTAATCAATGAGGGAGAGGATAATGAAATTTGACGAGCAACTCGAACAGGATTTGTTTTGCAATCCGGCTGGTACTATAAATGTTTATTGAGAACCACGATTAGAAAATTATATTTGCAATGACAACAATGAAAAAATTCTGTCGAATTCAACGAAAATATATTATTCCCAGGGGTTCGATTATAATCGCTAAATTTTAGAAATAATGCGTACATGAAGCTTTCAACGAGTTTCGTTTTTATTTTATTTTCTAACTTTGAATTAGAAAATAGCGTTTTTTATTTTATTTTTCATTCGTTGATACACATTTCTGGATTTAACGAAATTATATATTTATTTTACGGAGGTAGCTTATATCTGGACCAAGGTTATTTACAAATTACTAAGTGTTTAATTAACAATTCATTTTTGACGACATTCGGGTGTACTTATGTCTATGCCTGAACAATTTCGCAGTCGGATGACTGCTCGGCACTCGGGTTACGAACTCTAACTGTGAAATTTTGTGGAGACTGTGGTTTTCCCCGGGGAGCAAAGGGAGGCTTTATCGCCTTCTCTTGCCGCCGCCGCCGTCGCGCCGATGAAGAATCTCAATGAGTATTAAATGTGGGTCAACAGCTGATCGGTCGGATCGATGCGCATTACCATATTCGTTTGTAATATAATCGAGACACCCCTTGAAATGATACAATTACAACCCATCATTTTAAATTGATTTTTTAGTCAAAGACGCAGCGAGTCCGTAGACACACGACTCGAGTCGATCAAGACTCGACTTGGCCGCACGCAAAAAATCGGATGACCGCGCGAAATCGCAGTGTTGCATAAAATAGGATGAATGCCGGTAGACATCCCGGTGAAGAGCCTGCGCGATGTCGAAGCAGGGAAGGGGTTCAATGTGGTGTGAAATAGCCAATCGCTCACTATCCTCACAGCAGAACCGAGCGAAGGCAGCTCGCTTCCTTGCCAGGGCTTCTCGCCTCGCTGGTCATCCGGACTTCGAGGGCTCTCCTTTTCTATCGAGATCCGTCGACGGGAATAAAAACAAAAAAAGAATCGCGAACGAAACTCGAGAGAACGTCCGAGGATACGAGGTGCCATCTATTACACCAGCTATGAGGAAAAAGAATGGAGAATTGTATACCAGCATTGAGATTCCTTCGATAAATCATCGTGGAATTCCGTAGTCCACGTTGCGAACTCGAGTTACTGCGTTCGCACGGTTCTTTCTTCACTTTTTGCCTCGCAATGTCGATTGTTTCTCTTCGGTGCGATCTTTGAATCTATTAGTCCTTTATAAGTCACAAGTATAACATCACTCGTAGGCTCTGCTATCACAACGCGTTATCGAACGGTTTCGGGAGGTGTAATTCATAAAGAGTTTATTTGAAGAACATTTTTTTACATATATATTCTTTTTTTATTTCTATATTGGCACCTTGTTTCTTTTTCCTTGCTCGTGAAGAGAGATTTGGTGTCATGAAAACTTTTTTTTTCGACATTTTCATATCAGGATACTCAAAATGGTTTGAAACATCGACCAAAGTGGTTTAGAAAAAAATGTCCAGATAGATATGTGTGTGTGTGTGTGTGCGCGCGCGTGGGTGTTAAATTCTCGAAAAATGCATACCTCTGCATCTCAAGAATTACTCAATCGATCGAATTGAAATTTCGTGTCCAAATAGAGCAGAAATGTCCCTTTTTCGGTATAATTTTCGCCAAAAATTGATGCATTGATTGACATTTTGTGACATTTTGAATTCTGAAAAAAAATGCTATAAATGCTTTAGCTGTCGCAAATATTCGACTATCGAGCTAAATAGTTCTTCATAATTAACTTAATGTTAAAGGACGTTTGATATGTTGCATTTGGATTAAAATTCACAAAAATTTTAGTATTTAAAAAATTCTGTTGTCGCTCTAATTGATATAAACTTTGTTCAAATAAATTCAAATTTCTTGCATAAACGGACTAATATTTAATGGTGTTAAATGATAAATTTAGCGAGGATCGATAAAAGGATTCGGATTTTATAGCAATTAAATTTTTTCAAGTTTCAACCGCTTCTCTTTACGAAATATTTGATAATTCAAACTAAAAGTTCAGACAAGTATGTAAAAAGCAGGCAAATTTGAAATTTGTACATTGCTTCCTCGTGATTCTCGCCGACCCACAGACCCTCCTCTAGGGGTAATGGTTATTTCGACTCTGGTTTTCCCATTGAGGAAATGGTATAAAAATGTTCAATATTAAGCGTAAACTCTCACCAAATTCAAGACCAAGTATTCTTGTTCCCTAGCCAATTATTATGCGAAGTTTCAGTTTGATTGATAACAATTTTCGAAAGATAGAGCGAAAATAGATTTTTTTTAAGTTATAAAATCATTATTTTATGAAATCTGAACGTTTCGATCGTTTCTTACCAAACTCCCGTTACCGATTTGGATAAAACTTGAAGGAAACTAACGAGAGGTGCGATCCGACCCGTGTACAACGTTTCAGGATGATCGAGTAACCCGTTATCGACACATATCCATTGCAATTTTGCAAGCGCAACACACACTCTCTATCTCTCTCTCTATGAGGAAGCAATAATATTCAAGAATATTTGGTATTAAATTTAGTGAATATCGATGGGGGGATACGAATTTGATAGAACATAACATGTTTATATTCATACTTGCCCAGGTATGCAATAATAAAAAGCCGTTAACTCTTAAATGACTTGGGTAATTGATCTAAAATTTATAACATAAATAATGAACTAAGTTCTCGTCATTGACAATAATTTTTGCTTAAATATATCGAAGCAACAAGTGTTTAGAGTACTTTGATTTTTAAAATTAATCGCTAAATTTTCATTAAATTTTAGTTTCTACATTATTTTAAGGTTGCGTAGTAGAACATGCACGTTGCTACTTTCATTATTTTTCATTTTTCAAACAGCCTCATCCAGGAGGAAACCAAAATTGAAATGAAAAGTAATGTGAAACCACATAATGCACATAACAAGATTTAACTTTGTTTCCGTCTCCTGCAATTATGCAATTCTATTCTAATAATATATAAATTTATTTAGTTTTGTTTTTTTTTTTCTAAAAGCGCCTCTTCGCATCGACAAATAAATAGATAAATATTTCACAAAGCAATTAGAACTAAGAAGAGACAAATTGGGGTTGTAGAAGAGGTATCCATACGTTAAAAAAATATAACTCTTTCAGGTGAAAAATAAAAATTGCGCTTCTACTCGAAAATAGAGAAATGCGTTGGTGTGGAAATTCGAAACGAGTTGCCTATGCGAACGTACCCGCTGCCCGAAAACCGGATGCGAGTTTGCTCGCTCACTCCGAGTGAGCTCGACAACTTCTCTCCCCCTTCGACGTGGCTGTATGTGTAAAGCAACGACGCGAGCATTAGCATGCGCCCCGCGAGCCTACATATTTTGGGGAGTCAACGCGTGGAATACCAATATTACGCTTTGACATTCCAATAAAACGCGGCCGATTTGTTTACGAGCATGTCCGTCGAGAGCTGCCTGTCTCGTCTGTCTACCTGTCCGCGCGTAGTCGTTTTCGCTGGTCACGCTGTACGTATGAGCGACCAGATGACGTGTAATAAAATATTTTTTTCAAACCCTCCATAGTAACCAGGCGCCACTTTTTTTTTGTAAAATACGTAAAGACCGTACTTCGTCTGGGTGACGTCCGAAGCACAGCAGAGAATACAAACGTTTATAAGTGATAAAGATAAAAATCGAAAAGTCGAAACGAAATGGGAGATAGACTCTGGCACAAGTGACGTAAGAGATGACATAATTAAAATGAAGACAAATCTAAATACCATTTTCAATTGTTCTTTTGAAATAAAACAATATGTCATCCAAGTATCGAGAAATATAAAAATATAAATTATCTATTAAATTGTAATATTTATTTCCAACGATTGACAGTAAATAGTATTATTATTATTTTATTATAGTTAATAATAATTAATCTTCTTAAAATTGTTATAAATATTAATTTTCTTACTCGTATTATTTTAACTACTGTTTAAAAATGATTTTTGAAGAAAATTGACAACAATTCCTGATAGAAGACGTATTGCGTTGAATTATATTCATACGAACAACATGTTTAAGAGTAACACATAGAAATTAATGATAATAAATTTGATACAAGACAAGTTGCCAATTAGCGCGAAGCAGTATTTTACAAAAATATTGTAAACTTTCCATTTCAAACATTATTCCTCTCTGTACCGAACGTAAGTCTGGTAAACAGGAAATCGGGAATTACACGCAGAGCTTGAAGCGGGTTCTGCATCGAGCAGCAGCTTCTAATATCGTTGGGAGACTGCTGACTTTGTGTAGAATCCGCGCATAATACAGTACATTATACACGTTGGTATGTGGGATCACGAGATTGACTCGGCGCGGCCATTCGTCCTCTCGTTACATCGTCCACCGGAGCGTCCAGCCGCAAAACCGCATGGACCGCCATGGTACAGCCGCGAATCGTACAACAGAACTTCCCTGTACTTTCTCGCTATCGAATCGGCTTCTATTCTGCTACATTCTTCTTCGAGTTGCCGGTAGTCACCGATTCCATTCCATGACTTCGCTTTAAGTCCTTTAACAACACACAGGAGTCAAGGATTTTTACCGAATATCTCTGAATTTTCATTGTCTTCCGGCGCAAAGAACGTGCAGCCTTCGATAATTCACAAGGATACACCTTGAAAGCAATGACGAAGTACCAACTGTGCAACGCACAATAGTTGACCGCGGTGCGTTCATCGTGTAGATACCAGCAGGATGACAATTGCGACGCTAGTTTTGTCTTTTGTTTGAACATCCCGAAAGAAATGTATAACCTGGGTGAGTATCGAGGACACTATACCCGGTTTATTATATCCTTCTGCAGGTCCTTCCAGTCCTCAACGTAACGCACGACGAGCGCACCGGGATCGTCTCAGTTCCTTGTCGTTTCTGGTGCTCCACTTGGACCGGCACGGGGTCCTCGAAATCTCGGGTCCCGATCTTGTTTCCCTTGCGTCGTCCTCGTGTTGTTCCCTTCTCTCGCTCTCACTCTCGTATACTCATCCATCGCAGGATGTAGGTACGAAGATTGTCGTATAACGGTAGGTGTTGTCCGACGATATATTACTCCGGAGTCGTTGTGTTACATCGTAACGTCTCTTTCCGTATCCAAGATCTACTTCACCGTATACAGATTCGATCTTCACCCCCCTTTCGAATAACTGTACACAAAATTATATGCAGTTACACTCTGCAATGGCCTCAACACAAATTTCAGTATTTTTTTCTCTCTGTTTGAGATTTTAAGAACGCGTAACTAAATTAATTTTTTTTAAATAACTACAATTTCTGAGGACAATAGTTTTATTGTCTAAAATTATGTTAATAAATAATTCATACATCGATATATAAAGTTTTTATGCATTAACGGTTTATAGTAGATTTTATAGTACTTGTGAGTGGACTTATTAAATAATTGGTACATAAACCAAACAAACCAGTTGGTTTCAATGCAGAATCATTAAATATTATCTCAAATATTTTTAAGTTTATAATATTTACAACAAAGTAAGGTACTCGATGGACGTAAATTATTTGTCGCGTCTCTATACGCGCAGTTACAATTTCGTCAGAGGTTTATTCCATACCTTGTGCCAGCGAATAACGGTACCGGAGTATGAGCAACCCTCGTTACAATTCGATTAGGAGCCGGCGACACTGGGGTGCGTATTTTTAATATATCGATCAGTTAATACTAACCACTCACTTGTAAGCTTAATAACATTTATAATAGCGCGAGGTGCTTGCGATAGTTTTAATATTTATCGCGTGGAGATATCTCTTCCGGAGTGAAAATTTCGTCAGAGGATGCATTAAATGGGTTTTTCATATCTCTAGCGAAAGGTAACCATAACGGTATGTGGACTCAAGCTATCCCGGTTGCAGGTCGAGAAAGGTCTGCACCAGCGAGGGAGCGAAGGAAGGGGCGAGCATTCGTGCATCTTCTCGTAACCTGTTCGGTTTTACGGACCTGTTCGGTGATCATGTTCCTTGTTAACATCCTCGAAAGTCTAGCCCTCGTTGCTACCCTTTCTTTTTCCATTTCTGTCTGGACCCTTTCGACTGGTAAGCGTCAATCTCAGCTACCGTATCGAGAGACTGCATCCGGAGGCACCCAGCAGGAAAGCAATTCGAATCGTGCACGAGGACGACAACGAATACGACGGTTCAGAAACAATTCGATGCTGGTGAAGATAATCGGTTGTTCGGTGGCCGAGTCGCGAAGCCACAATCATAAAGTTGAACTGTCACCTCACCGGTTTGTCCCTTACTGTGTTCACGGTATCTCTAACAGGTCCTGATCTACCGATATACCGATGTAGAGATAGAAATCCGCACCTTGCACACGCCACGGGACATCTCACTTTTCTCCAGACAACCCACGAGCCATTTCTCATTATTTCATTGTTCATTCTTTGACAATCTTCAATCACGTCTCTTTTACTTCAGGACCACGTACTTCTGCTCGATCCCTACTGCCTTCTCTGTCTCTTCTTGTTTTTTTTGGGCCAGAACTTTCTCTTGTTTTTTTTCTTCTACGAATCGGTAACCCTCGATACTTTCTTCGATTTCTTTTCGCCATGCTGACCCAAGAACGTGAAGAAGTTATTGGTTTTTTTTTTCTAATGGTGCTAACGTTTATTTCATGAGAAGACTGAGCAAATACGCGTAGCAATTGACAAAGACTATTTATTTTCTTTACACGCGGGAGATCCGTCGCTTTCTTGGAGAGGGTGAAAGAGAGAAGAAATGAATAAGAGAAAGGAAAAAAAGGGGTTCGAATGATTCGATTCGTTTCCCTTCGCTTCGAAAGATCCCTCCCTAACGTACGACGATGAGCGGGGAGCTACGGCCACCAAAAGCTGCCGGGAACAGTCGGAAAAGAGCGCTCTCCGAGGATTTGGAACGCGCGTCAAGGTATCCTGCACTCTGGATACAGTTAGACGGGCCAGGGTGTACGCTAGCATGCAAGAAACGAGGGCGAGGGTCCTGGCCCAAGGTCGTCTACTAATTTGAACGAATAGCTCGACTTCCTTTCTTCTTATTCCGAGCTGTTGTCCCCTTCTCGACGATGCTTCGACTTCCTCGCGGGGGTCAACACTTAACATTGTACGTCACTCGCACGATAATAACCAAAAAACGATGTATACATGAGGTTTGTTCTAGTTAGTCAATAATCTCGACAGTCGGATCTACTTCCTACACATTTATGAGTCCTTTTTGGCCACTTCCGAACGCGGGGTGGCCCACCTGAAGTGAAATACCGCATTTTTTCGTAGCATTTACCCAACCAGAAACCGTCTACCCACAAAGAGTTAGCGACTGAGACAGTTGCTTAATAATATTTGAAACTACCTTTATCGTTCCTCGCAAGCTGGCGTCTCTGTCTGATAAAAATAAAATGAAAAATTGATCTTCTCCCTTATCGGACAGTGGAACTTTGTGCACCGACACGTCCGCAAAGTTTGCTGATGTTCACGGTTATCAGAATGATGAAAAAATGAAAACAAAAATCCGAGAGGCACGCTTGTGATCCTACGCTGCCGTCGGTTTGTAGACGATCAGGATCAGCGAGCGGACCAGCGTGTTCGGACACCCGGAATATATATAGTTCGAAATACACGAAGCAGCTGTATATTTATCATGTAAGCGGGCAATTTAGGAACGATCATTTTTCACAGGGTGACTTTACTTTGGCTGGCTCGCAGGGTTGAACGGGGGTTCCTACCCCGAGACAGGACAAGCTGTATGGGTGGTTGTGTTATTGGCCGGCGGCTACGAACGAGAGAAAACGGACATCACCCCTCCGGGTTGCGACGGGCGCGTTGCGACCTTCTTCTTTTTCCTTCTCCTTCTATTTTCCTTTTCTCGCCGTGCCTCTCTCTACACTGACTGATGGTCTTCGGTGAGCTTTCTGGCGCGAGCGGGTCCCCCGCTTTCCCGCGGGTGCGCGACGCTTCATCCATACGTGACCCGGTTCACTCTTTGTTGCACTCTATATGCTGATGAGACTACGATAACATCGACTCCGTCGGGCGTTACTCACGCGCAGCGCATTTCGGTCATGTGAATTTCGCTAAGCAATTTTTCCTGCATTTCCGGAACGGCTCTTATGCCGAAAAGCGATCGTAGCGTAGTTCAAAGGCAATTTTGGATTTTAAATAAATTATTTCTCCCATTGGGTACTTAACTTCCTACATTAGCAAAAATTAATTTTAATAAATGGATGACTCAGTGTTAGATAAACAAAATTTGTCAAATTTTACGAAATACTTTAGTCGTTTTATCGCATAATCCTTTTCTGTACTTGTACATTTATTATAAAAAAAAAAAAAACTTACGATTACTAAAATATTTAATATAATTTTCGGGTAGATTAAATTATAGTTGGGTTCTGTGAAGAAACATTTTTTGACAATCTTGGAATTGAGAATAATTATTTCTCTCATCAGATATTTAATTTCGAGAGAGAGAGAGAGAGAGAGAGAGAGAGAGAGAGAGAGAGAGAGAGAGAGAGAGAGAGAGAGAAGAGAGTTTGATAAACGAAGAGTATTATATAATTTTTGTGTAGATTAAATTATAATTACATTCCCCGAACAAAATTTTTTTATTATCTCAGAACTTAACAAACAATTGACATTGTTTAGTGAAAATGTTAATGAGCCTGTAAATGGCGTAAAACTTGAGAGGCTTCGTAATTAGGATATCTTATTATAACTAGGTTCGTGCTAGCACTTTGGGGAAACCCCGCTTTCGAACAAGTATCTGCAAAGAGGGTGTTCTCGAGAAACGAGAGATTGTGGAAAGTGTATATAGCATAATATGAAAGTGAGAAAGCGAGCGAACGTCGCCGTCGGGCAGTCGAATAAAAGATTGCCTCTTCCTCCTCCTCCTCCTCCTCGTTGTCGTTGTCGCAGCAGAGAAGCCATAGGACGAGAAACGAAGTACACAAGAGTAACGGCCTGTTAAAGATAAGGAAATGAGGTGTCGCGCTATTCTAGGGCGCGCAGAAGGATGAACGAAGAGAATGAAGTGAGCGCCACGTCCGGGAAAGGGTCCGCGCTCATCTCTTTTTCTGTAACATAGAAAGAGGCACAGTTCAGCTAGCTGTAGCCTCTTTGCCTCTCTCGAGCGTTGGAGCACCCCTCGGGGATTTGGTTTGGACCCCCCATGCGTCGCGACCTCTCTGCAACAGCCAGGAACGTTGCTCTTCTTCTTCTTCGCTGGTTCTTCGAATACCTTTACACTCGGACGCCTTCTCTGCTTTAGCTGCTGACCCTCGCTCGCGGAAGGGGACAGAAAGAGACGGGGAAAGTCTCTATACATACGATCCCTCTTTTCTCTCCGAGTGACGAAATAACTCTCATCGAGATTCGTCGTTCGAGCGTGAAGAAAGACAGTCCGAAAGAGTGACTCTGTCATTCCTTGACCGGAGAGAAAAATAGATTCCTTCAATGAATTCGAGGATCGATACTAATTGTTAAATGAAGAACGGCTATTAGAATTCGCTCATAGAAGGATCAGAAGCACATTGTGTTTCTTATACATTTGCAGACACTCGAAGGTTTCCAGAAAAATTGAAACGTTTCCCATCGTTTTCCCTTAAGGTGATGTAGTATACCGACTGAGCCGGCATGAGGGCAAGTGAGATACCACTATTGACGATCGTGAGAGAGTGAGAGATAACGACAGATACGTGTAACGCGTTTGAAGTAAGAATTTTCATTCGATTCATTTAAAAGATTCGAAGAATAATAACGTGATAAGATCGTTCCTAAAGTTTATAAAAGATTCTTGATCTAAAAGCTAAACTGAGACATTCGTTTGTAAGGATCCAATGAAATAACGTCGAATTGGACCCGAAGAAATTGCATAGCGCGCCGACTTCACTACTACTAATTCCCGTTCGATTACTTTAGGTATACTCGAGAAAGAGGGTACACAGTTTATGTGTATGGGGATGGGCTTTCGGCTCGCGTAAGTCGGTAGAAGCGAGCTACGTTAACCGGGCAAATTCTTATCTCCCTCGCGGGGGCGGTGGTAGCAAATATAGCCACTGGGAAAGGGACCGACGGTAGTGAGGTAGATAACAGTGCACCGCGGACGATCTAATCTCGCGTCTGATTTAACTCGCTTCATAATTCTACCGACCTAATCTCAATCCACGGTCGACCGCGTATAAGCATGCGTTCTACAGTTATAATACCTACGTACTATATACGTACGACCCTTGCCGGTACGATTCGCATCCGGAGAGCCGAAAATTTACATATACATTTAATTAGGCGACCGGCGTACATGGGGTATATTGTATGATGTTATATAATATTATAGTAACGCGAAAGCCACGCAGACTTGCGTATAGGATTGAGCTTGGTTCTACGAGACACGGTAATGTTTCGAGCGAAAGAGCTTTTTGGACTCGCGATGTAACGATTTTAGTTGCCAGTCACAAAACACACTCGAGGTATCTCTCATCGTGTGAACGTGACACGAGTATCCAAATCTTCGCTCGAATAGTTTCATCAAACGTTCCTCGGCAGCAATAGAATGTTTTGTCTCTTACGGCTATTGCAATCGTAAATTTTAGCTGCCTTAACGCGAGTCAGTAGTAAAATTTTTTTTAATTAGATAAGAAGTTTGATACTCTCAAGGGTAAGGTTTGTTTTGCGAAGCCTCGTCGCTAAGAACGTAGGTCCAACCCCTAAAATATAACCCTCAGTGCAGTATTTACCCTTCATATTGGCCTTTTCATTCGACCTCGCACCTACAGTCATAAGACATTTTTCGTGTGATGTACAACGTGTTTTTATAAATTCCCGACGTTAGGCTGAGATATCTCCGATGCGGACATTTAGTTGAGGCTCATGCATGATCCCTTCTAGTTTGGCCCAACTCTATTAGGGATCCAGTAAGGTAATCTAATCATCAACCTGACAGACCCGGTCTACTTTACAGATTTCCTTGTTAAGAGATATAAAGGTTTCCCGATTAAGCCTCTAATAAACAAATTTAATGAAATAATATTTATAGGAACTTATCGAATCGGTTTATCTTGCACTTTTAATTAAATATCCGAAGTTGGTCAACATATCGGTACATACTGATCGTTGAAAAAAAATCTATGTAATGGTTTTTGCCTTTGGTGGAATGAGAACCTGGAGAAGCCGTTGATTCATTGTTGCGTTGCGCCTTTTATAATAGTAGCTCACTTGGCTATGCACATTTAAGGAAATTTATCTTTTGATTGTCCACTGAAAGTATTTAAAAAAGTGTAAACAGGTCATTTATTTTATATGATTGCGACTCAAATAATACAAATAAAAAGATTAAAGAAAAGTTTAACTTATGTTAACGTGTTTACCGACGAAAAATTCCACGGATTCTCATAATGTTGCTGAATGCTCGCATATCGTATAGTGTACTTTGTATCGACTACAATAATTAATAATCGATTGTGATTATTGAAATAAACAATACATTTGTAAATTAACAATGTACCAATAACTGTTAATTGATAATCGTTGAGTATTCATTAACAATTCAACGAGAAACTTCAAGAAACTGTTTACATTGTACTTTTTGTGAAAATTGCGTACATTGAATAATTGTTCATCGATAGATGATTGACAATTAATAATCAACAATAAAGAAATATTAACCGATATTGAGAAGCCAAGAAGTCAAGTAATGACATTTGTGACGTCCTGACTTCTTGATTCACAATCATACAATACGCGCGTACGTTTAAACAAAATACACGATACATTTACAAATACGCGACATTTAACAGGTGAATTAAGGTCACGGGACAAGTCGACGGAGTACTCGTACTCGAGGTTCCGTCGGTATATGTCAACCTTCCTTATTTTCTCAGAGACGATTCGTGTATAAAAAAAATCAAATTAATTCGGTTCACGTATAAAATGAGAAAATACGGGACATTGTAATGTTGTGACTCGGTCGGTATGTCACACCGCTTTGAACAAATTTTCGGCAAAAATAATTATACGTTTTTTAACAATTTAGTTGACGATTGGTTAATATTTTTTTGCCGATGGTGTATTTATAATTAATTAACAATTGTTAATGGATCATAAGTTCGAAGTAACTTACACAGGCTGTGGAGTTATAATAAGTCGTTAACTTGTCCTTATAACAGTAGCCAGTAGCGTATATTACTATTGTACGGTACTACATTGAATCGTATATATATAGTAGGACAAGAAATATCTACTATACTCAATCAGTTATAAAATGTACCTATTGGACCAAATCAAATTTACCATCGAGTATAGTAAATATGCCTTGTCCTGTTAACGACGAAAAAGGCGGCACGAATTACTATAGTATCCGGTAAATTCTACATGTTTTGTAGTATATTACTATTGTAGGGTAGTATATTGAATAGTATATATGGGACAAGGAATATCTACCATATTCAATAGTAAAATGCACCTATTGGACGAAATCAAATTTATTATCGAGTGTAGTAAATGGGCCTTGTCCTGCTAACGACAAAAAACCGCGGCACGAATTACTATAGCATCCGGTAAATTCTACGTAAATGTTATGTAGTTTTCGCTACTATTATTGGGACTCAACACAAGGGAAAAATAGCAGTTTCGATCCAATCGGTCGAAAGTTTAAAATCCTCAAAAAATCATCAATATTACAGTATTAATAAATATTTGCAAGGGAAAGTTATTTGCAAATGTGAACAATGGCTTAAATAATGCAGCATATGATTATTTTCAAAAAATTATAGGTTATGACTACTGTGATTAAATCGTATATAAATGGGACAAGAAATATCTGTTATACTCAGTAGTAAAATGAACCTATTTGACGAAATCGAATTTACCATCGAGTGTAATAATTATGCGTTTCCGATGGTTGTGATCTCCCATGACACCCGTCTCTCTCCCCCTCTCTCTCTCTCTCTGCCTCTCGTGTGTGTTGAATTAAATTATTAATCGAATTAAATGTAATATCAATATTAAATTTGATTTGAATTAATTGAGATTACATCTCGTACAACTATTATGCCATTTAGATGTATTCGATTTAACGGTAGTCACATAGCGTGATCGGTAGCGTTAGCGTGTTAGGTAGTTAGCTAGGTAGGTTGTAGGTTCAACTTTATGTGTAGGCAAGACATTTTTTTCAGTGAAAACCGCTATCCAACGATTGCTGGTGACAAAATATATCTGAAATACTAATTCTCGAGTCGGAAAAATATGTATTTGGTTTACTTTTAATGTCACCAATATATTTTATCATCATTTTATTATGCCGCATACACAACAAACATCCATTCCCGTAATAATCTGTATAGCAAACGAATTATGGTAAAAATTACCAGTGTAGGATAAGTAATAAAAACTAGGCATCGAGCATTAAACGTAGCAATGGTTAGTTATAGTTACAATTGTTATTTTACTACGTAGTATTCTT
Organism: Cylloceria caligata; assembly: GCA_963942595.1. NCBI lineage: Eukaryota > Metazoa > Arthropoda > Insecta > Hymenoptera > Ichneumonidae > Cylloceria > Cylloceria caligata. Next base: position 18,803,230 of record OZ012710.1, on the reverse strand, counting down.
AAGTGCAGGCACTAACTGTCCATATAATCTCTATTGGTTGTAATTTAAGGTATTACAATTGTTGTTGCTGATACAATTTTTTCCCGTGTGTTATCTAAAATATTTATTAAGGATTTCAAAATTTATTAACAGTTAATAAATAGTGTTATTATAATAAAATTTTATACCGAAGGCACTTTCTTCAAATGAAAGATTTACTTTAGCAATCAGTTTCTCGTAACTTATTCAACGTTTCTTACCAATATAGAACGATTTTTGGCAACGAGATTAAATATAGTTGAAACGACTTCAAATTTCTTAATAATTATAAAATATAAATTTGACATAACTGTTATCTCGACGAAGCATATAGATATTTGTTAATAATTAACAAATGTTGAACTTAAGTTAATACAGATTTGTTAATAGTTATCAAATCACCGTTCGAGGACCGAATGATTGTCTCAATTACCAAACGGTCAACAGATTTGTTTATGGTTATCAAATCTATATTTGAGATAAGCATCGTCCATTTGGTGGCATAACTATTATGTTTATTGTCAATCGTTGTTCTTCGGCGGATAAGTTCGGTCTTGAGTGACGTCGACGCTATCATACCACACTTGTATCTTTGCAATGCGAGTGAGTTGACGGTAGGCTAGTGTTTCATAAAAAGTGAGAATTTATTACGATCATCGATGGACAACCTTAACGATCTCCTCGTTTCGTGGGACCTGCATGTAGAGTCGATGCAACCCTTTGAACGTAAGTATAGAAAATATTAACTGATACAAGTGTTTGCAATAGTTCTGTTCAACCTGTGTTAAAGGAAATCGATCTGACGGTACATACAATTAGAGAAATGTGGAGCAAAGTGGTCCACTTAAGCAATTTAGCGAGTTTTGTCGATTTACAAATAATCTTTCAACTATTATTGAGTCCCAAAAGTTATTAGCCAATCTCAATTTCCCTATCTTGACAAAGTAAATTTATGGAGCAAAGTGGACTTCTCCTCAAATGCAATACAAATGTATAATTGACAATTCTAAGTAATTAGCAATACAGACGTTGTAATTGAATTGTTCTCGAATAAAATATTAACTCCGCAATCCGTTCGAAGCTTTCCTATACTCCGTCCAGCACGCACGGGTGACAAAACCTCGTGCTTACCAGGTAAAGGCGATGACTGCGGAAAAACCGCAGTCATCGCAAGTCTGTCATATCGGGCCGAGTTAACGAGCAAAAAACCAAGGACCGCGAGAACAGCCAAATTCTCGTCTTCGGAGGACCTTTCCTACATTTTTTGCGACCAACTCTATTCGCATTCGTCCGAAGACTGGATCTGCAGTATGTCGTGCCAAAAGTGGGCTTACCTCTTGTGTTCAGGTGTGGATAACGATGATATCGGTTATCAATGTGATTTTTGTAAATAGCGTGAATAAAATAACCATCTCTCAACAATTTGTACATTGATTTCTACCCTCAGCCTCTTGTAACTATAAATTTCTCATGAAATAAGGTAATTATTAATTTTTTTATTTTACGGTCTCCACGTTTTCTGCTTATCACCTTGAAATTATTGTTCAATAGCGTCTGAAACGTAACGAGAATAGTGAGAACATAGTCTGAGTTCGAAATAACAATTCAATAAATGTTACAAAAATTTTTGTTTTCAGATGAGTCCACTTTGCACCAGAATTTGAAATTTTGTAAAAGTCCACTTTGCCCCATATTCTCTTACATATACAGTTAATTACTCTTAAGTATTCTTAATCTATGAATTATTCTCTTTAAATTATTACAATAGTGACTATGAATAAGCATTTTATTATTAATCCTAATGCTATGTTGAGTCAAAATTATGTTCATCAAACCATTTATTCACTGTTAATAAATAATTATTTGTTCACCCTAACATAATATTTATTTCGTCGTATCCAACTTGACAATTTGTTAACAGTTAACAAATCCTAGTACCTGCAAATAAACTCTCTTCTCAGTGTCGTTGTCTACACGGAAATGAAACATATTTAACGATAAATACCAGATATGAAAACTTTTTGCTGTTAAATATATAATATACATCTGATACATATCCTAAATATCCATCAAATATTTAAAAGATATATAGAGGATATAGAATATTTTGCCGTTATATATATATTGCCGAGATGAAAGGCAGTATCTATAGAAAAAATTCTGTAAATAATAAAATAATGTAATTACAATAAATTTTATTTAAGGAGTTGTCAAATGAATTATGATCGAATCCGTGGGACAATAAATTTTTTTATTCTATAAAGATTTTGAACCAGTGTACGAGTACGTCGAGTCCTGCGTATCTTGCAACAACTTTTATCGTGTTAACGGCGCGAGAGCTTAAGCTTAACGAGCAGATTCGGACTGCAGGTCAAGGACGATATTCGATCGATTTTTTGATGACATTCGATTATATTCGGAAAGGACGGAAAGTAGATTGAAGCGTGTCTATGGATTATCGTTACAATACCATTAGGTGGGAGTGAAATTAGGTGTAGCGTTGCTCGTGTAATAAGACATCGGGTTCCCGGATATCCCGGGATCCGGGTCGTCTCTCTCTCGTTATGGTCACACGATTAAGTCGAGAAAGCGCAGGCGGATGGGAACGTCTTAGTCTTTAGCTGCTGTGGAATAGTGTGTCAGTGTGCGCGCGTTCGTACCACGAGCGAACCCGCGGTACCTTAAAGCCAGCAATCATGTTGCATAATACTCCCATTAGATAACATAATCGAAAGTGGATTTATGGCAGGCCATCGTGCTGCTGCTGCTGCCACTGCTACTGGGGTGGAAGGGAAAGGCAGGAGGCATAAGGCGAGAGCAGCCCCTTCTGCCCCCTCTCGCGACCCATATCGCCAAACCCTCCAGGCTTCCAATTCTCCTTCTCTCTCCCTCGCACTGTCGTATTCCCTACACGAATTCGGTTCTGCGACAGAACACGACGCGTGTTTGCCGCCTCTTGTGATATGATGAATATGATCGGCGTGTCTCGAGAATCCTTCGAGAATTCCTAAATTTAAGACGACGATGAATGAGAGGTACATCGATTTCGATTCCTCTTACAACATCGTATCACTCGAATACTTTTGAATTTATTTATTTCTATGTGTTATGCAAATAATTCGTGGAATGTCGTGGGCTATCATTTATGAAAACGTGAGAAAATTACGAAAGATTGGTTAAATAATTTCGATTAACAATATAATAATACAAAATACAAAATATTTTATTTGTATTTTTTTAGTTATCACTTAAAAAATACGACATTGATACTTCCATCAAAAAATTGAGTAACTCGCCAGTTAAATACGCTGCTCGTGAGACAGAAGCTACAACTCGTTGCTAAGCTGCTTCAACTTTGTTAATTATAAAAGTGCGCTACTCATTTCAAAATATTCATCATAAACCCGAAATATGTTAGTTATGTTGTTTCTCACTTTAAAACATTAATTTATTCATATTTTCACGACAATTTTGTCACATTCGTAATAAATTGAAAGTTTTTCAACACCCGTGTAACTAAGAGTCCAAAAAACGTGGAAATACCAGGAAATTCCTGACGGTAGTTATTATTATATAAAAATATATTTGAGCCTAGAGAGGACAGTAGCCAATATAAAAAATATATAAGACATCTAGGCATTCTCTATACTTAGCAAGTATTCAAAGAATTAATTTAGAAAAAAATATTCGCGTACATTTCAGTGCAAGTGATAAAAGTAAAATGTCTTTGGCGGTCTTTGTATCTCTTAATTTATAATAAATAGTGATGTTTTCGATTCTTGGAATAAAGGGGAGGATATATTGATTAATTGATTGATTTTTTTGTTCATTTCCATAGTTTCCTCAGGTGGTGCTTCAATAGGTAAAGCAGGCCTTATGGTAAATAAAATGTAATACGTATAATCTCGATTCTACATTTGCTAGATATCGCGAATAAAGAGCATCCATCGTAGTTCCGGATTTCATTGTTGCGACATTGGGATCGTTATTCATATGTAGATCAAATTTTTCGCAAAGAAAGTTGACCGTTGATAAAAAATTTACGATAAAATCATCACCAAGGATAAGTGCTATTATGTCGTTTCTCTTTCCAAGAGCAGCAGCACCTACGCGACAGCATATCAACAATTACCGATGTATGTCAACAAGATTTGGATTTACAGAAATGTAAATGGCTACAGTGATAATTATTTTTCCATTAACCGTTTGAGATGCAACAATACAAACATCATCAACTGGTGTCACCGCCGCTGCATATAATTGGGATTCCGTAACCCTGCCTATCTTATTTCATTGCCTTAATCCGTCTCTCTCTCTCTCTCTCGCTCTCTCTCTCTCTCTCTCTCTCTCTCTCTCTCTCTCTCTCTCTCTCTCTCTCTCTCTCTCTCTCTATCTCTATCTATTCTCTATTCTATATCACTGCAGCTGAGCCTTTCTTTGCGAGTATGCACACATATACAAAATATAAATGTACAGGGTGTCCGCCGGGAAGGTATACTACTTTGTTTTGCCGCCATTTTGGTAAACGTTAGTCTTGACAGTTCATATTTGGCAGTCAATAATGAGTGACGAGGCACATTTTCATTTAAATGGATATGTGAATAAACAGAATAGTCGGTTCTGGGCAATGGAAAACCCTCAAATTATTCATCAGTCACCTTTACATCCATCAAAAGTGACAGTCTGGTGTGCAATTTGGTCAGGAGGAATCATTGGACCTTACTTCTTTGAAAATCAAAACGGCGTAACGGTAACTGTGAATGGGGAGCGATATCGTGATATGATTGAAAACTTTTTAACGCCACAACTGCATGCTTTGGGCTTGATTAACATGTGGTATCAACAAGACGGTGCCACATCGCATACAGCCAGGATTACAATGGAATTACTGCGAGACCTCTTTCCACAACAAGTTATTTAAAAAAATGGTGATGTTGATTGGCTTCCACGGTCGCCTGATTTGACTGCTCCGGACTTCTTTTTGTGGGGATATCTAAAAAGCAAGGCTTATGCAAACAAACCAGAAACGCTTGAGCAACTCAAACAAAATATTCGTGATGAAAATATGGAAATACCGCGTGAAATGTGTGAGAATGTAATGAAAAATGTGCTCAAAAGGGCTCGCATTTGTGAGGCTAACACAGGCGGATTTATCTGATATTGTATTCCATACATAATTGCCGACATTAAATAAAACATTTATCAATATAAGATCCATTCTCTTTCATTTAATCAAAAATTATAAACAAACAAAGTAGTATACCTTCCCGGCGGACACCCTGTATTTAGTCCGCAAGGAGTAGGAAACCGAAGAACCGCACAAAGCGGAGACGAAGAATAAGCAACTCTCTCTCGTTCTCTCTCTCTCCCTAAGTTACATCTTTCGTCTCCTCTTATGTAACGAAATGTTGCAAAAAGCGTGACGCGGCCTTGAAATTTTACTCTCAGCGAGGTTAAAGAAGTTTCACTTCAAAAGAAAAGTTTTCTGTTAATAAAATGATTATCTTAAAATAAATGACGAGCCAAATGGGCAATGGTAGCATCGTTTGTTTCAATCCAACGTATTTAAGAGGATGTGACAGCCTTACCCTTGGCCGTCCCGTACCTATTTGGTATAAAAAATTGTTTTCCTATCGTTTCAAAGGTGTGGGATGTTTCCGGACAAAAGCAAATTTGGTTAATATGCGTAACGAATAGACAAAATGATAGCTAATTTGCTTTTATCCAGAAATTTTCGGCACCATTGAAAAAGTAAGTAAATAATTTTTGATACCGACTGCGGTATCTCGCATAATCTTAATAAAATCTGCTGTACATACAACAGAGAAATATTTAACGATCATAATTATTATTAAATATTTATTATTCAAATAATTTTATACCGCGTGAAAGATAGTCGCGTTGATTACAAAAAAAAATGTCTCATGAAACAAGCTTCTCTCGTTTGACTTTCTATTAAATTAATTTGTTTAACGAGGTGCGTGGTAGCCGGTGGTGCCTGGTGTGCCGGAGATGTTGCCAGGCACAATTTGTGCCGGCTTGATTAGCAGTTGACGTTGGCTATTGTGGTCTCACAAACGTCGGTAAATACCCGAATTACGTGTAGAGCCCGAAGCGTCGCACGACGCCTTCGACACACCGGGCGCGTTTGCACTCGCGGTATTAGGACCGAGCAGGCTCGTCGCACTGGCCCAGTTGTCAACTTCTCGTTGGACGTTCCATTCGAATGCAAATCGCGAGTAGCTACCGCGCGATGAAGAGCGAAAGCGCGAGCGGAACAGTCCGTAAATTTGCGAGAGCTCGACACAGGAGGGATGCGAAACACAACGCAGTCCTATTACGAATGCCATCGGTTTCGTACTGGCTGCGAAATGGGTTTCAGTTTTTTTTCTTCTTTTTTTTTTCAATCTCCCATCCTCCACATCTGTACGCCCCGCAACTGCCCTCTGCTGTTACACGAAGAGCTGATAGTGAAGAATCCTATCTTCCTTTCTCACGTAGACACTACGGACTGAGTGGAAAAGTTTTATCGATTTCAGCCACTTACTTTTTTTCCTTCGACCCTTATTTTCCCTGAAGTTCAACTCTGCTCTTAAAATCCTTTCGAATTACCACGAAATAGTCGGACAAGACGACGACAGATATACGAAATTTCTATTTCAACCAAAATTGACTTCTTTTTTTTATTAAATAAATTCCTGAGCTAAAAAAGTGACTTCGACAGAACGGAGCAATTTTCCAAGCTTGGTGGCAACACGCCGTATCGCTCCGGATACAGATTTCACGCTCCGGTATTCTCGTAACGCGGGGTATACTTTTCTGGATCCCCAAAACAAGCGACAAGTTTACCTCCGCGACATCGTCTCACCCCAACCACAAGTATCACTAGTGTTCTTGCAGTAGTACTATACACGCGTGGCTATTCTCTCTGTCTCTCTCTCTCTCTCTCTCACACTCTTTTAAAATCCCTACAAGCCATCCACAAAACAGATGCACCCCACACCGCGAAATAGCTTTTTAAACTTCAGAGAACGCCTGCAACCCCTCCCGCTGTATTCGAGGACAAGAACCCGCGAGTTAATACAAGAGAAACAAAAGTGTCTCTGTCGCTCTCCCCATCTGCTACTGAACGCTCTGATCCTGGCAGTAACAGTCTTAAACGGCCGTTACATATTTTCCAGCCGATTTCCCCCGACTTCCCATCGCACTCGTCTTCCTAGCGGGACTCGAGTAAGCGCCTGCAGTTTGTCTCTTCTTCGTCTCCTTTTCATATGTTCTCTCTCGAACAAAGTAGCGAATATTTATGAGAAGCTTCGCGAGATACTTGTACCGCGGTTTCAGCCAAACCATAACTAAACGCTTCGCGATATTTCTTTACGTACTGGAACCCCTCGAACTATATTACAATCGAATACTAAGATGGGCATCTATCGAAACTTTCAAATAGGTATTCCCTGTTTATTAACCGTACAGTTTGCGCAATAATAATAATTTCGAGAAAAGAACACACTGCATCTATCGTATTAGCATTGTCAAGCTTCGTGTATTGTGTGAAATGAGGGAGGTAGCGCTTTACAACTTTTAAATTGCTGCTTTTTCCACTCTTTTTTATCTAATGTGTTCAACGTTTTTCTTCTTTTAGTTTCAAGGTTATTCATTTTTATCTAAATATAGAAAGATTTTTCGAAAGATTTACAAAATGTCCTTACAATCAAAACGGTTTCATTGGTTTCACGAAATTCAACACCAAAACTTCATTGATGCTCAATTCAAGTATGAACTTTTATCCCGATATCTCAACATTTAATAAAACTACACCGAGAGAAAAGATTTCATTGATTCGAATAAAGCAGCACATCAATTTTTTTTTCATTGAATCAACTAAATATTAATTTCATTCAATGAAAACAATTACTTGATTCCAATTATGTGATGCATTTGAATCACGATAAGGATATTTCATCGCGTTCGAGTAAACATTTATTTCGTAGTACTTATTATACATAGAAACGATTTATTTTATTCAATTGAATAATATATTTGAAATCACCGTTTCAAAGAAATATTTATTTGACGGCATCATGCGCGCCTGTTCGACGGACGACGTGATTTGTTTTTTTCAATAGTGTCGTATCGAGAGCGTAAAACAGACGAAACGCCGATTGTTAGATTATTACCCAAATGGAGAAGTTTTTGAAGGAGACTGATATCCACGAATACGTTACTACATTCGAATATATGTAATAATAAATGAACATTAAACGAATTCTCGAATCTTTCCTTGGCTAGTACGGCAAGCATGCAAAAATGAAACATAACCTGTAATGTAATCATAGATGAGCATCACGATCTATTTATAGACATATACAAAAATAAGTGCCGCGATATGCTAAACGCATGTATCCATTGACGCCGAAATATGTAAAAACACCGATTTTTCCATCAACAACACCTTAACCTTAACTTCTTTAACCCTTTGCGGTTGTATGTCTACTCTCAGCCACCAAAGCTTTTATACCGTGACGGTCATATGTCTGCTCTCAGCTACCACAGCAAGTAACCACTCTAATCTTATACTGTATTCATCCATGTATCAGTTTACACTTTCTCTGAACGAACCTGAATGTCTAAAGAACCTATTCACGAAACAATACGGTGCTCCTATCAATTGGAGATAACGAAACCCAGTCTAAACTAAAGCTGTCATCCCTCACTCGCCATGCAAGACGCCATGGCGAGTCAGTCGCCTCTTGAGCGTAAAGAAATCGACAAGGTTCGAAGATACTTTGTAGAATTCCAAATAATATTTTACAAATTGTGTTTAACTGTAATTAGGCATTCTCGCTTCTTAAGATATTTCAAAATAATACTCCAAAATGACAAAAGGAAAGCTACCGAATGAAGTGTACTGTGAAACTGATAATAGCGATGAGGAGTTTTATTTTGACTCCTTGAATACTGACTCTGATATAAAAAGTGATAACGTTTGTAGTGATTCTTGTAGTGACATAGTTTCAGTGAAACGACGAGTGAGGCAATTAGTAATATCGGAAATGAAATCCGACCAGTACGACACCCATGTCCAAATTTAATACGACCGCAAAGGGTTAAAGTGAAATGAAGTAAGAAAATAAACATCCAAAATAAACGTGTCCGATGTCACGCCAGGCACGACAGGATTTAGTGAGATTCGCTCGAGAGATTCAAAATGTAAGATTTGAACAAAATGCATCCTACTATCGTTATGAGACTGAGCAGCAAATAAAAGTTTCATTGAAGTATTTAAAAGTGATTAGTAGGCTTCGATACAATGTACATTGATTCAATGTCACCGCATTTAATATAATTCGCGATGAATTAAATAAAAGATAGTTCTAACTAAAATATATTTTTTCATCGACGTCAAATGAAAGTTTCATAAGCCAAGATTTCAATGAAATCTCATCGAAAAAAAAAAACAAAATAGCTTGATATCTCAATACTTGCGGAATATTGGACATTTACAGATATTTTTCAAAAAATTTAAAATGCTGTAAAATCTGAACCGCCCTATGAATTATTACAAAAATTACAGGAAATAAAGGGGTCGTACTGTTTTACGTGCCCGCGTTATTGCAACATTATAGTTTAAATTGCTTTCAAGTTATAGACAGTCGAATGTTGCTAGGATACCAAATATGCGTGCGCGCACGCGTTGACTTTTTTTTCTAAATGTGTTTTCTACACGTTTTAGTACATTTTGAATTCATTAGCATTGAAAACTCAATTTTTAAAAATGTTCAACGTCATAAAGCTTCATCCACGAAGAATCAATATTTAAAAACTGTAACCAACAACAGCAATTACCGTTGATCGGTGCGATTTATATTTGCTTTCTGATTAAAACGTTTGTTTTCGTAGAAAAAAGATGTTCGAGATTTTCCTATCAGGATACTCAAAATTGTCGGAAAAATTCAGAAAAATAGTTTAGAATAAATGTCGGGATATATGTGTGCGTGCACGTGCGCGCGCGTGTGTGGGTGTGTGTGATTAATCAAACCCTAAAATTGAATTCTCTACAATTGCAAAATTGCTTGAGCTATCGGGCTAAAATTGACGACGCGTGTAGAGCCGACACCAGCGTACGTTTGTTATATTCTTTTTTCAAGTCAAGCACTAATTTCGACACGAACGGAGTCAAAATTACCGAATGTTTGCTATTGAATTATGGGAAATTAGATCGATTGATTCATATTTTATGAGAATTAAAATCTGTCGAATTTGGCTAAAACTAACAATTGAAACTCTCCCCGTAACCAATCGTGTAACCTAATTGAAAGAAAATTCTATACAAAAATTAAAAAGACTTATAGGTCGACTAGGACTGCGAAGTTAGTGAGAATCGATGGAAGGGTGTGTTCAAACTTTCTTTAAACGAGAATGCAAAGTAGAACATAGCACGTTGCTTCCATATTATAAAATCAATATTTATAAAAACTTCTTCTTCAAAAATGAATAAGGAAGCAATGTGCAAGGTTTTACTTTGCATTGTTAATGTTATTAATTTAAATATAAAGATATTGAATCATTTAATAATAAATCAACGTGTGCAGTTACAGCGTAAGCGAATTGTGAGCTATTCTAAGATAAATTAATTGTTAAAAAAGAAACGTGGAATGCCCATTTAAATTTAACGAGAAATGTTCATTTTTGTTCGAACGTTCTCTATTACTGCGATGTTACAGTCGAGAACAATTAAGAGTATAGCTAATTGATTCTCTAGGAGTAGTTAGAAAGTGAGATAACAGATGTTTGATGATCATTGAGACTCGTCGGTAAGTGATACCTTTTGGAGAGGTTTCCTCGAACGCATTATAATTCTCAGTGGCGTCCTCCTCGTCGTTATGTCGAGACGAGTGTTGCTGCTTGTTATACGAGAACCTCACCGTTATTAACCATGATTCGCGCACGAGTAGACAATCATTTTTACAGACTCGTACTGTCTCGAGAACAGAGGAAGAGAGTACCTCGAGTATTTGTTCTATGCGTACGTACGATCGTGAGTACAAGAAGCAGGTGGTGTACCGAGCTAAATCTTGGAAAACTACTTCACCAATATCTTCAGGTAGTTTCTCCATTACCTCGCATTTTATATATTTTGTGCGAAGGACCAGTCCGTTCCGAATCAAAGATTCACTGTCGGCACCAACGATTCATGAATGTCTTGTTCAACGGTGATTCGAGGACGAGCCCGGAATCCTTTGGATTGGTCTTTCGACGCGTATGATACGAAACAGGAGCGAGAGGATGAGATAGAGTTCTTCCCTGTCGTGGGTTCGTGCTGTGAAACTCGAATGGACGCGAGGCACGCACGCGGCTAGCCTGCAGAGCTCTCCGTTCGCGGACAGGTAAGACGTCTCGGGGTCGAGCGAGTCCAGTTATGAATGAAAACGATGAATGGAACGTATACGCGGTCGAACGTGTTCGCCAGCGGCGCGTGTATGGACTGATGTTCCGCACCCTACTCGATCTATACAGCCGCCAATAGGTACCTTGCCAACGATGAAACAGAATGAACCGTGTACACGGAGAAAAAATAGTAGTTGCGATTACCGATCATGGGTTAGAGCTACCAAAATGGTGGTATATGTAACCAATTTATTCGTTGGCACAGCTCATAGTTGAACCGCAACTTATTTTATTTCTCCGTATAGCGAGACCGACGAGGAATCTGGCACATTAGAATTAAATTGTCAAATATTTTGGTGATGACGCCCAAAAATACGGCTACTAATTTTAAATAGTTCAATAGTAAGTAGTAAAAAAGTCAAAACCAGAATTGAGACCTTTTATTTAAATAAAGATATATCTTTTTGATAATAAATTTATGGGATATCACATTATCAATTGATGTTGAACTTTTAATCAATATGAATAGAACGTTATTAACCCTTTTAGTGCCGGGCGAAATAGAGGTGCCTATGCGAGAAAAACCGGCCGAATTTCACAGTTTTACAAGGGTTCGGGAAAATGCTTATAAAAACCAAACGAGAAACGATATTTACATGATTCAAAAAGCTGCGTATTATAGATGAAATACAGAACTAAACAATGACACTAGTTTTTTTGTACTCATTTGAGAATTATAGAAAAAACAAAGGTATATATGTTTATAAATGAAGTAAAAGTTGAGTTCTCTCGTACAAAACGTATTTGCACATACAAACAGCCATCTTTTCACCATAATTTTATATGGGTCAATTATTATGAAGCATATACTTTGTATTTCCAATATATTTACGAGCGATTTACGCCGCAGATCGAATATCGCCTGAGTGGCGACCATCGGTGTTTATGTTTATATGACTTTCGGTACCTCCAAGCGATAGGAAAAGGTCGTCGTCCACAAAGAGTTAAAACGAAAAACTATTTTTTTTAAATTCTCTCATAATGAAATTAGATCATTTATAACGTATTACAAATTTATTTTGAGATAGAGTTCTCCCGCAATGCGAATAGTAAAGCGCTACGAGGCGCGGACCGATATATCGGCTCTGGCACTTCTCGCCAGTGTAGCAGGAACCGATATATCGGCTCCCGGCACTCAAAGGGTTAATATTTATCTAATGTCATGTATAGAATTTATTGGTAAAATAGTAAATAGTACATTAGAATAGACGTTTCTATAAGAATCGCTCAATGATGATGAAAAGGCGTACAAAAATGTTGTTCACGAAATTTTTATGCACTGACTTATCGAATAAGTATGCATTGTAACGTGCAATAATTTTCTTTGTGCGGGAGTATTGAAACCAGAGGTTACTGACTGCGAGAGAAGGAACGAATAGAATGGTAAAGACGTTAAAGAGAGGGGATCGAGAAGAGAGGGGAGGGGAGGGAGAGTGTGACACTCCCAGCATGCAAGGGACGTCTCTCCCTTCGACAAAGAAATCGTTGATTGAATGCACGATTGTTTCCGGTATTTATACAAATTTTTACGAACCACGTGCGATACTCCGATGGAATTATTCAAGCTAGGGCAGAGCGCACAAAACTATCATTGATAGGCTCGCATCCTCTGGCGATGTGTTGAGAAAAAATAAAACGGACTCGAGTTATTCTCGGAGAATCATCATTGATAAAAATCGATTTTTACATTCTTCTGTAATCAACGTATGTTCTTGAATCGTAATTATTCATTCACTCGTATGGTGAGTGAAATAGAAGAAATGAGAACGTTCGAACGAACAGAATGTTTGTACTTTCGTGATTCCTCGAATATATATCGCCTCGTTGGCCTCCATGCTTCAATTTAATGTTTAGTATCTTACACATTCTACTTTGACCTTATTTCTCTGTGGCAATTGTTGACCTAAATCAGATTCTTCGACTGTGGTGCTCAACCAAAAACTCAAGTTTTCATTGATTTTTCAATCTAATAAAAATAATTTCAACGTATTTAAATCAATAAATGTAGTGCTTGGTATGTTGACGTTAGCTTGCATTTATTTAACGATTTATATATATGTTACCGATTGTATCAGAAACCTGTTTTATCCCCCAGAGTGAAGTGAGGCAACTGGCGTACCGACCTGAAGTACAGGTGGACAAACAATTCGGTTTTCTTCCGCATGGTGGCGGTCGATCTCCGTGTTTGGAGAATTCAACGAATCTTCCAATCGAACAACGTTAGAATAATTTTTTTTAACACAATTAATTAACTTCAGAGGTCATTGACAGCGTACAAAAAACAATGGTTTTGCAGTATTGATAATCCATGTACTTTTCTCGATTCCAAAAATTATTATTTATATTTAAGTCTGCAATTTTTTTAACATTACGGAAAATGTTTTTTCTATATTTTTCTAATTGGTCGGATATAGTTTAATTGAAAAAATGTCAAGTTCTGGTTTACTTGATTAACCGAAGAACCGGGAGTCTATCGTTCCGTGACGAGGGATCACGTATAATCCACGCTAATTGAGTGCGGATAGGGCTCGTTGACGTCTCCTACATTACACCGCAGGAGGTAAAGGGCAGAGTGGCAGTGTCGGTGAAGGAGAAGCGGAGAACTTGGGTCTCTCAACCGCACAATGATTCATAACAAACTTGAGTCAACCGCCGTCACGTTTTAACGAGACTGCAGCTAACAACTTTCGTCAACAGTCACGAATTTCCGGAGAATTAAATTGTTCGCCACAAAGGATGTAAAAAAGAAGAATCATAACACGCTGAGCTCAACGTCTTTGAGGTAAATTTGTCTGAGAGAAAGTAAGAATCGAGGGTATTCGTGTGTCGGTAAAATCTCTTTGAGTGGTGGGTGTGCGGGGTAGCTTTGAAAATCCGGGAGTCTCCGCAAAAATATGAATAGATTATCGACGCGAGGCGAGTGAGGGGTTTGCGTCGTTGGTTGCTGTGCCACGAGGTTCCGATGTAAGGGTGGTTCTAGCGCAAGGGGGTGGTACAGCAAGCCCGACAAAAGCTCTCGAGCTCCTTAAGGCTTTTCTTATTAAGTTCACATTTTTTCGCAAAGTGGCGCGGAGGCTGGCGCGCGTTTGGAATACCAATGAGAGACTCGACGTCGGACCATCCGCGACGAGCGACGTACGTAGTCTCCTGTAGTCTTGCTCGATGTTGCTAGGGGGATATAAGCGACATCACGACGCTGATGCCTTTCCCTGAGAATCGAGAGTCAACGTAGCGGACTTTGAGCCGGGAGTGACTTTGAGGTAAACGGTGGCGATCGTATCTCAGAAAAATAGCGAAACAGGGGAAGATTCTGTGTACCAATGACAAACGGTCCTGCTAGGGGATGATCGATTGCCTCCGCTAATCTTTATATCCTATCGATATAACTTCGAGAGCCCTGTTGCAATTCAAATGTTTCAAACGACACTTGCTAAGACGTATCAATGAATTTCATTGTTGCTATTACTTCAATTAAGATCGTTACAGCACTATAAACATCAAACAAACGTTACATTGAACAACATTAAGCTGTATCAATGATTAAAACTTCAGAGATAACATTGCTACGTATATATAAATAGTCAATACGAACTTTTCGATACTGACAATCATTCGGAAGATCTTCATTCTGTATGATCATAAATAGTAGCCAAAAGATACCGCAACTTCTGCAGTTCATTACTATAGAACGAGACTACGCTGTAATGCAGTATTCTGGAATTTTGCCAAAGAGCTCATGAAAAATCCTTGCCCAGATAGAACGATGGAGTCAAGTGGTCGAGCGGACGGGAGAGGAACGACGGCCAATAGAGGCGAAGAAGTCGAGGAAAAGGTCGACAAGTCGAAGGGACACCGGCTGACGGTGTCTTGTCGAGGGCATTAATCATCGAAGTATCTAAATGACGGGATTCCGATGTATTACCATATAAATGACATCATATTTCTGGTCAGGTTTCCCCAGTTTGTCGGGGCGTCCGGGCCTCTCTCGGTCTCTCTTTCTCGCGTGATGTATGAAGGACGGCATATTGGCGGGGCCACCTACCTACACCGCATCACCCTTATCGGATCCCTCTCTCTCGTTCATTCGCTCTTTCTCTCGGACTATTTGCTCGATCGTTCTATCTCTCTCGACGGACCATCTCACTATCGACTCGTGTCATCGTCGCTGCGTATTGAACCTCAACTATGATAATACGAGAAACATGTTCACCACTGTGCGCAGTGAGCTAATTCCGTGCCAAGTATAATAGAATTTTTCACTCGGTTGCTACAAATACAACAACAAAAAATAGTTTTACATTACTTGATCGTTAAATAAACAAATATTTTTATTCAATAGATATAATTTCATAATATCAAAATTTAATTTAAACCGACAAATGCGAATTTGGTGGACTAGGAAATCATCTTCTCACTGGCAATTTAATGCAACCCCAACAGGTTTTAATATTATGATTTTCGAGTAGGATTCAAGATTTTCTCATTCACACACTCGTACATAATTTTTCAGTGATTATAATTGCAATATGATGCATTACGCGTACGCGGCGTCTAATTTCATATTGCTACTTACACCGGGCAATGAGACCTTCCGTATATGCCTGCCGGGAGATCTACAATTTGCAGATGAGAGGCTTGAGCTCGCGCGAACGTTGATTCTCGTTATTGACGATACCGTGCAGCGGGATCATTGTCGGATGCGGGGTATTCGATAGAAATTCTTTTGCGATACGTCTATAGCTAGTGCAGTGTTCAGTGTGAACAGGTGTTCCGTCTACTCGGAGTGAGATAGGGCAGATGCTGCAAGAGATTATACCCGATGTGCCAGTTCCGCTTGATATGCACACATGTGTTTCTGGTAATTTCAATGCTAGAGAAACTTTGCGATGCGAGTTCATCTACGGAAACGCTACTACTGGTCTTCTTCTTCGAGTCTTGTACATAGAACTTTGAAATACACGTGCTCAAGTGCCTGTCATTCGTACAAGGATGTTCGAACAGAGATTATTACCGGGTGAAATCATTTCCGATTACTTCGTACAGTGCTCGGTATGATCTAATCGAATTGCGGTTTGCAATTAAGAATTGAAAATTACTATACCATGTTTAACAATCTGGACCGCCGCATAGATTCAATATCGGAACTGGCATTAACACCGAGATAAAAACAATGTATTCCAATAAGTCTTCTAACTATAGATTTATAGGAGAAGAATTAAATTGAACGTATCAATTTGTTTTCACAATTTTTTTTATCATATTACTTACTCATAGAAGAAACGTTGGCTACGTGAAAACATTTCTTCTTCAAAATGTTCGTGTCAGGATTCCTAAAATTGTCCAAAGGGTTGAGTAAAGTGGTTTGGAAAAAAACGTCTGCGCGGAAATGCGCGTGCGCGCGCGTCTGTCTGTGTTTGGGCGTGTCGGATATTTTCGTTGTTGAAAATCAGAAGCGTTTGAGACATCGGGCTCAAATTTGACTCACAATCGGACTATCTTTAAACAAGGTTTGGGATCGAATTGGCACGAATCGGTCAAGAAGTTGAAATATTCCAGCATTTTGAATTTTTGGATAATGTCGGCACGCTTTAGCTCGTGCAAATTTAAAGATATCGAACTGAAATTTTCTACACAAATGGACTAACATTGAATAATGATTTGTATTGAATTTAGTGAAAATCTATATAGTGGTTCAAATTTTATCAGGATTTAAATTTTGTAAATTGTAATCAAGATGACTAAAAACAGTTAATATCGTAAATCTGTATCATTTTAAAAAATGTTGATGAAAAAGTTACAAGTAAGTTGTACATTGCTTTTTAATAACAGTAGATTTACTAATTTTCATAACCTTTAATGAGATAAGCTAGTGCCGTGTTTAAATAATCATGCAAAGTACAAGGTTGCGCATTGCGTCCTTATTATTTTCCACCTTTGACAAAGTTTCCTCTATGAGGATTCCAAAATACATCAACATACTTTCTCATAGAGTTGACTTTACGAAAGGTAAAAAATAATGTGAAAGCAATGTGCAAGATTGTACTTTGTAGGCATTTATTTCTAATTAAATGACAAATTTGAAGATCACCAATCGGAGAAATCTTGATCATAGCTGAGCGACTACGCGAATGATATCAATAAAATAAACACGATACACATTAAAACCGTATAAAAATGTGTATCAATCGATTTCCCACAAGATGATTATCCAATACGAATGTATGGATGGAGAGAGTTACATCGACATGCAGGCATGTAGGTACCTACGCGCACACGCGGACTGGTCGCGTATATCAAGCGCCGCTCTCGCGTATACCGCAAAGCCGTAGTGAGCCGGGCCAAGCGGTCTCTCGCGGGTATATTTCAATTATTAGAGGGAATTACTCGGAGCGTCCATCATCTTCTACACTTATTTTCTGTTCACGACCACCGAGAGGCCCCGCGCGCGGTTCATTGCATCGCGTCTCCTTCTATCTCCTGTTCGGTTCGGAGCAAGTTGCGCTCGCGGAGTTGAGCTCAGGTACGCGCCGCACGGTGAGAGACCTAAGCCCAGCGAGCAGCAAAACTCTTTCTCTATGGCGATCCCCCGCTTCATTCGCTCGCGCTCCATGGAGATGATCCTATGAGGTTATGCGCGAGAGAAGCTCCGCAGCAGGCATCATCAGAGCGCATCATCAGAGCGGTGAGAAAATAGCCTTCAATTGTGATTACAGGGGCGGCGAGGGTTCGCCTCGGCGGATCGCCTCGGCTCCACGCCAGTTCTCTTGCGATGTTCGTTCGTTCATCCAGCAGTCCCTATACATGTGTCCAGCCCGTACAGTGTCCAGCATCCGTTTGTCTCTCACTGCATGTATGTGCGTGTGTGGCCAACTGCATTTTATCCACATCCACACGCAAAGAAGAGCATGGATTCGATTTTCTCTCACTTCGACGAGAACGATTGGAACTTTTAAGTAATTTGTAGGATTCACCGACGAGTCGGTCAAATTCTCCGGTCTACAATTTGCAGTACACTTACATAGTAATCACAAATTTATACGAATCTCGATGCCCTTTTTCGATGGTTTCAAAATAGGTTTTGTACTCACAAGAATTATAAAAATAGACGCAATCTCGACCGGACAATGTGCTTACCTGAAACAAAAAAAATTTAACAACATTAGCATTTATCAAATAAGATTCATCTCATTTTAATAATAATAATAATAATATCATAAAGCACAGAAGTATAAAGATAATTCGAGTGCTCGGTATAAGAAGGAAGTAGACGACAAAAATAGTACAACTATAACCTGTAACTAATTTAACTTAACTCTGTATATATGTCTCTGGGGATGGGACTTTCCACTCCCTCTACAGTCAAACCACGAATGATTTCTTGGTCATTCTTGGGAGCAAAAGTTCTCTCGGGACATAAATATTGTACTTGCATATGGTCAGCTCTTTAGCTTGTTCCTAAAGATAATGGCGCATTGAATAATAGCTAGATAGAAATACGTATTCCCAGTGAGCGTAGTTAGATCAAAACTCGGCTTATGTCGTGAAAAAGTGAAGAATTAAAAAATGTTTTGTTATGATTTTGGTTATTATTGTGTAAAAAATATTCATTTTGAGAGAAAGTGGCCTGCATAATTTTATCAATTTTAAAACGTCCTAGTAATGTTACCCTACGAACGGTTTTAATAAATTTTCAAACTTATTGAAAGAAGAGATAATATTATGATCGAGTAGTGAGATGTGTTAAACATTAAATTGCAATCAAGAAGATATCAACTTGTCTTTCGCATAATTTATAATTGATGCGCTACAACGACCGAAGGAAAACAGTAAAATCTTGTGCACCTTTGACTCAGTGAGCCCGGGGGATGTCTGAGAGAAGCATACGAAGGGTGCACTTACGGGGCGCACCTAGATGATTCTACCTAATCCGGTAATGCGCGGGGTGACTATGTGACTCTCTGCTTGAGGGGACGAGGAAAAGGGTGTCTCGTCGTGTCGTCTCTCGCACTCGAGATGCCAGGAGGCCTTCATTACGAAATCACTCCCACGAGAGTCATCCTGTCACATCTTCCTGGCTTCTCGCTCCGTTATGCTTATAACTATCTCGGCGTATCGTTCCGTTACGCTTGGGAGATCATGCTGGGGAAGCCAGTGGGTCTAGACAATATTTTCTTGCATTATTCTGTACTCGTAAATTCGAATTTTTACGCGAAACTTCAAGCCAATTCGTTTGTTCGAATGTATTTTTAAGTTTTCTACTCAGCAAAACGCCTGTTTCGCAAAGATGATATGTTAGAGTGATATTATTTTTACGACGATTAGAATTAAGTATAACGCAGAGGGTGATACAATTCTCCAACAATTTTGCCTCGACATAGGTGTGGAATGAATTGCGAGATCTCGCACGTGCGAAATGTAACGAGGCAACGACGAGTACCGTAAGGATTTTAGAACGAGGATTTAACGTAGCCGTTAAGAAGCCGCGAAAAGCCTGCCAACAGCAGGAAACCCCTTTGAGTTTTGTCCCGTGCACTAACGGGACCACCAAGGGCGCATCTTCTTCGGAGTTAACCGCCAAGTTTTCACTAATGTTCCTTGTTCCGACTACCCTAATGCCACTGCTTAAGCCGTACCGCTCGGTGTACGGCATAGCTCGGGGCGAGCGAGCGAGTACCTTGTTTCTCCTTTACCTGACACTCCACGCGCCTCGAGTTTTAGTCTTTGCGTTATAACAGTACAGAGCAGAGTTTCCTCATCTTTCGCGCACCCTCGAGACACGAGAGTAAAGCCACGAATTTCGCACCACTCTTGTACCCATCCTGTATACCGTAAAGCTATGTTTCCGAGATCCCGAAGAGTTTCAACGGCTCACTGTTTATTAATCGTAACTCGTCCGAGGACTGAATATGAGATGAAAAAAATGTGTATTGTCTCGTTCACATTGACGGGGTTCTTAACGTAACATTTTTAGAGCCCATGAAAAAGCATGCAACGTGTCAATAAAGTACCGGAAAGTGTTCTCTTTCCGGATTCAGTAGTCGCAAAATAAATGGGCTTGAATTCATTTTTATTTACTGCAAGAAAACAGGCATCCGCTCTGCGGTTGGGAAAATGATTCAAGGCAAAAGTCTCTTTTTCGCATATGGGGGAGACAGATAGAGAATGCAAAGGGAGCAACAGCCTGCGAGAGAGTGCAGCGCGAGTGCAGCATCATTTTATGCACATGGGAGAGAGAGAGAGAGAGAAAGCAAAACCAGGATAGGCAGATGGATAGAGCGAAGCAAAAGCGACGAGTAGAGTAGCTGAGAGCCCCCGCGGTCGAAACCGCAGGAAATTTGCAATTTGCATTTAGCGAGTAGGTATGCGAGACGAAGCGGAGCAGCACCGAGAAGCGAAGCAAGCGGATCGGGCAAAGCGCGAGGCGAGGGCACGCGCTCTTGCGATAGCGCGTGCGCGCCCACCTGCGATTCTCTCTTATGCCCTCGCTCCCTTTTTCCTCTTCCCTGTGTCTTCTTCTTTTAATATACATAATGTGTAAGTATGACGTCAGAAAACAACTGCATCGACCGGCAATGAAATGGACGTGGAAGATATCCATCGGAGCTGATTGATTTACGATAATATTTCAATCCGAAAGATTAAAAAATAATTGCGTAAAATGTAACTATTTTTGTAACAAAATGTAATTTGAAAATTTACCAAACACCGAGTTTTGCATCTTTGCATTTATTGGAAAAGATTTTAAGTATAAAAATAATTCTTTATATTTATCATTTTGAACATTGTCGTTTAAGCATTTAACGATTAAATTTTAGTTTAACTTTCGGAAGAATTCGTTTTAATTCAATCTCGAAGAATTTTACAAATATTTATTACTGCGTGCATCTTAATTGGTTACTTTTCAGTTGGCTACAAAATAAAAAGCCTGCTAAGCAGAATCTTGCACATTGCTTTCACATTATTTTTCACATTTCGAAAATCTCTATGAGAGAAAAATAAGGAAGCAATATACAAGGTTAAACTGTACAGACTTGTTCAAATACTCCATAAACTATCCGATCTACTGAAAATTACGATATTTTTAAGAATTAGGACGAATTTTAATATCGTACTATTTGTACGCCTACAACGTCTGTTACCTTATTCGATCCTAGTAGTCTCCTTTTAAGGTAAAGACTTCTATAAGGCTGACCCGATGGGCTATGGCTTTTTCTACCGTGATAAGCGTAAATCGGGATATTATTCATACAGCTCTATATAATATTATCATTACTATTTCAAAATATCGTTGATTCGATCCAATCCTTCAATTATTTTGATAGATAAAAGTGTAAGTTCTCTATACATAGATTCGTATGTATGCCTATATATATGTATGTAGTTTCGCTTATACAAGTTGAGAAGATTTTCGGCGCTGTGATCGACCGAATATTCTCGGAGCCGGACGTGACGTAGTAATAATGAAACGAGAAGGAAGAAGAAGGCAGAGAATCCGGCAGGCAGTCGTTAACATTCACGCGAGTCGATTAGATGTACAATGTGACCACTTTTATATAAATAAAGGACTACTCGTATTTCGATAACATTCTGTGTGCAATGTTTCTATTAAAATCCTTCAACTACCATAAAGAGTGCATCTTACAACTTCAGAAGTGGGATTCTACCACAATTAGCTCACAAAGACAGTCGTGGTAAGTGGCGAGATCGCAGCTCGACCACGAGGTAAAAATGGCGATCGATAACGGGAATTACGGGTCACGCGTGAATTGTAACGCAGGAACGATATGCGTAATGAGTGAAAAACACGTTGTGTCGTAGTGGGCTTCGTGCGGCGGGTCTGCGTTCAGTTGAGAAGAACGCCCTGTCAAAACTACGACATAAAACATTTCAAAGTGAAATTTAGCAGCCACGAGAAACGGTTGCGAATATTCGAGAATTATCTCTAGGCTAGAAGGACGGCAGGCTGTTTTCTGTTGTCGAGGAAGTCGGTAAAAATTGTGAGTTACCACTTCGAGAACGCTTCTTACTACTGTAGTTTTGTGTAAAAAGAAAAAACTGTGAAATTTCAGTGAATTCCGCGTAGGAATAAAATCAACGAGATATTATTCGAGACTCAAAAAGTCGTATATGTGAATCTACATGTTACTGTGTGTGTGATTCGTTGGCAGTAATACTAATCGTACGAATGTTTGTACGTCTAGTCGGTCAAACTAGTTAAATTTCGGAGTGTTTCTACCTGTGTTGGATCGAACAGCACGAGAAGTATGGGCAAGAAAGAGAGAACAACCCAATAGAATACGCGGTACACAGAGTCGGGTACAAAGGTTGAACATACTATATATGTGTATTGGGTACGGGAGGTCGGACGCGACTTGTAGTGCGAAGGCCTATATACACACATATACGTATAGATAGACAAGGTAGTGCTTGAAAAACTTTGTGTACGTTAGGTACCGCTTCGTATATGAAGTGATATACTCGTTATAATCAGTATTTCTAGTTCGAACGAGTTTTTCGGTTGCCCGCGTGTGGTGCGTACGACAGGTTGGACATTATGGATCCAAACACCCTTAAAGTATCGGTACTCAAGGACGTTCTGGCGAAAAATAATTTAAAAACGTCGGGAACAAAAGCGGAACTCATATCTCGGTTGGCAGAATTTGATCCGGATGGAATGTGGATGGATCAGTTAGGAGCAGTAAATGGTAATAGTCTGACGAATGATACAACAGAAGACAGTGAAAATAGAGCTGAACAGATCCCACCAGACCAAACTATGACTTTGTCAAGAGTCGAGGCTGATGCTCTGCAGAAAGAGTTAGAGCTCACACGTAGGGAGTCCGCGCTTGTCGCGCGAGAGCTAGAGTTAGTCAGACGAGAAAATGAAATTTTACGGCAACAGTCGAATGCCGAACGACAGTCACATCAACTGCCTGTGACAATTCATCGTCAAGAAGTACCACGAAATGATCTTCCGCGACCAGAATTTAGTGTCGCGAAAATACGTGATCTACTGGCGGATTTTGATGGCAAAAATGGTACATTCCAAAACTGGGAAAAACAAGTGCGTTTGTTAAAATCAACTTACAACCTTGATATAAACTCTACGAGAATTTTGATAGCGTCAAAACTTAAGGGAAAAGCTCAGCGGTGGTTCCACTCTAAACCGGCATATATTGAAATGAATGTGGACGCTCTTCTGAGTGAGCTGAAATCGATGTTCGATTTTTCCGTCGACCGGGTAACTCGACGCCGGCAGTTTGAGGCACGAGTTTGGAGGTCAGATGAAACTGTCAGCGATTATGTGCATGACAAGATTATTCTTGCCAACAAAGTTCCAATCGAAGATGAAGAAATGGTAGAGCACCTGATCGAAGGGATACCAGTTCCGAGTATGCGAAATCAGGCTCGAATACAAAGATTTGGCACCGTGGAATCATTTCTCGAAGCGTTTGAAAAAATATCTATACGCCCTGAACGGAGATTTTCACCGATAAGACGAGATGGAAGGAATCAAACGTCTGCTCTTGGTCAAAAGAAAAGAGTAGACACGAAAAATCAACGGGAAGCGTTGCGCTGTTACAATTGCAGCCAATCCGGTCATGTTGCTGCCGAATGCAAAGAAAAGTCGAAAGAAAAAATCTGTTACAATTGTAAGCAACCTGGACATTTTTCAAGAGATTGTCCATCGAGGTCTTCAACTGCGGAGAAGAAGGTTCAAGAGATCCACAATGTCTACGAGACGCCGAATACGGACGGATTTTGGAAGGTCGTCGAATTCCGCTTCGATACAGCAGGAGTAACCCCACCAGTTTTTCTTGAAGCACTATGCGATACTGGCAGTCCTATAAGTTTTCTAAAAATGTCTCTCGTCCCTCCTTCGGTAACGTGTAAAAGCGGCGGACTATCAACCAGGTATAGTGGAATCAATAACACGAGACTCGACGTCAAAGGTACGGTAGAAGTAAGCTTAACATTCGACAATGTTACACAACATCACATTGATTTCTATGTAGTGCCGAACGAAACGATGCAGAGCGCTGCTGTGATAGGGCGAGACACATTACGAAAGTTTGGTATTAAACTCACGATGTCGATAAATCCGTCTCTAGAAGCGACGATAAGCGAAATAATGAATATCGACGACATTAACGAGAAACAAATAACTGATGAGTTGAAAATTAATCCAGAAATCGCGCCGGAAATTTGTGGAGTTGTTCGTACGGTTTTCGAAGATTACTATGTTAAGCCACGAAGGCCAGAGGTGCCCAAAATTCAAGCGACACTTAAGTTAGAATTGAAAAATTCGAGTCCATTCCATTTTGCACCGCGCCGTCTATCATACAACGAAAAAAAGGAAGTCACAGAAATTATCGATAAACTGCTGGCGAAGGGCATCGTTCGAAAAAGTAATTCAGATTACGCCTCGCCTATAGTACTAGTTAAAAAAAAAACCGGAGAATTCAGATTATGTGTCGATTATCGTACACTCAATAAGGTTCTTGTGCGCGACAACTATCCACTTCCGCTAATCGAGGATTTGATAGACACGCTTAACGAAAAAGAGTACTTTAGCTCACTTGATCTACGAGATGGCTTCCACCACATCGCGATGGCCGAAGAGTCCATAAAATTCACATCGTTTACGACACCGATTGGTCAGTTCGAATATGTTAAAATGCCATTCGGGCTAAAAACGGCCCCATCGAAGTTCCAGAGGTATGTTAACGAGGTATTGTCAGATCTGATCAGAAAAGAAGAAATAGTCGCGTATATGGACGACTTTTTAGTAGCTACTAAAACGATCGAAGAACATGTCGAGGTCTTGAAAAAAACGTTTAAATTACTTGTTGACAACAATCTTGAACTTCGCGTCGACAAGTGTTGTTTTCTGCAAACCAGCATTAATTATTTAGGTTACCGTGTATCGAGAGAAGGTATTAGCCCTACCAGTGAAGGGGTTGCAGCGATTAATCGTTTTCCGGTCCCTCAAAATGTCAAGGGCGTGCAATCGTTCTTAGGAATGTCGGCGTACTTTCGGAAGTTTGTGCAAGGATTTTCGATTATTGCAACTCCGCTATATACATTGTTAAAAAAAAATGTTCCGTTCAAGTTCGGACAAGAAGAGCTTGACTCTTTCAGTACACTTAAGAGTAAGCTTATGAGCGAACCAGTAGTAGCTATTTATAGCCCACGTGATGAAACCGAGTTGCACACGGACGCAAGCTCTTTGGGCTTTGGTGCGATTCTATTACAGCGTAAAGCTGATAAGCAACTTCACCCGGTCTTCTACTTTTCAAAAAGAACGTCCGAACGCGAGAGCAAAATGCATAGCTTCGAGTTGGAGACGCTTGCAATAATCTATGCCTTGCGCAGATTCCGAGTTTACCTACAGGGTCTTCGATTTAAAATTATTACCGATTGTAACTCTGTCACTATGACGCTTAATAAAAAGGATATCAATCCTCGAATATCGCGTTGGGCACTAGAAATGGAAAATTTCGATTACCAAATCGAACATCGGAGCGGCGATCGAATGAGACATGTCGATGCGTTAAGTCGAGAACACAACTTAATCCACGTTATTCAGGACAATTCGATAGAACTTAATCTCGTATTGAGTCAAAATAAAGACCCCGATATTGTAGCTATTAGAAATAAACTCGAAAAATCAGAAGACAAACTGTATGAAATGAGGAACGGGATTGTTTACCGCAAAAAGACCGATAAAATATTGTTTTACGTGCCTGTGGCTATGGAAAGTCATGTGATTCGACGGTACCACGATGATATGGGGCATTTGAGCCCTGAAAAAGCACGTGACGTGCTTAAACAAAGTTATTGGTTTCCTCGGATGAGAGAAAAAATAAAAGAACACGTTCGCAATTGTTTGAAATGTTTAGCGTTTTCACCGACCACCGGTAAGGTCGAGGGAATGCTTCAAAACATTCCTAAAGGTGACACGCCATTTCAAACAGTTCACGTTGATCATTGTGGCCCTGTCGAAAAGCATAGACTCAAACAGCACGTACTCTTGATAATTGATGCCTTCACAAAGTTCACGAAACTATACGCTGTAAAATCGACGACAAGTAAAGAAACCATTGATTGTCTCTCTCAATATTTCACAAACTACAGTAGACCTCGAACGTTGGTTTCTGACAGAGGCACGTGTTTCACGTCAGAAGAGTTCCGGGAGTTCACTCAAGAAAATAATATTCGTCACATTCTTATAGCGACAGCATCACCGAGAGCCAATGGCCAAGTAGAACGGGTAAACCGTGTACTGGGTCCAATGTTGGCTAAATTGACAGACAATTCCTCCGGGAAATATTGGTACCGTTCTCTTGCGACCATAGAGCATGCATTGAATAATACGATCCATAAAAGTACTAACGAAACTCCGAGCAAACTCCTCTTTGGCGTGAGGCAGCGTGGCGAGGTCGTAGATGGCATTGGCGACTTTCTGGAAGACACTGCCCCCGTAGAACCTCGAAACCTAGAAGTACTTCGAGCCAAAGCTGCGGAGAATATCATTAAGAGTCAAAGTTATAATAAAGAATACGTTGACAAACATCGGAAGGAACCATACGAGTACAAAGAAGGGGATTACGTGATGATCAGAAATTTTGAAAACGCCTCAGGTGTCTCTAAAAAACTGATCCCTCGGTTCAAGGGACCATATGTAGTAAAAAAATGCCTGCGATTCGGTCGTTACGTCGTCGGTGACGTGGACAATTGCCCTGTAACCCAACGACCTTACGAGGGTGTATGGGAACCCTGTAATATGAGACTGTGGCGAGAGACTCTGCGAAACTAATATTTAATTTGTGTTTAAGATAAGAGATATCGTTTTACTTTATAAATTGTCAGTCCGAGGCGGACGGAAAGTCAGGACGGCCGAAACTGTAAGTTCTCTATACATAGATTCGTATGTATGCCTATATATATGTATGTAGTTTCGCTTATACAAGTTGAGAAGATTTTCGGCGCTGTGATCGACCGAATATTCTCGGAGCCGGACGTGACGTAGTAATAATGAAACGAGAAGGAAGAAGAAGGCAGAGAATCCGGCAGGCAGTCGTTAACATTCACGCGAGTCGATTAGATGTACAATGTGACCACTTTTATATAAATAAAGGACTACTCGTATTTCGATAACATTCTGTGTGCAATGTTTCTATTAAAATCCTTCAACTACCATAAAGAGTGCATCTTACAAAAGGAAATAAACAAACACTCGTCAGTGTTCCCTCTGCCGATACAGCTGAGCCAAATACCGGCAAGTCAATACCCCCATGACCGTTTATCTTTTCTACTTTATGCAGAACGAAGATTCTAATTAATTAATAAGTATCATAAATAAAAAAAGACATTGATAAAAGGAATTTAATCTTTGTTGGACTCGTTAACTATAAACAATCAAATAAGAAACCGGTTATAACTATGTTCAAATATTGTTTGATAGGAGACAGCAAGCTAACGTTTACTTCCGGTAATAGGAACACGCAGGCGTTTGCTGTCCCCAACCGCCGACCGTCAGTTTGTCAAAAGAAATCATGATTCCCGACGATTTCTTCTACATCCGTAAGTTAGACCGCGAGCAATCGTTTAGAATGTGTAATTATTATTTGTCGCACATAGTTCCTACTACGCGAAACGGACATTGGAAGAGGTCGACGTGTCCTAACTACGATACGAAGAATAGGATCGGATCTTGACGTGCGGTAGGAAACGTGAAAAGAACTTGAGTTTATTTAATGTAAAGGGTGGTTAAATTTTAAGGGCCGATGTTGATTTTGAATAAAACACAAATTATTTAGGAAATTATTGTCAATTCTTTTTATTATGATAATATGGTATGGTTCAATTATGTATGGAACAAAATATCGGCCAAATGGCCGCCGCGACCTCGGCGGCACACCTCCATCCGATGGTCCAAATTTTCGATGACGCTTAGGCATAATTGAGGTTCTATGCCGTTAATGTGCCGAATTATCTCATCATTTAGCTCTTGAATTGTTGCTGGCTTATCGACGTACACCTTTTCTTTCAAATAACCCCAAAAAAAGAAGTCCAACGGTGTCAAATCACATGATCTTGGCGGCCAATTGACGTCGCCACCACGTGAGATAACACGGCCATTGAATTTGTCGCGCAAAAGAGCCATTGTTTCGTTAGCTGTGTGGCAAGTGGCACCGTCCTGTTGAAACCACATATCGCCCACATCCATATCTTCCAATTCGGGCCATAAAAAGTTCGTTATCATCTCACGATAGCGAACACCATTCACAGTAACTGCCTGACCGGCCTCATTTTGGAAAAAATACGGCCCGATGATGCCGCCAGCCCATAAACCGCACCAAACAGTCACTCTCTGTGGGTGCATTGGTGTTTCGACAATCACTCTTGGATTATGATTCGCCCAAATGCGGCAATTCTGCTTATTGACGTATCCACTGAGGTGAAAATGTGCCTCATCACTGAAGATGATTTTCTTCGAAAATTGATCATCCACTGTTGCCATTTCTTGCCACCATTCTGACCATTGACGACGTTTGGAATGGTCAAGAGCTTTAGTTCTTGAGTCAATTGCACCTTATAAGCGTGTAAATGCAAGTCTTTATGCATAATGTTCATCAACGACGAGCGTGAGAGGTGCAATTGTTGGGCACGACGACGAGTTGAGGTGGACGGCTCTTGAGCCACACTATCGCGAACAGCAGCGATATTTTGTGCAGTACGAGCTGTACGAGTATGCACTGGTGTTTTAATATCTCCTACAGACCCGGTTTGCTCAAATTTTTGCACGATTTTTCCGATTGTACGCACATTTGGACGATTAAATTGACCGAAAAAATCACGAAGTGCACGATATGCATTTTGATTTGAACGCCCATTTTCATAATAAGCCTGAATAACTTTAACGCGTTGTTCGATTGTGTATCTTTCCATGGTTCAAATTGAGTTAGTCTGAAATTGAGAAATGTTAAATGAAATGCAGAAAAAAACTTGACGTTTAGGTGTGGTTCACATTCAACATCGGCCCTTACAATTTAACCACCCTTTATTTGCTCTTATCGTTTAAATTCTTTTGCACGGGACGAATTGCTCATTTTTTTTCACTGCACGTATCATCGGATAGTTTTTTCGGCTCGTCTGAGATTTCAATTCTTCGTTCAAGTATCCGATAGAGGGAGTATTGACGCAAACGGAGACTTTTAACTTAGTATCTTCGACAATTTGTACATATTTTCAACTCGATAACTTAAGAATTGGTCGACTCAGGACTAATTTTTCGTAAGATACAAAAAATTCAAAATGTCATAAAATTTTAATGGTTCGATTGATAATAAATATTACATATTGATCTATTCGTGAAGAACTATTTAGTCCGATAGTTCAACAATTGTAAGAGTTTGCGACGCGATCAGCCATTTTAAACAAAATTCAAGGACGCGTAAAATCATTTCACAAAGTAATTTTTCTAACCATGATTTTTGGATGTTTAAAATTGTTCTGAACACGGGAATTTCGAAACAAAAAATTTATAAAATACCGAGGTGTGTAAACCACTGATAAAACTGTAAAATAAGAACTAATTGCAGTGAATATCGAAATATAGACTGTGCACCAGGCATAGGTTTACATGGGAGAAGATCAACGATTTTGAGAATCTCATCTCGCGACGTAGAGGAACGTGGGTCAAATTAATTACGGTTCGGATGGTATCGCGAGCAAATCGCGTGGTCATAAACAAGTGAGATGATCGAACCATCATTAGGGGCCCCACGATATAGCTTCGATAATATTATGCATCTTCTCTCTGTTCTCCTCTTTCTTGGATGGTTCGAAGCACCCGCCGATGCACGTGCGTCCGACGATTTGCCGTTGTTCGAGATGATGCGTTAGCAAATTTCCGAAGCATGAATTACATACGCTTTTTATTTTAACCTTCTTTTTCTTATCTTTTATTAACCTTCGAGTAAAAGGATTGCGAAACGTTTACGATATATAGGTAAATTATTAAATTACTCTGCTGCTTCTGGGTCGACGAAACGTATTCTTCGAGGGAGAGAGATAGAGATTGATTATAAACCGAACGAATTCTACTATCGATATAACTAACGTACTATAATACGTGCGCGCGGCACTTTCGCGATAGATATAAATGGCAGGGATCATTTAACGTCCGTTCGCTCAGGATAGACGCGTATACCACCGTTGATGGGTAGGTGATCCTAATGCTCGCGGGTTATCGTGCGGCGTTAAATACGTATACGCGAGTCGACTTGGTATCCACGTGCTCTCCGCGTACGGGCTTTTTAACTCTCGGAGCTCTCGAGAGTTTAAAGTATTACGCATACGGTACGAGCGTCGAGTCGACGCTACGCGCTGAGAGATTAAGCGGGCAACGATTTTGCGCAGGGCATAGCGCACCGCAGGCACGATAAAACAGAGCACGAGCTCGGGGTTATTAATTGCTAAACAATGATCGTTAATCATCGGACAAGAGCGAGAAGAAGAGGAAGAAAAGATCAGTCGAGAGGCTAATATGCAGTGCACCAGTCGACTCGACTTGGTAATTGCGCGCACGCTCTGTACTACACCGAAGGACTATAGTTACGCCACACTGTGCGGCTTCTCTGTAGCTTCGGTATTCAATAGCGATATTTATGCACGTTATATGATGCGAAGACTCGTCATTATATTCCTTGAAGCGTCTCGTCGATCGAAACGAGCGAGCAACTTGATTAATCGATTCGCCTATTAATATTCATCCCCTCTAATCATCCTTCGTAAATTTTCCATAACGAGTGTAACCCGTAATTATTCTCTTACAATTCCGTGGGCACTGATTATGGTTACTCATTCGTTATCGTTTTATGCGTTATATTGTTTAATCCAATTGTGAGGCAATAATATATTCCGATAAACGTTGTAAACTTTTTTGATACGTGGTGAGAAGAATTTGGGAAAAAAGGATCTCTCGATTTCGTATGGTAATCGATGAATGTACGGGCGATTTGGATCTGGTGCCTAGACGATGGTTATACCGTGACTATAGCTATCAGTACCATAATCTTACTGGCGTATATCAAATCAACCCTACAGTCTGGTCTACGAAGGTAACCACGAAATTTAGAGACGATTACTAGTAGGTACTTCAAGCTGCCCTGATAGAAATAAATTATACATAAGATATATGAAATATGTATCAAATATATTATATATATTCGATATTAATATATATTCGAGATATATATTTTTTCGTGTGTTCCAACGTATACCCTTAAGGGTTTTCACGAATGACCCATCCAAATTGAAACTCCCTTCTGACACTCCATACCCACACTTCGCTGAACTAATCTAACTTCCGATGCATCTGCAGCCGACTTAGCTACACTGCACCGCATTCGCCATGGATACAGGAAAACAACGGAAAACTCAGGCCGGTATAGACGACCCTGTGTTGTTCTGATTCTCCTGTGCATTCACGAAAGTAACTTCCTTACGTGCAGATACCAAGGTCTCAGAAAAGCTTACATCCCATTACTCCATACCCATATTTCGGTAACTAATCTAACTTCCGATGCATTCGCAGCTGGCTTAATTATACTGCAGTATCCCATTCGCCATGGGTACAGGGAAACAGCGGAAAACCTATGCTGCATATACCGACATTTCGTGAAACTAACCTAACTTTCAATGCGTCTGCCGCCGACTTAGCTACACTCTACCGCATTTACTGTGGCCACGGAGAAGCTGCGAAAATCTCGTATTAAGTGCAAACATCAAGGTCTTAGAAAAATTTGTCTCTCGTTCACTGCGCTGAGAAAAGAGTTTATTCACTATAACTAAATATATTTAGTTGTCCTGTTATCTAAAACATTTGTTAAGTATTACAAAATTTATTAATAGTTAATAAATATTAGTGTTCTTACACACCACCTATTACAGTAAGGTTGTAGATTGGCTAACGGGCGCACCGTAATATAGGATAACCACGCTCTTTAAATAGTAATCGAACTGCACACACCAAAACTTCTCTTGTAATTTTGCGTGGCAGCTTAAAAAAAAAAAATATAAGCACATACATCAGTTTTTGAACCGTAACTTATTTATATTCAAGAGTTTACTCTTAATTAATAAATAAGAGCTGCTTATGCACATTTTTTTCTTCATATCCGGTCATGAAACCGCCTACTTCTAACAAATATAACGACTAATGTAGGTATCCACGCACGAGCTAATGAATAATATCTCATATAGACAAATAGTTACGGTTGTATGTACAGTGATAAAGTCTGTGTACGTTTTTATGCGTAATAAATCGAATATAACGATTTTTTTCCGCTTGAATTTATAACTTAATAATTCTTTGGAATATACGAGGTAGATAGCAAAGCTATGATAGCGTTTAGTGTACGACACTTTCCTACGTTTTTGTATATCCTGTACAATTCAGCTCACGATCAGGTGCAGTAAGGTACACACACATACTAAAGAAATCATACGTATACCGTCGGGTTCAATCTTTGGATGGTGTTAAGGGTTTATTACGACCTACTCGCGAGAAAGCTCTCATACCGTATTGTAGATGCCATGAAAAAAAAAAAGTTCTGTACTGTATAGAGTTTGATCCTAAAACACCAGAATATTCTTAGTTTGTTTAGACTGTTTAAGGTATGTTACAATATTTTTCAATAAAGATCTCTTCTTTTAGGCCAAATTATTTTTGATATTCAAATTTACCAAAAATATATTAAAATTATATTGTTAATTGATTTTCATATTTTTTTCTTGAAAGGATAATGCTCTAATAATTGTTACGTTAAGCCAACGATACATTTGCAAATGATTTCATTAAAATTATTTATGAATTCCGTGTGTGATGAAAAAAGCTAATAAAAATGGCAACGCGTCTGTCACTTTTGAGTGCCTCTTCAGCTCTGTATGATACTTCTGAAGTCCTCGGCGCTTCGTTCACGCTCCCTCCGACATGACATCATTCTCATCTTGTCGCGCTTGTACCAACTCTCCGCCTAACTCCCTCGTCCCTGACGAGAGGTTAGCTCGCATCCAATATTAGTATAGTTGAATAAACGTAATTAATGGCGCTGAGGCAGCGAGACCATCGAGCGACGTTACTCCGGTGTGCTCAATGCGATCTGTAGATACTGTTGGTGAACGCGTGCATCATCGCGCCAAACATACAGGCAACCAGGCACACACGCACTTTTAATACTGCTGTGTATCGTCGACTGGCGAGAGCGTCGCTGTTCTGCGAGGTTCGACAGATGACTTCTTTGCAGGAGAGGACAGAATCTACGATACTGACCAATGACGAATATCCGCGCACTCGCTTCTCCAACTCTTCGGAGCTCGCAGAACCGGGATCTCGCGCGCTTACATTCAGTAGAGTAGGCAAACACGTATGCGAACAGGCATCGAAGACAGTCGCAAGGTGGTGACGTGAGATTCCCAAGCCCTTAGACCGATTCTAGTGATTCAATATACATTGTACACTGTATAGAGCGTATGAACTCGAGCCCGTAACTTATCCAATCTTGTTTATACTGTTGGAGGTCTTACAACTCGAGGGACTATCTTTGCGGGCTTGATTGATGACGAGCAGAACACCACGCGTCATCAGCATCGGCGTCTGCTTGGACTACGCACGAGCCTCTTTGCTTTATTATCGCCCAGGAACAGAGGATATACGTGGTAGAAGGTAACGCTAAAGGAACCGCTAACTTTTGATACAATGAAATCATTTATGACGGGCAGAGAAACCAGATGGGAATTGAGATGCCGCAGTCGTACCGATGACACTATCGACGTTGTCTGCTCGTCACTCATACGTATTCATTGAGACGAGTTAGGTACGATATTATACCAGCTACGGTACGTCGACCCATGTGAGAGTTTTGTGTTAGTATCGCGGCAGCGGAGAAACGTGCGATAACTTGTGTCGTCTGTCGGTCCTCCTAGAGGATGATATACGCGAATAAATCACGTATGCCACGTTACGTTGCACATACTTTACGAGTTCTCTATGTGTGCTGTGTGTGTGTATATAAACGAACGAAAGCATCATACCGAGATACAGTGCAGAATTCTCTTGTCGCACAAGCAACGTGCTGTACAGAGTCACTGCTTTCTATTCCCACGCGATTACTTCGCAAAGTTGGTGGCAGCTCGGGCTCATGAGATCACTTCTGGTCCCGGTGTGCGCTATGGGCGCGCGAGCTTCGAATGAGAAATTGATTTCTGACTGTCTCCAGCGTCGCCCCGTTGGTCGTTATCTCGTCTGTCGATCGACACACTGCTGCTCTCCAACGTCTCATCTTTCTCGGCTGCAGTCACGCGACGATTTACCGTTTCGCAATGTAACGGAGAAGTATGATATACTCTTCAGCTTTGCTCCACGCGTCAACCACTGATACCACTTTACGAATCTACCGACGACAGCCTCCGACGACGACGATGATGATGGTGATAGAAATTGTGCAGATGGAAAATAAAACAGAATGAGTGCTCTGATAGAATCAATAACTAAACCCCGGGATATTCTGAGATTATATATGGTTCAAAGTTCTGAGAATATATCAATCGACGTCAAGAAAACAATCATTAAGGATTGAAGATTTTATTGAATTGATCGGGATCTCGCGGAACGAAATAAGATGAGAATTTTTATTTTTTTCTTAGACCTACATCCAAAGCATTTTATCCGCTCCTCGTGAATTTGCTACACTTTTCTCTCAACAACACAATTAAAGAAGAAAAAAAACACTCCAATATATGTTTTTCATAATATTCATTCATTTTTACATACAAATTTGCTAGTAATCGGTGAAATATCTTCGGTCAGAAGCCCTGGGACCGCAATAACAAAAAAAAATTAACATTCGAAGCACGCGCCTAATCCTAGTTGCATAAAAATGTAACTAAACACTTTTTAATAACCTTATTACATTATAACATAAATTAATAAAGACTGTAGTTTTTTACAAGTAACTAAAAGTTATGAATTGGCGTAACCTTCAGTCAAAAATGTCGCAAATAAACAACCAAAGTAAATCATGTAATATCAACGGTAACGTGAGGTCATAGTCGTAAAACCGGAAGGTCCAGAGAAGATGTAGGAAAAGGCAACAGAGAGTGCGAGTCGCGCAGGTGGTACCGTTGACCGTGTTGGTCTACAGTATAGCAGGGTTATTAATAACGGCATAATCAATTACAAGCTCTCGTGGTCCTGTAAAGTCCAACGAGACTTCTGAACGAACTGGTGGTCCAAAGGTTCGTGGGCTGTTCAGGGGCGCGTAAACGCTCGTCGTTCGGACGAGGCGCCGCGACGAGACGTGCTTCGGTCGACTCGTAAAACTCATCTGCGGTCATCCGCCACCACCGCCTCCGCAATATTATAGCTCACATTACAGAGAGCTTCGTCCCATGGCGATGAAACATTATCTTTTTCAAAATTGTCGATAAATCCTCTCATTAATTACCTTTCAAACTAATTTATTGCATGAATGGCAGAACTTTGTGTAAATAAGTATTTTTTGAAACTATGTTCATACGGAGAAATCATTAGATAAACTGCAGAAATCATTTGAAATTATTTGAATAAAAAAAAAATCATTCAAATTATTGTTCTGATAGAACATTTATCAATGATGATTTAAGATAATGCGTAAGTTAAAAAATTATTCAAAATGATACCCATCCTTGGTAATGTTAGGATTGTGAAGATCTTGGTGGCATTCTGGCAAAGGAGGCCGAAAATTATCGCAACTACCTATATTTCAAAGTTCAACGAACTCGACTGTAGCAGACAGGTTAGGATTAATGCGTAGTCGGGGGTGTATAAAGAAGGCAAAGAGATGTGCGCTGAAAGTACAGTGAAATAGTAGAGTACAGGTATATAGGAAGAAGCTATGGGCGAATACGGGTGTGTTACTTGACGAAGGACGAAGGTCGACAGATGCGAAGAGTGAAGCGAAGAAGAGATGGCTGCCTAAGGTTGCTCCTGCTTGAGCCGGGAGATTCTCGACTGCCGCGAGTACCGGGAAAACAGCGGGAGCCCCTTAAGGTAGAACGCCTCTTCTTCTTACGATAGCTAGCTGCCTTGACGACCTGAAAAGCCGCACTAAACTCTGTGTGTAAAAGATCGTCCGATGCCTGACTTCACTGTGTGTTTCTCGCAGAGGGGTCTCTCGCGTGTCCCCGTCCCAGTCTCGTACGAGTTGAAGAATTAACTGCTCGATACGTGAGATGACTTCCGGATGACTATTGCAAGAACAAGAGAATCCGCAACGTCAATCGTGCGATCGTTTAATCGGATTTAATTAATCATAGGATATGCATCGTTGAATCATTTGTATACATTTTCGCGTCCATTCGTTGCTGTGACATTTTCATCGTCGAGCAGCAAAACCAAGACTGCGTGGTCCACGTTTTTTTACTCTTGTATCAGGATGTTTTAATGAACTCGAAATCACGAATGAGACGGCAATTCAACGAAAGATTCTATTTACGACTCGACGTGTAGGCTCAGCAGAATTATTTCTTCGTTTCTAAAGCCCTACACTCACAAAAATGTATATCGCGATACGAATTATCACTTGCGTGTACTTTCTTTGAAATTTCTTCAATGCTCGACGTTGAACAATCATCAGAAACAAATATAATTGATTCCATTCGTA
The DNA here is from genome assembly GCA_963942595.1 of Cylloceria caligata. Taxonomy (NCBI): domain Eukaryota; kingdom Metazoa; phylum Arthropoda; class Insecta; order Hymenoptera; family Ichneumonidae; genus Cylloceria; species Cylloceria caligata. Next base: position 18,766,052 of record OZ012710.1, on the reverse strand, counting down.
TATGGTAGTCGGACAGAATGTCATCATAGAAATTACAATAACGGGACGGGTGAGTTTCCGTGTGCTTTATCAGCACCGGTGTATTCACATTTGAAAGCTTATACAGAACGTTTACATACTACTATGTATCGCAAATCGTGTCCGCGGATGCTATACACATACAAGAAGGACCGCGGGGCGACGTTTGCCAATTCCATACTCGCGTTGCATTAAAGCCTCGAAGCACGTGCTACGAATGGTCGGTTATTACGCATGCGAATTAGGCACCTACTTGCGCCAGTAGCAGCAGCAACAGCAGCACGGTATTGCTCTGTACCTCTTTTGCTCTTGGTCTCTCTTGCATATACGCCAAGTTAGCATTCGGAACTCGACTGTTGAATAATCCACGCACATATTCTCAATTCGCGACTGGAATGGTCATTCGGAATCTCCCTCGGGTTAATTTTATAGAAACGTTGAGTATGACATCTTTATCACGTCACGACTGTTCTACGTGGAAGACAAAAGGATTGACCTCGTAAAAAGCCACCAAACGATACTCCCGTTTCTTTTATTATTACTTCTTTTTTTTTTCACCTTTAAACTCCTGTGAAAACAGCAGCGAAAATTACGGACTCCCGATTCTACGGTATACAAAACGGCCCGTGTGCGAATATTCGTTATTTGTAATAAAAGAATAAACTCGGTACAGAGCGGATATATAGGATCGTAAAGTTGCGGGTGGTTTACGCTGGGGTTGTGTTACACCATGGCGTAACGGCATCCCTCTCCCGGTTTTTCGTAATGCGCGGTCGCAGGGGATGAACTCTCGGAACGTGGGATACGTAATAGCGGGGATACTTTTTACTTGCACCACGCGTTCGTGCCTGGATGTTTCGTGACTCAATTTTTGCCTATTAGCATCAAAACTGAAGCAACCGAGTGAAAAGTTAGAGGAATTTTGTGCAATTCGCGTGAGTCTCTGAGATAAGACAACACAGGATCGAGCATAGTTGACGAAGAGGTTGCAACGAGACGGAGAGCTAAGTTTCCCGGCAGTTTCAGGTGACGGTTTGCTCTCCGGTTCGCTTCTCTTTTTTTCTTTCTCTCGAGTTAGGAGCCGCGGGAGCGCGTTGGCTTGCGAACAAACATCGAGAGAAACACGCCCCACGGGAACACAGGGAAGAGAGACGAAGGTCGCAAGAGCCGCAACATCACAAGATCAGACGTGTGGGTTCTCTTCGCTTGTACCCAAGCGAAGACAACGACGACGAGGATGATGAGGAGGAGGAGGACGATGAGGAGGAGGAGGACGATGAGGAGGAGGAGGACGAGGAGGACGAGGAGGACGAGGACGAGGACGACGACGAGGACGACGACGACGACGATGACGACGACGACGACGACGACGAGTTACTTTACGAAACAAAAAGACTGCTGTAGCAAGAGAACGAGAGAGGCAGAGGACACAGAGGATATGCGAAAAAAAGGGAAAAGTTCGTTACACTCGGGCAAGGCGGTCTCGCCAGGCGAGAGACAAAAGAGAAGTAGTATAATAATATTCGTATGAATTTTAGAAGAGACTCCGAGCGCGGTGGAGCTCACTTCGGTTGCTCTGGAACTCGTATACGGCTGATTTAAACACGTGATAGCGAAGGAAGAACAAGAAAAGACAGAAGAAAGGAAGGATGGATCGTGCACCTACTCGACGGTAAGGTCCGAGTGGTGTATTACCCAAATAGCCTATAACCATCGAACTTCAACGTCAGAAGGGACAGCAAAAGATGCGTGGCGAGAACCCAACATTGCTCCGGAGCACTCTCCATCCGATCGGACATCCTCGAGAACGCTTGCTCCTCGAGTACTACAAATATTGACCTCCCTGGGGCGGTTTCGTTAAACGACTCCCGCGCGAGCGAGAAAGGTACCAAGTATATAAGGGTAAGCTTTTCGAGACGCAGGGCAAGTGAAGAGTAAAAGAGAAGAAAGTGAATTGACCATTGAACATTTTAGCTTCTTCGACGTCTTTTGGTTATTTATTTCTTACCGTCGAGTCCCTTTCTGGAAGAGCCGAGGAATTTGTCATTTTTTTACGCTTGAATATTCTCATACAAAAAAATTTATAAACAAAACATATATTTTTCAATGTTTTAAATATTTATTTTTGCCATATAGGTGCGTAACTAATGAATATATTATAATAAATATTTCATAATTGTCTGTAAAATATATTTCATATACAAATAGACAAAGTATATTTATATTTAAAAAATATTTTAGTATAGAAATGTTCAATAATTTATCTTTTCTTGAGTAATATTCAACGATTTTTGTGTACTGTGCACTGTATATCATACGCTGTACGGTACTAGATAGTTTTATCAGTGTGACACACTTGAAACCCATAAGATATCCGGAGGTGAAGGAGGTATATTTACTAGATACAGACCACACGGACACGTGTTCGAGTGCATCCTATGCTAGATATTAAAGTAGAAAAAAATCGCTCGCTTAGACGGTGATATCTTTTTACCTTCGTACCAGAGGGTAATACATGATAAGCGAATGCTCGCTACTCATGACTACACGAATTCTCATGATACCACAGCGCGAGCTGTGCCTCTGCTGCGTCAGAGAATTTTAAAAGTGCAGACTCCGCGTTGCCTACGCCAGACTCAACATATTACTGCAAGAGCTCGTGAGTAGATACACCTCGAGCCTCTCGATACACGCTATACCTGTATAGATTGCACTACTATAGGATTTACTTGGCCAATGCACTTCCCGTACGCACAGTCTTTCACACGCGTATATATAGTGTATACATGTAACCACGAAGATTATATTAAACTTAAACAAAGCTACGGTATATCTGAAGTCTCGCTGAGCGTAAGTTGATATACGAGGTACCGCAAGAGGCGAGAGGCGGTCGGAGGCAGCGAATCACAGATTTTGCTCTTTCTTCGTCTCGTGGAGTTGCGTGGACTTTTGGACGAGAGTGAGAGAGAGAGAGAGAGAGCACTCGCAAGGGTCAGAGATTCCCGGAATATGAATGCACTCAGCGCGAAAGAGGGCTAGGTCTGCAGTCCAGCTCGCTAGCACGCACTCTTTCGATCCTCGCGGACCGCCCGTTACCGCGAAAAACGCTTCTCACATCTCGTTGGACGATCTCCGCGCGACGAGATATCGTCGAGCGCTAGGCAGCTTGGATGAGCTAGAGAATGCCGAAAACACTTCCTTTCACCGCTAGCGAGGAAGTATGACACTTGTCTCGTAGGTCGCAGTGTCCTTCTCTTTCTTTATTCTCTGCATCGCGCTAACCAGCTATCTCTCTCTCCCTCTCTCTCTTAAATGTTCTGTTGTTCGACTCCCAGGGGACAGAGAAAACTTCCCGGAACTGTGGCGACGACCGGCAAGCGCGCACTGCGTTTGATCATTCGTAATCTTCTTTTTATTAACACGCACTCTCTCATGATCACCGAAAGAGTTGTGTTTCACGCGAGAGGGGCACGAGAAAAGAAGACGGTGAGACCGCGGCCGAGGGAAAGGGAGTTGACGGACTGTTACCGGACTGTCGACGCGTTTTGATAAGAGTTAGGATGAACACTACCAGAACGAGATCTTCGCAGAATTGTACTCTGCGGCGGCTAGACGTCTTTTGATCGTTTCATTTTCTATTTTTAATACCATAGTGCCTCACTCAGAGTTCTTAGAGTTGCTCCCAACGGAATAAGTTTTAAACAAAATGAAGAATGTCATTCAAGTCTATGTGCTATCTCTCGGTCAGTAACATAAATAAAAATACAAATTTCACCACCACGATTAATCGCTTGAGAAAAAACGGACGACGCGTAGTAAATCACCTCAAGGTTTAAAAGTTCAATAATAAATTGAAATACATTTAATAAACTTATTAATGTGAAAGAATTGATCGAATCTTGATCACTGTTCAGTGAAATTAAACTTAAAAATGGAAGGAAAAGTGTTATCGTTAACCCCCCCAGAAATACTGACAATATTTTGAATTTCGCTTAAATTTGATTGCCTTCTTGTGTGACTAAGATTCTGCAGAGTTCGAAAAAGTCACATCAGAGTTCTAAAAATTTGTGTAGTACAAGACTTGACCGGAAGGAAAGAGAGGAAGAATAATCGCGCTCATCCTCGTATCGAACTGCCGTGAATCTTCCAAGAGTCAGCGGAGAATCGTTCGACCTTTGAACGCGGCGTTAAATCAACACCACCGCCACCACCGGTAGAGAAGTACGCGCGCGCGATCTGACCGAGAGAGCCACGGCCCGAGCAATTATTTGCTTCTAGATTTATGAGTGTGCGAAGTACGAACGAGCGAGGCTCGCGCGAGAGATCAGCAGCGAAGAGAAGACCGAGCGAGATCACTCCTCTCTCGTCTCAGCATCGTGTATCGTATACGCGCCTCCTCTCTTCTCTCCAAGCTCTTCTGTTCTCTTCTTTTCTCGCACTCGTGATACAAGTACCTTCGTTCGTTCCTGCATTGCCGAGAATCACTTTACGCATCGTAATTACACGCTCTCCCCGGGGCCGATCTCTCAATAACTCAAACGAACGATTATCGATTGCGAAGCTATAACTTCTCTCTCGATTTTCATACCATCCCTCACAGCTTCTTTCCGTCATTCGGTACTCGACATACGAAGTATTGAAAATATACTTTGCCCACGTGCAAAACTCTTCACACGTACATAATTACTAGCTTCGAGGTCAGAAAATATTCTACTGGAAAAAGCTGCCACTCGAAACCATCAGTCGTATACATTTTCTCGACTCTCATCTAAAAAATATATTGGCAACGTATTCATTTCGATCGAACTTGTAATTGGAAAGTAGAAAAATATTACCATTTAGTTTGATCGACCGACGACTAAATTCAAATAAAAATGCAATTATCTAAATTTACTTTTGTTCCATCGACATGAGAACGTGACGTATATTGCTCCAAAAAAGAAAGTTAAATAAGTTGAGCTCCGATCGATATTATATTTGCGTGAGTCGTCGTCTTTCAAGCTCTGCTATTCACTTATCGTTTTCGCTTCCGCGACACAACTGGTTTTACATAAGTGGATATTCCGTCTTGTATTACCAGGCCAGGTTTGTTTGATCTTCGACCAAGTTTGTCTTGTCGATATTCTCTAATCTCACTTCTGGTTACTCGTGTCGAGTCGTCTTGTTACCACTTGAGTTCGTCTAATCTCACTGCCAGTGTTGAATCCTCTGATACTCGGTTCGCGTTGTTTTTCTCGATCCTTGCACTCTACGCCAGCTGTCCGCGCACTGCGGACAAAATGGGAAACATTGCCCGATCTAGCGAAATTTCTCTCGAAATATTTTCCCATTGTTATGAAGAAACAGAATCGGTGAGCAGCAAAAACACTAAAATCTCTGTTCATGCAATGCACCGGACCTTAAGACCTCGACTTGTTTCTACCGACTTAACAGTTGATGATCTGGTGCACCGTAGCAGCGCCATTGAAAGTTTGATTGTAAATTTTTCGACACAGGTGGCTGATCATCTTGAATCTACCTTCTCTCATGAAGATATCCCTAGAGTTTGAAGACAGGAACAGACGGGTAACGAGCGTTTTAATGTTTGACATTCCCAAAGCATAGGATTATGATCTTCGGCAAGTCTGTTCAATACCGGATCCTCTCGCTATCCCGTCCACTCCTCTACCATGCTGTGCCAGGATTGGATCTACTCCTGACCGGGTAAAATTTCGTCATCCCGTAGGTGCTCACCGTGAACATCTTGATCCTCTCGTCATCACGTTTATCTCGAAATCGAAAGCTCTTTAATTCTTAAACATTATTACAAGTTCAAGTTTGGAGACCGCTCATTGAAGTTAAGAGCGATCCGGACTTTAAGGCAGCATGAGTATTGCTTGTGGCAGTTATAACGAATGTTTATAATTTGCGACTTTTTTAAACGCTGATGTTTGTTTTGGTGATTGTTTACTTATCGCTATGTGATAGAGCTATGCCCGTTCAAATGAAATAAATAAATAAAGTTAATACTCTGTTGTTTTTCATCTGGATTCAGACTTTGAAGGTTCTAGTTAGTTTTATATTTCTTTTAAGTTTAAAACAGTTTGAATCACCACAACTTTTGTGTATGACTAGGTCGACGAGAGAATCAATTTTCGAATAGCAGGTGTACCGTACACGATAAGTTTTATTACACGATGCTGATGATCCCGATGTAACTCGCTCGTGGATCGATCGGTGTAATAGGTGCATGACGTGACGCCTGTACGTTGGCCGGCAAAGCCAAAGTCTGCGGTCCTTGAAGTGCGCGTCCTGGCAATTACACAGGCGCGAGAGGCAGAGTCGAGCGAAAGAAGAGGAAGAAGAAGAAGAAGAAGAAGAAAGTAAAACAGGAGGATCAAGCGGGTACCGCTCAAACTTCCGAAGCCCAGCGTTGTTTCTCGTCGTGCAGAGATCGCCCCCTTTATATTTATCTCGTGGGGCCGCGTGGGCTTCCTTCGATTCACTCAGATCCACAGCAGCAGGAGCAGCATCAGCAGAGACCCAGGGATATACCGGTTTGACCTCGCATTTCGCTCAGTGGTTCCGATGCACAACGCTCTCTGCACTGGAATCTCTCGCAGGTGCTCAGGTAACGATATTCCCTCGGTCGGAGTAACCCCCCTTGATTATTACACCCCGGCATCGAACTCTTCTCCTACGTTCTTCACGCGGTGAAATAACGCGCGCAATCGGGAATTGATTGGATTTAAGAAGACTCGCGCGCCCCTTGGTACATGGTTCACAATTCCGCTTATCCCTTTCGTTTCTGCGGATGCAACGATGCACCTGGAGGCCACAGATGCCATATCAAAGTAAAAATAACGTGCATAAAAAATGTATCCATTGATAAATCTTTAAACATGCTTAAAAAAATGTTAATTTATCTATTTTCATATAAATATATCAATGATGAATAATTAAACACTAATTATTTATTCATTCGGTTATCATCGATTTAGGAGTGTATGATAAATTATTGATCGTGAATAGGTTTAAAAGAAGAGTCAACGGACGTTTCTCCTGATGTTCTTCAGGTATAGAGAGAGGATCGTCGCATCAAAGATGGATACGGCGTAGAGGACAAGAAGGAAAAAGTTAGCGGCTGTCTACCCGGGAAGCCAACGAGGCAAGAAGAAACTTGCCAAGACAGATACAGTCCATTCGGGGTATTATTCAACGAGGGCTATATACTGTTATATACATACGTACCACATATGTGTATTGCAGAGTATAGCTACTTAAAGGTGGCCTGGGCGACCGATATGATGGATTTGTACCAATTACTCTCGGTACGTCAAACGATCGCTCGCTCTCTTTCTTCGCTTCTCATTATGCATCGTGCGGTGCTGCGTGCCTAGCGTGCTACGCATCCAGCTTCGATACTACGGTATAACTTTAATATATCTGTATATACGTCTACTCTCATCTTATTCGCTTTCTTTATAACGCTGCGAAGAGAAGCGCGATCCATAAATTCTTACATCTGGTAAACATCGAGACTGCTAGCACCGCTAAATCAATCGAATTATTCCAAGGATAGACTGATCGTTTAAACGTCCAAAAGAAAAAAATTATATTTCAGACACAATCGATAGAAAAAAAAGTGCATATGGCATACTCGTTGACTTTATTTAGTGTGAACTTATTGTGTAGAAAGAAATGTGTTGGAATATTGTAGAATAATTGTATAATATACGTTTCCCAGTGGAATTTTTTAACGTCGCAACACCAAATGCGTAACACAGAGTAATTTTAAGAAACGTGCGAGATGACGTTACTTTAAATAGACTTTAGCAACGGTCTGTCTCTTAAATTGAACGCATTGTTGTCGCCGCAGGCGCCCTGCCGTATGCCTGCTTCAATATTTCGAAAGGTCAGACTTAATTCTCGGTACTTTTAATATCAAAGTTAACAAAAGTTATAAAGCGTAGATTCCTAGGTCATAGATGAATAAGATAATTTGTTTATGAAATGCTATGTCAGCGACAAATACATAATACATAATCATAGCAATTGTAGGCAAGCAATCGTGTAATTTTTTTAATTTATACCGGGTGGTCGATTTAAGCAAAGACATCGAAATATCTTGAAAAATAAGCATCGTACGAAAAAATGTCCCGGATGAAAAGTTAATATTTTTTATGAAGGCAATTTACTCGTGTTAAAATTAGACCGCCTCCGGCCCCTTTCGAGAGGCGTTTCTTTCCGCTGACCGTTTTGAGGGCGGCGGGGGGTAACTTTGAAATCTTAAATGGGAAACCCTATTTTTTATTGCAGATTCGGATTCTACGCTGCAAAATACGTAGTTTTTGTCTGAAACTTTTTCTTTGATTCATGATAGATGGCGCTGTAATATAAAAAAATAAGATTTTTCATAATTCACGAGAAATACACGTCGGATTGAAAAATAACAAAGTACGTATTGAATATTCTTTAAAAAGCTAAGTTTTATTTTAAACATTGGTTTCTCATCATCGTAGCAGGGATGTCTTTTCCTAGAATTTCTTTTACGCAATAATTGTTTGACATAAAGGAAAAATCGAGTTAATTAAATACAAATATATCAATGCAATTTAATAAAAAATAATTTAAAAACAAATTTTTAAAAAAATCAACACTCCAAGTTTTTTATTCAAATTATACAAAATTCTTAATCGCAAAAAATATAAGGTTTTCAAAATTATCTTCCTTCCCTTGATCGTCGGGTGCGATAAATATCTAAATTAACTGAAACTTTATCTTTTAATTCGTTGTGCACAAGTACCCCAGAGGGAACAAAATACTACTACGTTCACGTCATTGTTCCTGGATTGCGCTGAATGTAGTTTTTTGAAAAAATGCAACATGCCTGATTTTATTTTTCCATTGCAGGTGCATTCAGTGCAATATATCGCGGATATATTGCAACATGCCTGATTTTATTAGGTGCGCAACTAGGTTCGCGCTGTTTTTCAAGAGATGGCTCCAGTAGTAAGTGCTAGTCGATTGGGACATAACCAAAACGTCATGAACCAAGCTTAGACATATGGTAAACAAACCGTTTTGACACATTAGTGATTTTATTTTTGCGTCATATACTTTTGGTTGTGTGAAAATATCTGATTTTTTGCCAAATAATCGTCATTTGCGGAAAGTGTTGCTTTTCTTCTTTCATTTGAAGAAAACGGCAGCTGAAGCGCATCGAGAACTCCAAAAAGTTTATGGAGATGCTGCTCTAAGTGAAACAACATGCCGTGATTGGTTCCGTCGCTTCAAAGACGGTGATCTTGATGTTGATGACCGTTCGCGTGAAGGAAGGCCAAAAACCTTCGAAGACGCTGAATTGGAGGCATTGCTCGATGAGGATCCGTGCCAAACGCAAAAAGATCTTGCTTCAGCATTAGGAGTTACCCGCCAAGCCATTTCCAAGCGATTGCACGCGTTGGGTATGATTCAAAAACAAGGAACTTGGGTTTCTTATGATTTGAAGCCAAGAGACGTTGAGCGTCGTTTTTTCGCCTGTGAACAACTGCTCCAGCGGCAAAAAAGAAAGGTTTTCTTCATCGCATCGTTACGGGTGATGAAAAATGGATTCATTACAGCAACCCAAAGAGAACAAAATCATGGGGACTGCCCGGTCATGCTTCTACGTCGTCGGCTCGGCCGAATATTCACGCTGCGAAGATTTTGCTGTGTATTTGGTGGGACCAGGGCGGTGTTATTTATTATGAGCTGTTGAAACCGAACGAAACCATTACTGGAGAACGGTATCGAACTCAATTGATGCGACTGAGCCGAGCACTGCGCGAAAAGCGGCCACAATACGAGCAGAGGCGCGAAAAAGTGATTCTACAGCATGACAACGCTCGGCCTCACGTTGCCAAACCCGTTAAAACCTACTTAGAAACACTCAAATGGGAAGTCCTACCCCACCCGCCATATTCCCCAGATATTGCGCCGTCCAATTATTACTTGTTCCGTTCGATGGCACATGGTCTGGCTAATCAGCAGTTCAGCTCATATGAAGACATCTCAAAATGGCTTGATTCGTGGATAGCCTCAAAAGACGAACACTTCTACCGTGACGGTATTCGAGCTCTGCCAGAAAGTTGTGAAAAAGTTGCCGCTAGTGATGGGCAATATTTTGAATGATTCATTTGTAAACATTTTTTCACAATAAAGTTGCATTTTCATAAAAAAAAAAAACAGCGGGAACTTAGTTGCGCACCTAATATTTTTTCATTGCAGGTGCATTTTTCATCGCAATTTGTAATCGCAATACATTTTTGCGATTATAAATCAAATTAATTCTGTCTACGCAATTTTTTCGAGTTTAACATTCGATGTGAATAATTATCAGTATATTTTTTATCAAAATACGCTTATCAAGATTACTCACTTTGTGATAATAATTTTTTGTAGTAGACCTGCGACACGGTCTATACTACAAGGCCCATTCATTCAATGCAAATTTTTATAACCCATAGTTTCTATTTATCTTATTTGCGTGAGTACATAAGATGACGAAGGCGCACTGCTGTACTTGATCGCTTATTATCTAATGGTTATTTAAATGTAAGTCGGTTTATACGTCTTAGAATAAAGCATAAGACTTTTTTCATCAACCTGCGACCAAAAACTGATTTTTATAATTTTTTATTTTCACATTTCGTGTAAAGTATCAAAAGGGGTTGATATTTCCGGTCAACTTATAATATCTAAACAATGTTTTATACATAGAAGACGGAAAAGATTATGCCGTGATCTACAGCCTCTTGGAATAGTTATTTTTTTATTTTGTATTTTAGAACACTCAAAATATGTATCAAACCGCAAACTTACGATCGAATATTATTTTGAATAATACTTCCGCTCTTTACATACTTTGTACACGATGACAAATTATGAGTGATCGTAAGCACTAAGTAGCACCATTGGTACATTTACAGCTCTAACATTATTTTCTCTACCCTAAAATAACTTTACCACGAGACAATTCTCAGCTTTTTTACTATCAGACTTTGTATCATCAGCAGTGCTGTAGAGTGCATCGTTAAAAGTTGTAATCTGGTAGAGTTGTAACGTGGTAAATATATTTTCCAGAATCACATCGCGGTAGATTTATTTTTTGGTAGAGTTCAAGTCTACTTGTACTTGGAATCGATAAAGATCGAAGAAAAAAAAGCTGTGACCACTGTCAGAAATTAGCAATAATTCAAACTAATCAACAATAATTTTGATTAATTGAATCTGAAATTTGTATTATTCGATATATTCCGTTGCCTGAATATTATTAAATAACATTGATACGTTAAATCAGAATGAAACTCATTTAATCACAGCAAAAGGGATCATTCGATTGACATGAAAGTATCCAAACGATCCGCAGAGGATATATAAGTATTAATGAATCGTAACGAGTAAGCGGTTAAAAAATCAAATATAGGAAAATAAAGTGAATCGAAAGCGTATATCCACGCAGAAAAAAGAACCCGAGTCCGACATGATTCTTCTAGCCTTCTGTACTCGCAATAAATAAGATGAAAAAAAAACGAGAGAGAGCGAGAGAGAGAAAGTGACGGGAGAAAAAACGTTGGCAAGAACTACCGGGGTGAGGCATAAGCTTCGAGTTATGGAGAAGGAAGTTTTTACGGTGTTTTTATGTCGCACGGCGGCAGAGCCGACGCGTCTCCTTGCGAGTCGTTGCAAGCGCGTTCTGAGCGAGCACGCGAGAAAAGTAGATCGACCCTTTGCCTTGCCTTTCTTCTTCTTTTCTATTCTTCATCTCCCTGCGCACATTTTCCTTCGCTCTCTTTACTTCCTTCTCTCCCCTCCCCTGCCCCAGACTCTCGGCTCACTCGGTCTCTGCACGCTCTCATCGCTTAAACAAATTAAAGAATCGTCCAGCGCCACCCGGTTTATGAGCTCTTCTCAAGCTACAATAGGAATCCTGAATCTTTAATAACGTTCTCCGGAGAATAAGTACTTGTAGTGAAGAGAAAAAAAAAGGAAGAAGGCAGCTAGCGAAATTCCAAGTGAGTGGAAACGAAGATGTACGACGTTACCGACGAAAGAAAATTTCATACAAGTTTCTTAGCATTTATTTAATTACGTATCGCTCTCGCTATTAACGAGTATTTTATCGATTTCAAGTATGTTGTACAGTATAAATATACACGCGCGTTCAGCAGTTAAACTCGTTCGATCGTGACTCACCGGATGACTCGGTAATAATGTCGCGCGAGATTCCCAGGAGGTATTTGAAAATTTTTGTTAAATATCAACGAGAGCTCGTTAAATTGGAAACGCCGTGGTGAGAGCGTGTGGAGTTCTCGAGCGATTTATACACAGTAGCGGATAGCGCGCGTGTCGCGTGCGACTCGTTAGTCCGAACGCGGGCGGTTAAGCGGCCGTGACGCTAATGGTCCTGCATCGTAGTATAGTATCGCTTTGCTCTCTGTGTTCCGTTCTGCTCTGCTTGTGGCCTCAGAGAACACACACACACACACACACACACACACACACACACACACACGCGTGCTACAGAAAACAGAGGATTGTTAGTCCGCTCACTTGACACGGTAAATTATTTCCCAGAGAAGAAACATTCGCGGGAAAACGTAATCGACAAATTCTCCTGTCTCCCGCAATACTTCCATGTGTTCATAAATATACGTAGCAATAATACTGTCATAGTTACGAGAGCTCTAAATTCACGTACAACAGGTATATTAATGAACATTCGGTTCCTTATTAACGGACATTCCTGATGTAGAAATCTCCTGTTGTAGAAATGTCAACAACAGGATAATCTGAGCGTACGTGACTGAATAATAATCAAGTAATGAGTCGTCGCAAGGTGGATGTTAGTACTTCCGCACAGCAGCGGTGGGTATTGATAAGTTGACGAGTGACAGATACGTGCGCTATCACATTTCGCAAGATGTATAGAAAATTAAACGTTAAACCATTCACAAATTTATCATAATTATGGAAAAAGAATCTGAGAGGCACGAGCCTTTGGAATGTGTTGGTAGACAACATGAAATGAGACTCGTTTCTTCATTGTTCAAAAGCGAAAACGCGAGAAACTTTCAAATATTATTGAATGAGAAATTGCCGAGCAAACTAAAATTCAATTCGATTAAAGGTCTGTATGCCGTGGCTTAAAAAAAAAAAAATCACGGTTACATCAATAAAAATGTGAACCGTTGGGAATTGTACGATGATCCTGAAGCTGCGTTAAAAACTCAAATAGTTAAATCGTCTAGAGATTAAATGAGACACAGAAAGTAAAAAAAAAAATACTGAGCTAAAAAATGGTTCTGGCAACTATTAAAAGTGACAACTATTAGTTGTTGGTTAATGCAACTATTTTTTATAGTTACCACAACTACCTTTCATTGGTTTTACTATAAAATTAGTTCATGGAACAAATAAAAGTGTTCGCATCGATTGATAATTTACAGTTATTGCTTAATAATAGTGAAAACTACCGCGATTTTTTCTGAGTGTGCATTGTTATACTCCATAATTTCTTGATGGCTACTCGATCGAGTATCCGTGAAGATTCAAGAATAAAAGCAAAACAAAACAGCTATTTATTAGGCAAATATAAAAAAGTGCCGCGATATGCGAAAGGCATGTATCCTCTAACGCTGAAATATCATTAAAGTATTTGTTTGTTTGTGTTTTTGCTTGTGTGTGTGTGTGTGTGTGTGTGTGTGTGTGTGTGTGTGTGTGTGTGTGTGTGTGTGTGTGTGTGTGTGTGCATGTGTGTGCGTGTGTGTGCGTGCGTGCGTGCGTGCGTGCGTGCGTGCGTGCGTGCGTGCGTGTGTGTCGCACGTATCATTCGTGCTATTTTCAAGCTAAAACCGCAATAAAACACCGTTTTTAGCAATAACGATTGGGTCATTATAATGATTCTGTTATTACGTCTTAATCTTAACTCCTTTAAAGTAAAATAAAGTAAGGACAAGCATCCAAAGTGAACATCTCCAATGTGGTACGCCAGGCATTACAAAATTTGGTGAGATTCGATCGAGAGATTTAAAATGTAGGATTCGAATGAAATGCATCTTACTATCATTATGTGACTGACCAACGTATAAAAGTTTTATCGAAGTAAATAAAAGTGATTAGTGGACTTATTCAATACAATTTTCATCGATTCAATGCCACCGCATTTACTAAAATTTGCGATTAATTTAATAAAAGAAGTTACAAATATTTTTTCATTGATGATAAAAAAGTTTCATAGGCCAAGATTTCAATGAAACTTTGTCTCTCGGTGTATTTGTGAGAAATAAAATATTTTTACCGCTGTTAATATATTCGTTTGATGCATAGTACATTTATTTTACACTTATTTAGTATAGCGTTGCTAAAACGATAAACGGAAAACCAAGAAAATTGAAGTAGACCGCTCGCAATATACCGAAAAAGCAAGTAAACCGCATACGACAATGTGAACCCTACTAACGTGAAAGCTTGGTAAATTTCAAAGCAATCTATCTATTGTTACACAGAAATCTCTGAAAATATCTGTAGATTCTTAAATTGACACAGATTTCAAGCTAACACGAACTCAAAACATAGATTTAAAAAAAGTGGCTAAAACGCGTTGTTGGTGCATAGCTCAGCATATGTAAAAAAAAAAAAGGTGAAACATCGTTATAGTCTTCCCTTAAAGAACCGTGGTGCCTTTATTGATACTATAATTTAACATAATTAAACAAATTCAATCTCCAATTAATCATTGATAACGATTATTCATCGTGTATGTGTGCCATAATATATTATAGTAATTACATGGGCGTGTGTAAGAATAAGTTGGTCGTCACCAGCGGCATTCACGATAGTGCGCGAGGAAGTAAGATATAATGTAAGATCTCTCAAATTCGATAGCGAATTAGAAATCACGTAGGAGCAATTACGCTCTAATCGTGGAATAATAGGTAATTATTCGACGGCGGCGGGTGACCCAAGGATCGCGAGGGACCTTCTACCGTACGAATTGTAAGGCAAAAAGAGAGAGAGAGAGAGAGAGAGAGAGATGAAGCAAGCGAGAGCCAGAAAGCTGCTGTGCAGAGACCACGGGGCTGCTGCACGGGGTGAGTCTCGGCTGATTCATCAGTGAGCGGACGGTACGAGCCCTTCGGGGCCGGAGTTTTAGGGGCGAGAGAGCCAGAGAGCCGAGCGGTCCTCCCCCGCTCACCCTCTTATTGCTCCCCGAGTGGCCGCAAAACGTAGTTTGATCAAATTCTACTGCGCGGGCATAAAACTGACCGGCTGCCCGGCATCCTGGGTTATGGGCCCGATAAATGATTCATCCATTCGATACGATGCGATACGATGCGATGCGATGCGATAAGGTGAGCCTGCTGCTTTTCCGCCGATGCTTTCTTCCATTCCTTCTAGTTATTTTTTTTCTTTTCTATTAGTATTGGTGAAAGGACAAGACGTTGCTATTGGTGCAGGTGGACGTGAAGGTAAACATGAACTGGTAATGTAGCTGTAAATGTGAGTCTAGACTCTGTGTACAGTGAATGCCAAAGTACGTATAACCGACCGGGTGCAGTATTAAACGCAGAGAAGAGTGTGCGTGCCGGAGGCTAGTGTGCTAAGCAGCGAGGGTCATCATCGTTCGAGCCCTTTTACGAGCGCTCGTCGTCTTCGCCTTTCGAGAGAAGAGAGCCAACAGAGTCGTTGGCTCGAATGTAGCGGCTCGCACTTACGCTAAGCCGGAAAAGCCAGCAGCACAACATAGACTGCAAGGAGGAAAAGATCCGTCGTGCAGCGTCCTGCTTCACGGCATACGAAGAAGAACCTTTTACCTCGACACCACGAGCAGAGCACCATCGTTGCGACCTCTTGTCCGAGGGTTCCAACACATCTTTCGACTTTTATTAATAACCCGAAAAAAAATTGCGATCAAAGTTGTGATTTAAAATGCATCACTCATTGTCGACAGAAAAACGTGTAACCTAATTTTTGTTTCGTAGTCTCCCTTTGTTGATGCATGGTCTATGCATAAGTAGGCTCGAAGCTATACCCCGCGCGAGTCCAGTAACGGCAGTGAAAATATATTGAATGATTTCATCACACGCTCGAAGTAGATCATGCGGAGTATGCTTATCGCACGTTGGGTCATCACATATATGGAAAATGATGAAAGCGAGTTCTCTTAACTCGTATCCCAGTTATCCATAAAGCGGAGAAAGATTTTCTCGATAACCGCGAGCAAGCAGGAGAAAAAAATAAGATATAGCAATGGGTATGGAATATACCATAATCACCAGGAAGAAAAAAAAATGTATGGTCGTTTGAGGCACATATATAGCCTTCAAGGAGAGTCCGGATCGACGAGTCTCATAGCGGACCGTGGGCAGTTTATTGCGCGCGGGTGGCTCGTGGATATTGTTTTCAATAACGCGGAGCATCAATCAGACTTTGCGCGGGGCAAAGAGAGCAGTAGATCGAGGAGTGCGAGAGCACAGTCACCGCTGCTGTGCTACCGCTACTACGGGTAGCATTCCCGATGGCAGAATCGAGAGTGCTAGGGACACCCAGCATAGTCCCCAGGATCTCTCCGGATCTCCCGCGGGAAACGACCACACAAGATGTCCGGAATGCGGTGACCTCTGGCCATCGAAAAGCCCGGATTACCGAACTGACCATCTCCTTTGCATAACGACGCTTGAGCTTGCCCGCCAACCTCATCCCCCTTCCGATAGCACGAGACCTCGCCCTTTCTCTGCTGTCGCCCCTGACCGAACGATGCACCCTTGCCATCCTGCGATCAAGGACTCTCTCGGCCTTACTGCCACTCGCGCACTGGAATCGTGGCCCGACAGCTAGATAGCAATAGGTACTCGACGTTCTACAACTATGGACAATAACGAAGAGATATCCGTGGGACTTTCCGGATAATATAGTACAGAGGTTATTCAGAGAGCAGACTATACCGTGCTATCGCTGTTACCATTGCGAGTTGAAGCTGCCCTTTGCCAAACTTTACCATCTGCTCAAGTGAATTTCATACATAAGAATCGTCCACTCGGCCTCGTCGGATTACAATTCAATTCTATATCGCTCTGTTGCCGACGTAAGCGTAGAAAGACAGAATAAAACCTGGAGGCACGCGGGGGATCGAAACGAAAGTAAAAAGTAAAAGGTAAATTTTAAAAGTTGAAAGAACTCGAGCAACATCCTCCACCTGAGCGTCAATCGGTATAATTTATATTACTGTTGTTAGGTTTTAGAATTTGTACTCATTTTTATCTTCGAGTTTACGAATCTTTTAGTTTTCTCCTGAAAATAATAAAAATGTCGATTCATTTTAAATTGCAATGGCGTCCTTGATGCTAGCATTACGATTAAAAGAATGATTGAATTTCCATTTTAGTTGTCGTATGATGATTCGTTTTCATCAAATGACATCGATTATATATTGTTGGCCTAATTTTATATTAAAATTTTTTTAATTACCAAAAGTTCACTCATAGTATTAACAAAAAGATTAAAAGACGCACACAACGATGCAGGACGGATAAAGAAGAACTCGAGGGATGACAAAACTCGCACTGTTAAAATTACTTTAATTGTCTACGGTTGATCAGTGTCAAAGAAGATTACAGACAAGCTATTTTGAAGCTGTACGTCTATATTGGCCTCATCTCACAGCTCCGTCTCTCGTTACGTCCACGCGCCCGTTAATTTAAATGTCAAAGGAAATTGTTTGATTATTTATTATGCAAATGAGATGCACGGAGAAGACGCACAGCCGAGACTCGAAGACTTGGAAGCCTCGTATATAGTACGCGGTGAGAAGATCTACGCGCTGCGAGAGCCCGCAGGACTTGCCAGGGATTCGCTTTAACGGAGAGTAGACCGCGGGGATAATTTTGCCACGTTAATTGGATCAAGAAGTCGGTTGCTCGGGGAGCCTCTCGTTCGCTTCCTTCGACGCGCGAGTTCTGGTCGTTGGCGCGTCGATCTCATGCAGAACACAGTGTGGAGAGGGGTTCTCCGGAAGCCAAGCCAGAAGCCCGAGTTTAATTACGTTCTGGAGAGGGATAGAAGAGAGGAGGGGATGGCTGACTCGCCCGTGTTGCAATAACCGGGGACACTTTCCGTATCGTGTACGATTATTCGACCCCTGGTTATGAGATACAGATTGAGTAAATAAGGGTGGATGGATGGCACGCGAGTTCCTGCAAGTACAACGAAGATAGAATAGTTGAAGAGAAGGATTGCGAAGCCACAACTTTCGCACCCTTTTGTCAATGAAATTATGAATTTATACTTGGTATTACAGTGCAAACAGTATCCTTCTAATTTATTTGAGGAATCGGTTGACGGTTCATCAGTCTCGCGCGTCCACAGTTGCGTCACTGTGAGAACTAACGACACTGCTGTACTCGTTGACGATGTACATCGTCGAATAAGACGAGTATAAAAGTTATGGGGAGATACATAGAGAAAACGAATTAATATTATAATGAAACATAGGGGAGGGAGCGATGAGTATCGCGAACGTAAACTTGGAAGCAGCACCGACAGTTTTAGACGATCGGTGAGGGCTATCGTATGAATATTCATAGAGCGATTTGGTCGTTTTTGAAGCGGTCTCACGTACAGCCTTTTTCATCGATCGATTATTGGTATGCGTTGCACGGTGTTTTATAATTGCCTATCGCGACTATATTACATTGGTCAATCGGTCGATAAAATGTCATTGATGTCATTATTTTGCTTCCCCAACTCTGGACACTCGAGTAATTTTTAAACGATACATATTCTCGTTACAAATTTACGTCTGGACTACCGACTCGGAGGGTTGAATGAGAAAGCCAGATCCAAATATCCCTTTACATGGTCCCTTCAACCCGAGACAGAGCTTGCCTATTCTCCCTTTCCTTCTTCCTTTCACTAGCGGCAGTCACTGCCGAGCGTAGCTCGCCCAGAGGCACTCTCACCAATCTGCCGCCACGTTTTGAATTTGCATACATAAGCTATTAACCAGCTCTTTTCATTTCCTCCCGTTTACGACAGTTTAGTTAGAATAATGTTTTACAAGATTGCTGCGCGAACATTTCGCCTCAACCCTTCAACCTTCCTCTACGTATCTCCACGACGCTTACAAACATAACCTTCCTTTGGTCTTTCTCCGCTCTTCAACGATATTTCTGCTTTCTGATTAATGTTTCTCTATATTTTATCCCCGTTTTGCCTTACGACTCCTCGGGAATTTTTAATTCTCGTCACCAGGATGATCCCTCTGCGTCGCTTTAATGTTTCATTGCTCTCTCGTTATCTCCGCTCCTTCTCGACGTACACCTTTATGATTTTCTTTTCCGTTGCTCTCGAAAGGTGAGAACGCCAGAGTTATATTACAACTCGTATAAAGGACTCGTGGGACGCGGAACGAACTAATCACGTTCCACGAGAGAGCCCGCGAGGTACGTTCCTCGATCGGTCGCGGCACACGAGAAAATGTAACTCACGTCTCCTACCACCTTTCTCGTAAACTCGCAATATCGCGTGCGTTGTATTGATTTACATGGCACGATTGAAAATATCATAATGGCGATACGGCCAGTCTGTTACACCCTACGTGATCGTCTCGCACCAACCCACCGTCACCAACGCGAGCGCAAGACCGCTACCGTTTACGCGTTCTCGGGGCGATATTGGCAACGGGCGTAGCAATAGCAGTTTCTTTCGAGCGCCAACGCCACTTTCAATTAACATTCATGCAAATCAGTCAAGCAACTCGCACACGCGGCAGTTTCCGCATCGACGATTCCTCAAGAAATAAATGACTGGCGTACCATGATTCTTTGCCAGCATGTCGTAAAGTCGAGCTTTTCTTCGTACTTTTATCTGAAAACTTGTTGGATTTTGCGCCTACCAGACGTCCAATCTTGTCTCATCTGAGATAACAAATTTTTCATATAATTGTCAGACTTACAAAATGTCTTTTACCGCGATACCCAAGTTTGGTAGCTCCGTATGTATATATCCAAAGGACAAAACGACGGGAAGAAATAAAGCCAGAGGAAGGAATAGCATACCAGATATAGTACACGTAGGTACACCGAGAAAGCGAGTATATTGAGCAAAGAGAAGTCCAATAAAATATTTACAAGACGCTCTCAATATTTCAGTGACGCGGCCGTGTGTATTACGTTATTTATGGGCCGTTGCTTATGAATAACCGACCCTCCCTACAACCGTAACGTACGTCTCGTGGTATCTCTCTCTCTCGCTCTCTCGTCCTAAGTGGAATTTATGTACCTTTGCAGCTTATTTTGACGCCTTCTGCACGTATAGCCTCGCGCGCACACACATTCTGTGCACTTTTTAAGCGGAGAAGTGATTTTCTTGTCACGGGAAATCGATCTGTCGTCGATAAATAAGACCCGAACAGCGTAATAAGCAATTGTTTCGGAACGGCCACGTTTCTCAACAATCGTTTATAACACGAGAGGTTTTCAACGCCGGACAATTCTCGTTATTTTGAAAAAGGCATTTTTTTGTTTACTTATCTCATAGTTTAGTTAATAACAATTTTTTTGTAATTATAATCTGTAATAAATATAATTTCACGCGTTTATCATATATATTGAGTTATTTGCAGTAAATATAACAAATAAAATTAAATATCGTTACTTTCTTCGTTACTCGATGTTTTTTAATTAATCATTTAAATGAAAATCAAGATGAAGAGAATTTTATAATTTATTAAGTAAAAAGACTGAGTTACTAGCAATATAGAAATTATTAGTCGCTTTTATAAAATTATTATTAATAGAGACAGTAGAATAAAAAAAAAACAAATAAGGTCTATTTGGAAGAAATGACAATTTCCGCATACAGCAGTCCGACGACGAAAATAACACGTTACTCTCGTCCGAGCTGAAGATGAAGAAAGACGCAGTACACACACCGGACATAACATTATACGCCAAGGAACTATCTGTTCAATTAATTAATGCGCCCTATCGCTGTCGTACATCAGGATCGGTAATTAAACGAGTAATTATAGAATCTCGAGGCGTGGCTCTGAGGGCTGCTGCTGCTATGTGTGCCGGGGCTATGTATGTTTCCATCTAGCCTCGAGGCATTATAGCGCGCGGAGCCGCACAGTTTCTCACATGGATGCGGAGCCCCGGACATAAATATGAGCCGGCGCGAATTAAAGAACCACCCCTACTCTCTGACCCCCGTATTTAACGCAACATTTTTAATTACTCCGAAACGTCTGCCATTCTCTTTCTTTTTATTTTTAACTCGCCCTTTTCTTTTCGTTTCTCGTCTTGGCGCACTCTTCGGGAGAGACACCTCCTTTTCGTATATTCCTGGCGAAGGGTGTGTACCGTGTTAATTAAACGAAACGGTTTCGCGCGTTCTCCTTCTTCCACCCCCTCGACTCCCGAGAAATCGTTTCCGCAGGGGAGAAACACACGGTCCGCCCAATCCACCTCATTTTTTCGCTTTGTTCCTTATTTCGAAGCGCGGGTGAGAGAACGAGAAAGGGAATATAGAGCGAGAAGCATTTCGAGATTTCGGGACGTTCGATTACAACAGGATTACGAGGGCGTCAAGCGAGCGGAAGAAAAAACCAAAAGGGGATGAAAAATCAACCGAGAAATACGCGCACTCTGTAGTGATCTTCAAAGCCAGTTTAATTAGCTCATCTACCCATCTACTCGGAAAGAAAAAAGTAATTGGGGAAACTGACAGATTGGTTCCAACAACCAATCGGAATAGTTAGCATAGCGTCAACTAGTCAGTTGGTTTAACAAACTACAATGTCGTTGGTAAAATATCGGTAGTAGCGGTAACCAACCAAGATGGCAACCTCGGCTTACCAATTGATTATAGCAACTACTTTTTTCCGTGTATTCATAATGATTACAATAAAGGAACAAGAAGAACGTAAATGGAGTTGGGAAACTTATAAAAGTGATTAACGAATTTACCAATAAATGCAATAATTAAATCAATAAAAATATAAGTACTCATTAACATCATTACATCAACTAAGGGGAGGAAGTCATGTAAAAATCACTGATATTCATAGAATAATATCTAGCTGTTTCGCTACTGGTATTTTAAAAAAGAATGTGTACTGTTAAATCTTGATACCTTTTTTTTTGCTATATGGCAAAAGCATCTAGGTTTAGTAAAAGTATAATTTATACATGATCATTTGTCTTTAAATCACTGTTCAAATCTACGGTGCACCGTTAAAAGCACTGTGTTAAAATTAACCCTCGCGCGGTGTTCATACGAGTCTACACTGAGGATTGCTGTCAACAGCCAGTGTTCAATAGCTTGCATCGATTTGCATCATAACCTCAAAACTTTCAACGCGTTTTACTTGAAAGTATGTGATTGAAATTCACTGACATTTTTCGATTATATTCGTGTCATTATCTAGTCAACACATATTTTTTATTCACGTTCATCGCAGTGGGTCGCGCGGTTTGCAATTGTTAGTTATCCTTGCGACAATACGAGCAGTGTTGTATAATATCCAAAGATATCGTACGTCGAACAATAAGTTAAGTAATAAGATAACTAGTTATATCCATATCGATTTAAGCAAAAGATTGTAGAGATTTGGGTCATTTTTGTTTGATTCAATTTCATAAAAATTCCAGGCGCATTAGCTTTTGATAAATCTTGCTGAAATTTCGTCCAAAAGTTCATGAACTGAACATTAATAAATTTAATTACTGGATTTCTAGAAATAGAAAGAGTACACAAAATATTAGTTGTGAAAGTTGAATTATTTAGTAAAAATTGTTGTTGTTTACGTAGGTAATCGTAGATGTTAAAAATACGGTGTCAAAATTAACCCTCGCACGGTCTTCAAACGAGTTGATGCTGACGACTGGTGTAAACGGTCAATGTTCAAGAACCGATGTCGATTTTCATTATAACCTCAATACTTTGAACGCGTTTTACTTGAAAATAAGTGAATGAAATTCAATGACATTTTTTACTTATATTCACTGATTTATTCTGTATTGATTGTTGATCATTTATTGATTTTCATCTACTCATTTCGAATATAAATATGTTGTAAATTTTGAGATGGAGCCTGATGATTATAACATAATCGCTTGGGTGAATTAAATACGGTAAAAATTATAAAAATTAACACTAAATGGGTCAACACTGGTCAAAAGTCCACACCAATCGTATTTAACACTCTGGATTTTTAACAATGTATATAACCAAATTTAAGAGAAAATAAAACTATACTTATTATGAAAGTATACATTTTACGCGCAACTGACTGTGTTTTGGAAATATTTGGTTGATAACACATAATTTTATTTTAGGCTACAAAAACTAGATGCTTTTTTATTATAGATAAATTGTTGTTTTAGGGCTCAACAGTATATTTTTTTTCTTGTAACACGAGGAGCCAAACAAGATATTTCCCTATGTATATCAGCGATTATGATAAATCTGTCAAAGTGGGATTCCAGCTGGATATCTCTCGGAGAAATCATTCGGTTGGAGCGTAACTCCGGCATATTTGTCATGATTTTGACTCCCTCTCCTCAATTAATAATGTATCATTTTATAATTTATTTCACAGAGTAAAAAAATAGTTATTAAAAAAATAAGTTTAGTCAAAATACCCAACCATAGATTTACGTAAATGGCTCGTGTACGTCGCGACTATAAAGTCACACAATCCCAGGAATTTCTTTTATCAATTGTTCTCAAACATAGAAACAGCATATTTAATTTTCTGTTAGACATTGGTACGTGAAAAAAAAAGTCTTTTGCCACCGTTTTAGCGTTGCATACTCACACTACCGAGTACTGTGGAAGATGCACGCACGCAGACGAATAAAAAGCACGGAAGAGAAATGCGACGTCGTCGCATAGCTTCTGAACCGCCAGCGAAAAACTCACGGTCGTATTTCCATACATTAGCATCTCCATGTCGGACGCATTTCCTTATCAATGGAGCGCACGGTCACACTGCGCTACTCGCCGAGCAGTCTCGAGGCTCTCGGGAGAAAGGCGCCTCTTCTGTTTTTTTCTTTCTGTTGCTTCGAGAACGCGACCGTCGCGTTATTTGTTTCTACCGTGTACCGATCTCTCGTCGTTCTCATCGTCCTCGAAGCTTCTATGCTTCTTTCTCGCGCGCTACCGAAATAAATCCTTTTCACTTATCGCCCCGTTATCTGCCTGCCCGACGTCGCGTCTCGTAATTTATGACGTGACGCTGTACGAGCTAAAGCAGCGCTCATTAATTTTCAGCGCTCTCGAGCAGAGCCCGCGCAAACTCCAGCCACTGCGCGAAAAGAGCCTGCAGCGATCGGCTAAGAAGCATCAACGTAAGATGTTCCAACCATTGACCATGTACCAGCCAGAGTACCATTGCCAGA
The DNA here is from genome assembly GCA_963942595.1 of Cylloceria caligata. Lineage (NCBI taxonomy): Eukaryota > Metazoa > Arthropoda > Insecta > Hymenoptera > Ichneumonidae > Cylloceria > Cylloceria caligata. Next base: position 18,741,609 of record OZ012710.1, on the reverse strand, counting down.
GTACAAACACTTTTAATATAATTTTATTTTTACGTACAAGTATATGTAACAAATCTCCCAATCTACCAATAGTAATTGGTAATTGGCATAGTAATGCCAATTCATCTTATGGTATCTCAAGTGTTCACAGTCCGGGGCATGTAAGATACAATTTCACGAGAAGTATCTCGATTTGCCTGAGTACTTTCCACAATATAAAAGTTTGTCAATCATTTTTTCTTTCTTTTGCAGTCCAAAAATATTTTCTGAATTACGAATGAATACACATACATCAGATCTTGTGGCACCGATCGCCATGTTAATTGGCTTCGTAATATCTGAAAACCCTGGAATCCTAAAAGATATCATTTTACGGTAAACATCGTCGATTTTTCGCCACGTTTCTGGTTCAACGACCAATCGAATATTTAGCGTACGAACGAAATTAGATAGTTTATCCGAACGCGAGAGTCCTGAATGCCTATGTACACCGTTCTGCGTAAGCTACTATGCATATAATTTGCGTATCGTGAGGATCCGGACGATAAACTCGATTCGAGATCCGCGAGTCCCCGCGGAGATGCGAAACAAAAAAAAAAGAAAGATACACCGCGGGGAAAACGAATTTGGAGCTTGAACGCGACATAGCCACGACACAGTGTCTCGCGCCCCTAAAGAACTGTTTTAGGGTGCCACTGTGATTCTGTCTTTCTTTTACTCACGAAGCCTCGCTCGAACCGAAATGATTATTATGCGTGTGTACGGAAGCGCGCGCGCCGCTACGATAAAATACCGGCCACGCATACTGAGTGCTCAATCGTTCGTCAAATTTGAAGAGTATCCCCTCTCAAAGCTGCTGTAACAGTCTAGAATACGATCGATAAATCGATTCGAGAATATAAATGGAAGGAGAGCCAACTACTTATTTTTTTCTATTTATCGAGACAATTTTTTCGTATGTTTTTGAATTATTTTACTGCTTCTGCGCGTCAATTAAAATTGAGTCATAGAGAATGATGAAAGAGCGAGGGGGGGGGGATAACTCATGCTTTGTGTAACGCAAATATTATGTACGGTACGAGCGCCGGGGTGGTACACGCTGAGGAGACGTATTAATTATTCACGTCAGAGAATATAACGTGTGATACGCTATTGGAACACGAACAGCAGTTTCTTGAATCACGACCCCCAACGACGTGGCCGAGCGCAGTTCTCTCACAGACGTTGCCTCTTGCTCTTTCTTAGTTATACATATAAACACACACACTACCCTTCTCATGATCGCGGGAACCAAAGGAGAACGAGATGCAACCGAGAGTATTTTAATAACCATTAATCTCTACCGGGGCCCTCTGCACTGGTGCTTGCGGCGCAAATACGAAAGGCAGCGCGCGCGCGCGCGTTTGCGCCTGGGGCGGTGGAGCATGGAAAGAAGGAGTCATCGATAAGACTCGTACTATATACGCGAAGGATCCTCCCATGTGCTCTTCGAATAACGCCGCCAATTGCCTCGAAGAATAGCGCGATAGTAATAAAATGAGAGTGATTCGTGAGTCAAATTGTGTCGAACGTCTGATTTACCAATCGCAATTTTTTTTAACACACCCATTTGCCTTGAAATTTTGATTGCGCGTGACACACTTGAGAGTAAAAAGCAAAGGGCACGGGGTAAAAAATAATTTTGTTAATGAAAAAAATCGTATTGATGAATGCATTTTGGCAAATCTAACGATATCTTCGATTTCGTCAAATTGATTAGTACGAAAAATATTTATTATCTTGAATTGAAATTGACAAATAAATTATAGACGACCACTCGAGTTAATAAAATTTTATTGCACTTTATAGAATGTTGGGGGTATCTTTACTTTTCGAAGATGAAATTCATTATTTTGAGGATTCTTAAATGAATATCCAAATCAAGAGGCAATTCGTCACTCGATCCTGCGATCCTCATCTAGGTTATTTGATTGTCCAGGGAAAAGCAAACTTGCTCTTGCCAATTAAAGTAGCTTTAATGTATGCATCGAATTTGTGTCTTGTGGCGAAGGTGTAAGGAGAAGACGCGGGTCCGAGTTAAAGAGGGGTTAACCTCATAGTGCTTTAAGATGAGAAGACACTCTATACGAGTAGAATACTCTGCTACGGTGATACGAGAGACTAAGGTCGCGATGGCTTTTGCCAAGTCTCGCGTGTCAATTCTCAGAGCAATCTACCGATGCAGATTAGTGCGTCTCGTCTCGCGGTCTTCTCGCGCCCTGATCTCGATTCTCTATATCGGGGGTTGCTACCCTCTAACCCCTGAGCTTTATCGCTTACATAAATCGTTTGACATCGACAGTGAACAGCAGCCAAAATCGCTAGGCATTTTCATTTTCCGCTCTTAAAAATTACCAAATCAATCCCCAACGTTTTATCATTATAATTTAAGTAATGTCGAGTCGCAAAAACGAATTATTGAAACGTGAAGATACTGTAAAACGAGAACCACACACGAAGGAGCCTGGCAAGAATGAAAATAAGGTACAAAGTCGAATGTCGATATCTGTCGAGAGTTTACGGCAAGAAACGGCTACCTCTGCCTCCGACCTTTTATAGTATAGCCAAGACTCCCCGGTATATTCGTTCGACGACAACCATAATAGTTGATTGCGTTCGACACATCCCAATTTTTCCACGGGAGCCTCAAAACCCTGCACATTTTCTTCCCAACGACCACGGGCAAATATTATCGAATCGTTTTCACCAAGTTGCGGTTCGATCGTTAGAAGAGAAAAGAAGCAAACGAAAAAGTATGAAAAATCGTACGAGACCAAAGCGTTTACCATATTCAGAATTGGTATGGGTTCGAGAAATTCCGTAAAAAAATTTCGAACAGGAAAACTTTGAGGAGTCTTCCGTGAGTTGGCAACTTACTCGGGAATCGATCGATTGCTCTTCACTCTGAGACCACAAGGCCTTCAAAGTTTGTAGAACTTTCTCTACTTAATATCGAGTCTCTCGTTAGGAAGTATAAAGAGCTTTCGTGTGGATCAAAATTTTTTTAGTCCATTATATAGCAAAGCAGAATTTACAATACCATTTCATGAAGCCACCGAAGAAGGTCAATGAACTCAAACTATGGTTGAACCTCGAAGAAGAAGGTAGAATTCTCAGCGATTTGGCGAAGAATAAACGAACGCGAGATAGCTGCACTTTCCATTTTCCACGAAATCACGGGGAGCTGCGCAATTCGACACGGAGAATCAGAAACATACGGAGCTCACCGTTAACTTCTCGTGCGGTCAGAGTGACTACGGGGTGGTCCAAGAGATTCTAAAGAGTCCACCGACGAGTTGGGGTTGCAAACGCCCTCACTCCCCTTGACCGTGGCGAACCATCATAACTCACTAATCCGCTTGGCAGTGTACAGTAACACGCGTGCGTTTCTCGTCAGCCAAGAACATCTCTCGTTCGGCGTTGATGAAAAATGTGAAAATCCGGAAAAGAAAAAAAGCCACAGATCGCGCTCACGGTACCGTGACAGTTCAATACATTTTAAATGCGTTCCGGCGCATTTGCGGGTAACAGAGGGGGATGCGATAAGGAAAAGTCTGCGAAAGGAAACGCAAGCGACATGGGAAAAAACGGGAAGGCGAAAGACTGAGACGCAAAGTTGTACTAGTCCCCCCCCCTTCCCCACTTTACCCCGCTTCGACAATATGGCCCCGTTATTTATCGTCAGATTTATGGAATAAGCGAGTGGCCCTTTACGCACAACCGAGAAAATATCCCCTAAAAATAAAACGAGAGAGAAGAGAAGAACGATTGCGAAACGAAGAAACGTCGTGTGTTTCCGTTTTATTATTGATGCTTCGAAAAAAAAGTATCGAGTGGGGAAAGAGTCCCGGGGCAGACGGGACCCCGCGAATCGTCGAACCATCATTGGACCCTCGTTCATACCGTGCACACAAAATTTTTGCAGCCTGCCACTCTATCCCCTGGGAATAAGAGATCCCATATGATTTTGTCTCTCCCTGTCCTAAACGACTACACTTTTATAAAATACGTACACGGCATACGTATATGGCTCTCAGCGTGTTCACGATTTAGAAATCGCTGAAGATTCTCGTGGAGATTCGACATTTTTTACTCTCTTTTATCAGCTTATTCGTATCTACTCGGAATATAATGTTGGAAATATGGGCAATCGTTATCGCGATTGAGCTCCAAATGAACGAGTAATGATTCTACCTTCAATCGAGAATTTTGAAAGGCTCTTATTATTATAGTGATAGAAGAAAGAAAGTCAAGACGATGCGGGAGGTCGGATGCCGTTGAATTAATCTCATTGCTCGGTCGAGGGTGCCGAGTAGATCTCAATATACTCGGCTTATCGGATCTCGGATTTGCGGTGCTACGATATAGCTTTACTCGCTTCTCGCCTATAGCCATTTCCACTCTGGCTTTCCGCGTCTGTTCGAGCATCGGAGCAAAGGGGTCGCATCACCTACAGCATCGTATTATCCGAAAGACCCCGTTTCCCCGCAGTCTCTAAGATATCTGTAGAGTGCGAGAGCCGATCACCGGGGAACGATGATCGAGATAAGTCCTTGAGAGTCATGACTTTCGTTTCTTCATGAACTTTTTCCTGTACTAAAACTGTTGACAAACTAGTTCAGTGATTTTATATAAACATGATAAGTAAGATAGATAAGAATTCAAATTAGTATCTTGCGCTCGGTTTTCTCATTATTTTCCACCGTAAACAAAGTCTCCTCTGTGAGGAAGTACACGTTGAATGATTTTCACTTTCTCGTAGAGGAAGCTTGGTCAATGGTCGAAATTAATATAATTATTGAGTAAAGTAATAGTTTGGTCAGTCAGATGTTTCGAAAGTAGAATCAGTCATTAATTGACAAATTTCAATTGCTACAGAGTCTGAAACCTTTTACCGATCTTCACTAAATTGAATACATAACACCACTGAACGTTACTTTATTTTCTTCTTGTACACTATTTTTAAGAAAAAACTATTTAGCTGAGTACACGGAAAATAAGTAGTTGTGATAACCATTTCCAGTCTACGCTGTGTCGAGAATTAATTACAAAAATCAAATCAAAATAGTATTCCCAACTATTTTTGATTTGTTAACGAAGACCGAAGACAAACGACTCGATCCCTGTACCCAATCACAGTGCTGTCGCCACCACGAGATGTTAGATAGTGCAACTAACGTTGCCGGTAGTTGCTACAAACATTTGGATAGTACTCGCGATCTACGAGTTGGTTATGTAACCAACCGGTTGGTACGTGCTACGAATAAAACTTTTCACGAAGGCAAACGACGCCATTGTTCCAAGTGACAGATGGTTGTTGACGGACGAAGGAATGCCAAAAATAAAAGTGAAATGCATTGAATATATCGTAAATATACAATGAAATATTGTAAATATATGACATTCGTCTATGAAAGCATCGCGCAAAGTACGTGTCGGTCCTCGCTACTGAAAATAAATAGAAATATCCGTATTAACCTGGTTTTTTTTTCGTATTACCATGAACCGATGGGTTGCACCGACTAACCGGTAAGCCGAGGTTGCCATCTACCGTTACTACCGATATTTTACCAACGACATTGTAGTTTCTTGAACCAACTGAGTAGTTGGCGCAATGCTAACTATTCCGGTTGATTGTCGAAACCAATATGTCAGTTTCCCCAACTACTTTTTTCTTTCCGTGTAACGAAACATTTGTGACAACCGTAGCGACTGGTAGAAATTTTTGACAAAATTCAAAACGTCATAAAATTGAAATGATCGATCTTAACGAAAATTACATTAAAGAAAGGGAGAATTCTGCTTTATTTTGTAATAAATTTTATTTCGATCTGTCGAATAATTATGGAGATAGAGGTTTGAATCGTTCGAGATCTTAACAACCACCTACACACATGTGAATATTTCTTCTTAACCATTTTTCACAACGTTTTAGATCATTTTGAGTGTCCTGACATAAAAATCTTGATAAAAAATAATATTTTTATCAAAACAAAGCTTTCTCCATGATGAAGCAAAATGGCTATTGCAAATATTTTAGATGCAACGGTTATTTACGTCATTAAAGCCTACAGTGGTGACGATCGTGATGAGCTCTTGAAATTAGCCCCTCGGGAAGGAAAACAGACGTGTGTAATCCCATGAGCTGGAGGCGTTTATATGCTCGGCAACTTCTACTCAATTTCCTTCGCGAAATAGAAGCTTCGATCTTCCGTTCGTGGCTTTTGCGCCGAGAGACCCTGTGTTTTCCTTAGAAATCTCTGTGAAAGCTCTCGTATATATATATATATACCTCGCCTGTCCTTTCTTTCCGGTGCCATTGCATCGAACTCTCGATAATATATTTTCTTCGTGGGCCACTGCTAGTCTCGTATAATAGAAAGAAATCTATAGACAAATAAATCGAAGATAAAAAGATGATAATAAAAAGAAAATAAGAAGCAGGCTTCGTTGGTAATCAAAACATCGAATTAGTTCGGCTTATTTTTTGCTACGAGTCACGGCGAAATTCTCCCTCGAAATTCAACGTTTCACCCTTTCTCCATTTTCCTCAGTCACAAAGACGAGGTACGCTATAATGCCTACAGTTACACCATCGTCTTGTGCGGTGTGCCTTTCCTCTCGAACGCGTTCTACTTTGCGTCTCGTTATATTACGTATTGGTGCGTTTTCATCGATCCACATAATAGGCTGCTCGAGAGCGACAAATGAACCGGGGCGAACTCGGAATAGAATGGAATAGGAGCGGTGCGGAACACACCGCATCGATATAGAATGATGGTGGACTGTGCGTGCCGAAGCGACGAAGAACCAGCCCATCGCGCTATATGCGGGAGTAAGAACGAAAAAGAGAGAAAGGATCTCGTGACAGGGCGACTCGGGACTACCCACTAAGCGAAGCTCTCAACTGCGCGCATTCAGAGGATGCGGACATGGAAAACCTGCGTGGAATGCCTTTATACACAGCCCGCGCGTCACTATGAGAGATTCTTTCGGGACAACAAGACCGATTTAAAATGCTTTTTCAAAGACGGTGGAATAGCTACGCGCCCGCTTTAATTTTTTCGTGAAAAATCTTGAACGATCAATTCATTCGTTGCAAAAGTTTTGTCCAGTTTTCCATGAGAGCTACATTATTCTTTGACTCAATTAACATAGTTACTCTAAAAATGTTTGATGCATGAAATAGGATATTGAGAGAAAAAAAAATGCGTAAAAAAACGGACGACTGTATCCAGGTCTTTGACCTCCGCGTTCTGACGTGAAGCTAACCGATGCAAGCGTGTCGGGCCATTCGTTGCTCCTCAAAGTTCTCCCGAAGAAATGCCTTCCGAAAGAGCGTACATACGAAACTCCACGGTGCAACCAAAGGCCCGACCACTCATTTGAAAAACAAAAGCACTGCCTTTCATTCTGCGCATTATAATACAACGGGCGACAGAGTTCATAGCGCTCGACGCAGCATACGTATACGACTGACTTTCTGGCCCAACTGGCACTCACAATCTTTTGAGAACAACAGAGACATCCGCGCTCTACGAGTTTACACAAACGCCCGTCACACTTAAGTCGTAATCACGCGTGAATGTACTGCGATTATTAATATTTATAGGACGATTTCGGCTGAGCCCACGACGTGGAATGCGCTCAGCTGCAACTCTTTCGCACTTTAATACATTCAATATGCTAAGTCATGTATAATATTTGGATGACATGTAGGGCGCTCCAAATTTATTTAGAATTGATCACTTAAATAGAAAAATTATATCAGGAACGCTAAAGTATTATTGAAATTGAATAATTGACTATCAAAATTAATTACAGCATTTTATATAAAATGTTAATGATTAAGGAGTTTGCGAGTCGGGTTGTGCAAAAATTTGACCCGTTCCATAGCTGAACCAGTAAAGCTAGTGGAATGCATAGCGATATATTCGAATATACAAAAATAAAATCAAGCATCGGAGGTCGTTGATGCCTAGACGTTGGTGAACGAGCGAGAGTTAAATTACAGGTGGTGGCAAGGGTCATCATCGAAGGGGGAAGGGACGAGGCGAGGAAATTATTGGGATGAGAGAAAATACGGATAATTGACATCATTATCCTAGCGACGGCCATGTAACGATTATATTTGTCTACCTCGCGAGAGAGATCGCGGGTAGCGAGGAGGGTTCGCGAATTTCGTCTCATTTACATTCTTAATAGAATTATTATTGGGCGAAGCGCTGGGACTCACCGGGACCTGGCCCGATTACACTCGAACGAACCAACGAACACTTGTAATGTGCATCCGTGTGCGTTGGAAACTCTGGTGTGCTCGACGAAGAAGATCTCGGCAGCTCTCACTTTAGCTCGTGCATCTCAAAAGAGGGATGAGAACGCGTTTGTTCGGTCGCTCGCATCGCGCGTTATGCTGCAGGAGCCCCGCGTCTGAATCCTGGGTCGTCATTATATTTTCGCGATACGCACTCGGCGAAATCATAGAGTAGCTCTCGTCGGCGGCAGAAGAGACTGTGGAAGATGCGCGCGTAAGGAGAGAGACGAAACGAGAGAAAACCAGCCGAGTCTCACTCGCGCGGCTCCTCGGTATCTCGACGCGGACAAAAAGTTAATCGTCGTGTGGCGCAATAATTACTTTGGATAGGATCTCTCTCGCTGTTGCACTCGAAGCGCTCTGCATCAACGCGCAGCGATGCATCTTCTTAACTCGGGAGCGCTCGCAAGAGTTTCGTTGGTAGTCAAGTGGGACGAGCTCAAGAGGGTTATGGCGCGGAATAAAGGTGGAGAGACAAAGAGAACAGTGGGAAAGTAATTCGCCAGTACTACGTATAGACATTCTTGTCTCGCGGGCCTTGCAAAATTGTAAGCGAATTATTCGGCATGCACGATGTACAACAGTAATCGTAATCGTTGAGCATACCTTTCGAAAGCGTAGTGCCTCTCCTCAAATCTGCAACACATAAACAGAGGCTTCGTAACTATACAACACGGAATTAATGCTCTCGTGGTGCTTAGACCATCCGCGCTTCTCAATCACGTATCATATAATTATGCACGAATACACATTCTAATTTACAGTTTACATCGCACGAATACAACAAAAACAAATTCCCAAATTCAAGATAAATGTGAAAAATTACTAAGCCGATCATTGAATATGTTGAGTAATCTTTCAGAATTATCTAAACAACTGAAAATATCAGATAAAATAATTGTATTCGTCGTAACTTGGTTTATTTAATTTTCTTTTATGAATTTTTACATCTAATCTGTGACCTGTTTTCAACTACTAGGGATGATATCGAAAGGAAAAAAAAAAGGAGCGAACGAATAATAAATATAAAGGAGAAAAAGAGGATCGCGAAAATTATTTCGTTCGAGAGAGCGAAGAGCGTTAGGACCGGTGTAGACGGGTCGTTACATCTCGCAGGTAGTTATCCTGCCGACCTATGCTGTGGGTAGAGCAGGATCATCATCAGCGAGACAAGGGGGGAGAGCGTAGGTTGGCGGATAGGCCTAATTTCCGAGACCCCGCACTTATGCCCCCGCGAATCAACTTTTCCAAAGTCTAATAAGCAATTTCGCAATGTGCCGAGGAAATTACGTCGAAATTGGGCGAGCCAGCAGCCAGGCCTCGGTCAGTCAGGAACAACTTTGCCTGTGTGCTAGTTCTGCGCACATTTCGTCTCGTTTCTCTCGCTGCACTCGACCGAATCCTCCTCATTCCACGGTTGTTCGTTGTCGTGGGTGCTGTGGTCTATTGGTAAAATCGTCGCAATCGGAAGGTCATTATTTTTTTTTATATCCATGTCAATGTTAGTTGAATTAACATCACTCTGCTGACTGAATGTTGGCTTTGTGACGAGCAGCCTTCCTTCTCTTTGATATTTAAGACGTACCGACTGTAGCGGAACAATTATGCCCGAGCAATGATGTTATCATGTTGCTATTTAATACAAATTTAAGAATAAATATCAGAGACATTTTCCAAAAGCCTGTAAACCATCGGTAATTCTTCGAAGAGTTTTTTGATCGTGGTGACCGCGAACGTTAAAAACATCGGTAACGATGTCGTAATGACGTACTTCGCGCAACGATAAATTACCAGTCTCAGGCGTTCACATCGGACTTTGATCGACCATAAAACGAGATTCATTCGGTTTTTCGGTAGAGTCGAGGATGAGAGAAGAGAGCACGCGTGTATTTCGCAAAGGGGTATGCGGGGAGTCCCGCGGTCCCCTAATCGAAGCCCTTCGTATATTCCCTTCGTCATTGCGAGACAGAAAGACGGCGGAGGGGGCCGATTCTTGAGGCTGGAGTTTTTCCAGTGCCACCGGGCGAGTCTTCGCTACGCGGCCCGGAATGCCGGTCTGACCCGATAAAAACCTCACCAAATATCTACCGTTCGGTTCGTTCCTTGCTGGTTGCTCGCGGTTCGGCACTCCGGCACTAATGAAAATGCCCATTGTTGCTCGCTTGGTTTTGCGTCCAAAGGATTTTGAGCCAACGGCATACCGCGATCGCGCTCCTCATCCATACTTCACCCGCCATCATCCCCTTTGCCTGATCGCTCCCTTATTTTGTCTCCAATTCGATATGTAAAAAGTTGGGCAATCATTTATTTTTTTTCCTTTTCGTTCTACGCTGACCCTTTGTTTTCTGATGCTCCTGCATCAAGTGTATACCTTAAAGATACATATTAAAGGGTGACAACAGATATCTTTTAACATTTGAAATCAGTCGAGTCGTTTGCGAAACAACTGCATAGTGTTTTGAACTTATCTTTCGACGATGTGATACACATCTTCTGCCTTTCTCAGATTACCATACGTGCGATAGAAATAACAAAATTTTCCCATCGCGAATTTCATGACGCTGAAACTGGCGGACAATGTTCGCGTACGACGCTTCGCGCTAACGTTACTTGAGTTACAAAGCTGATCCAGAGCTTGCATCGAAGCCTCATCACGAATCGTATTATCGGCGCTTCAATATTTTGTCTAAAAGTATTCTTTCTTACACTGTTAAAAATTCAGGGTTTTAAAAGCGAGTGGTGTAAACTTTTGACCAGTGTTACATTCATACAAGCGATTAATATTATAATCATTGGACCCCACCTGAAACTTTACAACATATTTATGTTTGGAATAAGAAGATGAAAATCACTAAATTGTCAGCAACCGATACAGAATTATGCCACGAATATAATTTCATTCACCTATTTTCAAGTAGAACGCGTTCAAAGTTTTCACAATATAATGCAAATCTACACAAGCTATTGAACACCGGCCGTTGACACCAGTCGTCAGTGTCAACTCTTTTGAAGACCGCGCGAGGGTTAATTTTAACACCATATTTTTAACAGTCTACCTACGTAAACAGCAACAATTTTTACTAAATAATTCAACTTTTACAACCAATATCTTGTGTACTCTTTCTATTTCTAAAAATCCAGTAATTAAATTTATTAATGTTCAGTTCATGATCTTTTGGACGAAATTTCAGCAATATCTATCAAAAGCTAATGTGCCTAAAATTTTTATGAAATTGAACCAAATGAAAATGACAGTGCAAATTAGGCCCAAATCTATCCAACTACTTATCTTATTACTTAACTTATTGGTCGACGTATGATATCTCTGAATATTATACAACACTTGTCGCAAGGATGACTAGCAAACGCGCACCACGCGACCCACTGAAATGAACGCGATTAAAAAAACATGTGTTGACTAGATAATAGCCCGTCTTACGTGGCACTGAAGAGACTCTCGTAAATAGTCCTCAGGCTGATTTAATATCCCGCTACGGTAATTGATGTATACAGTGCTCGACGACTCGACAACAGCTCGTGACTATCTACACGACGCTATAATATAATCAGATGCAGTGCTAATACTATTAAATACACAAGATACCTATATACAGCGTGAACTGTTGCCAGAATAGGAAAAATATTTTTATCTCGACTTTATCGTCCTATTCTATATTCTTATCCGAGTTAACGGCAGGTCGAATTCCAAATCGTGAAGATATACTCGTACGTGAACCCGCAATACTATTCTCGAGCTGCTTCTACGTGATCCCGATTCCGAATTCGTGCCTTTGTAGAATACTTTCCATGTACTGTAGTAAAGTATACACTGCGATGCTCCGTAGGAGGCGCGTCTCGATTTCTGGAGCGGTCAAGCGAACGAAAACGAGCGGAGGAGTGCACAGAGGCCGAATCGTCTCCTCTGCTCTCATCTTCGAGAGGCAACTCGCACGTTCGGTGAGCAACGTGGCCAGCAGGTTGCACGTGACCCAGCTGCTCTCATGTTCCACCGGTGCCTCTGCCGCGAGGCTGCGAGCCTTAACTCGAAGGGGGAATCCCGCGTGTCCGTGACGTCACGTCTATCCACTGGCGTGCGGGATTCTCGACGCGCGTCTACTATACGTATATACGTACCGGCGAGACGACGTTGTATGTTTACGCTACGCGAGCGGCAACCGAACGGACGATCTCTATACCTGGTTGTGGTCCTCCGTACGGCCGCGGAGTGCGGAGATACGCGACCCCGGGACCGCCCGTTCCACTCGTCCAACGCTCTCCTTCTCCTCTTCTCGTCCTCTTTATACAACGTCTACTAGAGAAGGAGAGATCTGTGTAGAGGTAGGTTGTGTGCGCCCGCGAACATTGCGAACTCGTTAGGAATTCCGCTCGGTCGTGCCGGCAGCCGTCGCGTATAAATTCGGCGAGCGCGGGGGGGTTCCCAAACGCGTTCGGAGTGGCACGTGTGCCCCGCGGCAAGCACGTTCTTCTAATCCGCGCGGGATGACCGGTGGATCTCACTCCGCCCTCCTGTTTCCTGATGTCTATCCTACTGATGCTGTTGCTGTTGCTGCTACTTGGCCGGTTCACCCAGTTTCACACGACATTCGGTATGGATCCGGTGATCAACGATGGCCTGCGTATTGCGCTTGCATTTATCGTCACGATTAAGGAACTTTTGTTCCGAATGTATTTAATTCTAGGTTAAACGGGCGGGGGGGGGGGGCAGATAAATATACAACAGCTAATCGTTGTTGAGGAATATCTCGCTTCCTTAACTGCTGGTAATATGTATAAAAAAATACTATTGACCCTTAAAACCAAGCATTTTTTTGTCCTGTAAAAGAAACTTCTAGTTGATGAACGTTGCCCACAATAAATTTCTTTATTTTTATTATTTGCGTACTTTCACAAAAGAACCAATAATCCAAATATTTCCAAAAAAAAATCTTAGTTATACGTGAGAAGTAACCTTCCGGCGTGAATGTAGTTTTTGTCCCTAATATTCGTGAAATTCTAATTGATTTATGAATGCAATTTTTTAAATCACTCATCAAGTCTATTGTATTTCACTCATTTTTCCTCAATCATTACATTCACTCGGGAAGATCGAAGATACATCTTATGGAAAACTGAGCATTTTTTTAAACCTATCGGCTCTCTTGTAAATCTGTCCAGAATTTTAGAAACGGATTTCAAGAAGAATAATTTAAAGTTTATTCTCCTCATAAAGAGAGCTTTGTTTTAGTAGAAAAAAAAAAAAATTCTTGAGATTTTAATCTCTCTCTTGTTACTCTGTCCAGAATTTTAGAAACAGATTTCAAGAAGAATACTTTAAAGTTTATTCTCTTCATAAAGAAAGCGTTGTTTTAGTAAAAAAAAAATTTCTCGAGATTTTAAAGTCAGAGTACTTACACTGTTCCAACACGTTGTGAAATAATTTTTTCATGTCCGCGCGCGCGCGCGTGTGTGTATGTGTGTGTGTGTGTGTGTGATGAGCTTGTAAAATTGAAATGGATATATCTTGGGAACGGGTTACTTGAACATCCTAACATTTTTCACACGGATCGGGTCGGAACCTCCTCGATTTGCTACATTTTTCGTCCAAATCGCTAATGGGTATCATTTTATGGCTGTTTAAATTTTGGAAAAAAAAACAAAAGTGTGATCTCTAACTTTCGTAAACTTTGAGCTACCAAGCTAAAACTTTCTACAAGAATAGGCCAGAGGACAACATTATTCGGTATTCAGTTTGGCATGAATCGATCAAAGTGTTCAGATTTCACTGAATCATGCATTTTGGTAATTTGTATAATTATATAATAATTATGAAGAAGCCAGAATTGGCATAAACACTCCTCGTAGCGGAGAATCTGCGGATTGGCCAAAATCACGAGGAAGCAATGTGTAAATTTCAAATTTACACGCCTTGTTTTTATTAATTTGCAGCCAAAAATAATTGAATATGTAATCCCAATCGAATCTATAACAAGAATTGCATAGAATTGTCTTTTGACTACTAATCGTCAGATTATTACTTTAAACAAAAATGTAATTATTTACTCTACACAAATTGTATAATTCGCTGTTCTTAACTAATTTAGTATCGATATTTATGTATTTATTAGTCGATTTATGCATCAATGACATTCACGGGGTTAGGATTTGATCAATTGTGGCCGCAGCGACTTGACACGTGCAACATTCTAAGCTTTTGATTATCCGCGTTATTTTGCTTTATCCTGGAGAGTATTTAGTTTCTGTTAAAAATAAAATGAATGATTTTTTCATGTCAAGATAGTCTAAAACATCAAGAAACGTAGTTTAGAAAAAATATCCGGATGGATGTGAGCGTGTAGGTTAAGACCTTGAAAATTGCTTTAAAAAATTACTTGACCGATCGAACTGAAATTTCTCACATAAATTAAGCATAAATTTCGGAAAAATTTATGCATGAATTAGGATTTTATGAAGCTTTTGAGTTTTCAAAAATGTCTGCGAAGGCTCTCCGAGTCAAAAATTGTCAGCTATCGAGCTAAATAGTTCACCATAATTGCAGTAATATTCTAGGATGTTTGGTATTGAATTTGGTCGAAATCTATACAGAGGTAGAGATTTTATAAAATTTTGAATTTTTCGAAAAATTTATGTAGTTCTAACTTACGTGACCACTTGAAATCAATTTTTTTTTTGCAGTAACGAACTGATATTCAGTAATATTATGCATTTACTTTGATTAAAGGATCGGTGAAAGAGTTCAAATTTAATAATAAGTTTAACTTTTCAACATTTGACGCGTTCTACTTTCGAAACGTTTGACGAAACAAGCTTAAACTTTTAGGCGTTTGTGTAATAATATTTAGTGACGTTTGATATAAAAATTAGTGAATATCAATCGAGACGTTCAAATGTCATGGAACGTGGAACTTTTATATTCACGATTGTCGACGTTTGAAAAAATAAAAGGGCAGTAACTCGTAAATTATTTGAGCAATTGATCTAAAATTTATGACGTTAGTTACGCGGTAAGCTGACATTATTAGTTACAATTTTCATTAAAATATATGAAAGCAATGAGATTTTAGAGCACTTTTAATGTTTTAATTTCGTCGTTACTAAAACTTCGTTAAACTGCAGTTAAACAATTCTAACAATTTTTAAAAACTAGAATACAAAATTAAACCTTTGCATACTGCTTCCTCATTATTTTAAATGTTTTCTACAGCTTCCGCTATGAGTGAACTAAAATTGACTAACATATTTTCTCGCAGACGTGGTTTTATGAAAAAATTAAACATAAGGAAGCAATGTGGAAAGTTCTACTTTGCATCCATGTTTTATTTAAAAACTGTTTTGTTATTTCGTAACGTCATTTTATCTTTATTTATTAGATTGTAAAATGTTACTTCACAGCTATTAACTGCTTCCTGTTTAAACTGTACACGGGTTAAACGGAGGTGACGGATGACAGGTTGCTCGGTTGCGCATAGGTTTCGTTGTAAAAACATTGGAGTCCACCACGAACACCCGGAACACCAAGTGGTCAGTCGTAGTCGCAGTTTATAATTTCGTCATCAGTCGCGCCCACGTAGCGGTGAATCGATATTCAGATCGATTCTGAAGCCGGTTTCCCTTTTACATTATACGTAACCTGCGTAACGCGTAAATTACGCAGCCAATAACGAACCCAGCAATCTTTTCTTTTCCTCGTACATATACTTTTCCTAGCAATTACAGCTACCACGATAAGGATTGATTAAGTTATTTATTAAGTTCTTGTACAATGCATGCGGTTATTACTTAATCAAACAATCTATGATTAATATTTATTGTCGTTTAGAATTAAGAAATGACATTTATTTTCTGGCGTAATGCGTGCTTAAAGAAACAGTAATTTTTTTTTATTAATTTAGTTTGGATCATTTTTTTCTTAATAATGTTCAAACATTTCACAAAAGAATATAAAATGTCCTCTTTTGTATAATGCGGCAATTTTTTTTTACAAATTCTAGGTTGACTTTACTAATTTATAGATGTTATGCAACTGAATACATCTAAACCGCCAATTTTTTAAAAATATTTTGACTTGACAGGGCCCCTTAAGGGGAAACTATTCGAGAAATTACATTTAAATGTTACATACATATCGTATTACCGGTTTTTCAATATTTTCTTTATGAATATGTTTTTCAACAACAAACGTCTTCGTTACCTTTTTTCATTTGAAGAATTTGACAATACAATTTGTTAATTTTGAATTCATGAACATCTGCACCAAATTTTACGAAGATTCATCTAAATTAAATGCAGCAGGGATTTTGCAAAATGTTTTCCTTCGTATCCAAATATTTTAGTAAACAATAAACGGAATACTCTGAAATGTATTCAGATCTTGAAATAAACGAAACTAAAAGAACTGTGCAAGTAATGTTAAAACATATTAAACAAAAAAATACTAATTGAATGTTTTGTATAATCCGACAATTTTTTACAAATTCTAGGTTGACTTTACTAATTTATAGATGTTATGCAACTGAATTTATCTACCTAAAAAAAACCAATTCTTCGTAACATTTTGACCTGACACGGCTCCTTAAGAGGAAACTATTCGAGAAATTACTGTGAACCGTTAAATACAAATAGTGTTTTTCAATACTTTCTCTATAAATATGTTTGAGGAATTTGGCAATAGAATTTGTTAATTTTAAATTCATGAAGATCTGTACCAAGTTTTGACAAGATCCATTTAAAGTTAATAAACCAGGGATTTTGGAAAATGTTCTCTTTCGTATCCAGCTATTTTAGGAATTGATAGACGAAATACTCTGAAATGTATTCAGATTTTAAGACAAACCAAACTAAAAGTAGAGTGCGAGTAGCTCAACCGATTAAAAGTCAAAACATCCCTGTAGTTTCTCGTTGAAGATAAGTTTAATAGAAATGTTAGTGTCTCGGAATTGGTAGCTATATTACTTTTGGGATTATTATCATAAATATTATCGTACTTCTGGCGTTGTACGTACACTCGTTGATTTTCTTTTCACGGTCAAGTGCGCTTAGTGCCCTCGCATTTCGCGAACATTTCCCATATACGCGAATGCACAAGTCGAGTGTGCGTCGAGTGGTAGTAAGACACCATTAAATCATCAGGGAATAATAACTCTCCCCTCGCGGATCTTTAACTTACGGCGTGATAATTCACGCGAGAGTGGATATTATATCCGAATATCTCGGGGCTTTTAATCCTTTCTTCGTAAGATACTGTGTATATACAGGACGGGGGAGACTGCATAGCTTCACTTGGTGAGCGTTGCAGCCGAAGATTTGTGGCAAGTTGCTTGCGCCCAACGAAGCTCTTCCAGCCCCCTGTGGCTATACTTATGGCGATACGGAGAGCTCTTCCTCTCTCCGGAGTTTCTTATGAATCGAATATTCCAAATCCGACGGCAACTATTTCGTGGCCCCCGCGAAACCCCCTGCGAATTTTTTCGTTGGAGCATTCGGTGTTATATTTTCAAGAAATGTACTCTCGCGATGACTCTTGAAAAAAATAAATAAAGAGATATCGAAAAAAGTTGAAAATTGATTCGTGACGGAACTGGTACGTCCGAAGGTTGCGGTGCGTTGACCATTATGGCAGAGGCGATCGAGATGGACCGAGAAAATCGTCTAACAATGGCTCAACTGAGTGCCGTCACCGGTTCGACTCTCCGCGCGAGTGTCGCGGTAGAAAACAAGGAGAAGAGACGCGATGAATCGAAAGAAAAAGCCGGTGGGCCAGAGAGAAAAAGGGTCAGTAGAAGAGTTGCGAGAAGGCGCGCGATTGAGGAAAAGAGGAAGAGAAGCCACGAGTAACGACGAACCAAGAGAGACGGAACAGTGCAGAGGTAAAAAAGAGACAGCACCGCTGCATCGACGCGGCTGCATCCTCGTCACCGTATCGCGAGTCTCGTTGTCCCTTGTATACCGTACCCCCCTTTGTTTTTCCGACTTTTATTTATCGCGGCCAGTTGAATATTCAGTCAGACACCAGGGACTCGTTGGCGGGGGCAGTAACACACGGAGAGTCTGCTCAGAGAGCGAAGCAAAGAGAAGAAAGATGCCTCTTTGGGCTCTTCAGCCGAGAAGAAGACAATCGAGACCTATTCCAGCGTGCACCGAGACGAACCCTCCGTGAAGAGTGCCACTTACAGAAGTGCTCAGTGCCTCCGCGAGAATACGACGAGGACCGACGAAACGCATTGAATATGTGACTGAATGCATGTAGAGGTCTTGAACGCGCACGCATCAATGGTGCGTCTCTCTGTTACTCTGCTGTTTCCGCTGTCTTCGTCGGAACGTCGTCGCGACTATAATGCGCCAACAGCGGAATGCATTAACGTTAATAGTCAACTTGCGACGATTCACGACGCTCCTCTCGGTCGTTCTTTCGGTACAAAGCGTTCGTCAACGTTTCAAGTCTCTGTCGATACACGAATCCTTATTTTTTTTCCGTTGCATTGTCAACAATATTGCAGCAAATTTTGAGATCCGCAAAACAACGAAGACTGCTCTTAGTACTTTTGTCATGTTTTTGTCGTTA
This sequence comes from Cylloceria caligata, assembly GCA_963942595.1. Taxonomy (NCBI): domain Eukaryota; kingdom Metazoa; phylum Arthropoda; class Insecta; order Hymenoptera; family Ichneumonidae; genus Cylloceria; species Cylloceria caligata. The sequence goes on along the minus strand of OZ012710.1, from coordinate 18,722,698 downwards.
ATCATTATTTCATGTAAAAAAATCGTTTTATAGGATACACGATGGTTGTGACGCGACGTGTAATAATGAATATTTAGCGAGGTATCAACAGGTTTACCGGGAGACGAAGCTCTGGCATTATTTGCGAGAATTAAAAATCTTATTATTTCTGCGCACGATCGTTGAGAAGAGAGCGAAATATCGTGATGAGCGAGAAAGACCGGTCGAGACCACGAACCGCGCTTCGCGTAATGGTTTAATTCGCACGAATTAACATACTTTAACGACTCGAGTAGGAGCGAGTGAGGAGGTCTCCGTGGAAGTGGCGGATCTTCTTTTAGTATTTACGGGATCGCTGTTGAGGGTCCAACGAAGGCCGCGTCGTACTCGCACGGATCGGATGAGGCTCATTCGCGCGGTCGCGTCACGCTAAATACGAGATAATCAAGACATTTTTGTAGAGAGCGAGCACTCGCGAGTGTGTGAAACATGTACCTATCAGTCGTACCATCGGTGTCCAGTCGTATGTCGCTTGCGCCTCATTCCTATAATCCATTAATTAATTTCCCACCATTCCACGAATGTCATTAATCGACTCTCGGCACTCTTAATGAACCAGCTCGCATTTATTCACACAGTTGACACTTTTCAATTAACTCACGAGAACTAACGACGTTGATGCTCATTTTTTTTTCATATTCTAAGCGAGTTTTCACGAGACGGATAATAATAACCTTTCCTAATACTTAAATTTCGTATGCGTTAAATATTTTTTGAAAAAAATATTTAGCCGAGGGTTCACTATAGCTTGATATAAATCTCAGTGGACCCTCAACATTTTACGATTTACCGCGAAATCGAACGGCACCTAAATTTCTACTTTGACGCCTAATGTGCACCTACAATTGCTAAGTACCAAATTTTTTACTTGTAAGCTAGTACCTTTACTGGGGGACATTTATAGTACTTTAGCCAATGTCAGGGATGGACACGATTCGGCGGAAAATAAATGCAAATTACTTTCCTGGTTTAATAATTATGAATAACCATTCTTGGAAAACAAAATCCTGTCTGGCTTCGAAGTTTCATGTTTGAATATTTAAATTGGTCTAAGGCGTCAAATAAAAAAAAAGAGATTTAGAAAGAAATGGATATAACTGCGAATGTAGGTGTGTGCGTGCGTGCGTGCGTGTACGTGTGTGCGTGCGTGATATTTGTCGTTGAGCCTGGCTCTTGCAATTCTTAAGATATCAGACTCAAATTTGGTTCACATGTGGACTATCATTAAGCACGCGATTTGAGATTGTATTTAGCGTGAATCGGTCAAAAGGTTTTAATTTTATTGATATAAATTTTTTAAAAATATTAATAAAAATTATTAAGGCAGTCTATTTCGTAAATCTCACTAATTTATTTAAATGTTGAATAGCAAGATTGCGTAGAAGAATTTTCCACGTTGACTCTACATTCTTTTTTATGTTTGATTGTTCGTAATCTCGGAAATTTGAAGCAATTGAACGCAACAAGTGTATACATCAGTATTATAAACGAGCCTGCAAAGTAGAATGTTGCAAATTGCTTCCTCGTTATTTGACATAAAAGAATATTATAACTGTACCATTCGACAATTCGCTTTTTTTATTCCAAAATAGTGAAGATGATATTTCTCGGAATCAAATCAAATTCGAATTGTTAGTTGTTAGAGAAATTAGCGTTAGCTCTACCGCTATATAGCTCTATAAATGTGTAGTTTTGTTGAAATAGTAATTTCAATGGACTTTTATTCAAACGGAGCACATTCCTGACCAGTAGGAAAGCTAAAGAAAATGCGAAGGTGAGAGAGCAAAGAGGCGAGACTTTGAAAGCAGAAGGTGAGGCGAAGGAGCCTCATCGAAAAGCTTAGGGCGAGAGACGATCAGAAAAAGAGAGAAACCTGGTCTGGGAAAGTCCTTTGGTTACATATAGTCTCGCAAGTGGAAAGCCAAGGGCTTTCGGTCGCCAAGTGGGTTCACCTCCACGGGTAATAAGAATAAATGTGATTCTATTACGGGTTCAATTGTTACGGCGGTGGATAGGCCCGATTGGAAGTGCCGAGAGAGAAAAAGAAGTAAGAGATGAAGAAAAAAGGGGCAGTCAGGACAAAAGCGAGAAGGAAAGCGATAGCAGAAGAATAGAGCCAGCCGATCGTAGAGCACCGATAAGATCGCACCCTGCGAGAGGGCAACAGCAACAGCATCCACTTCCACTCCAGCGGTAACGTTTTACCGGGCTGACCGCTGCAGCAGCAACTACTCGTCTCGCAAAACCTCGCTCTTTCCTCCATCCCTACCTTTCTCTTGATTCTTCGGCATCCTTCTCTTCCTATACCAGCATCGGTGAGTATATATAAACGACGATTACGATCTCTTCCATGGGATAGGTATATAACGCGAGAACGATTATCGATGCCCCCTTCGACGAAATTCTTTCGTGTTTGGCCGTGCAACATCTTCCCTTCCCTCTGCCTCTTCGTATATCGATACACGTAATTAACGTGTATCAATCATTATCTCTCATGCTTGAGAATCAGATTCCATTTCGTTACATCTAGTAAAAAATTTTTTTTTATTAAATATCGTTCGAGAGAAATTGGAGTTTCGAGAGTTTACGAGCAATTTATGACGACGGGGTCTCCCTCTCTCGCAATTCGCTCGATAGGATATTATAATTTGTTTGTAACGGGATCAATAAAGAATATTGTAACGCGGTCGGTAACGAGTCTCCGGCACTTGACGGAAGAAACACCACCGAGTCGTATACACCGTAGTGTAAGAAATTATGGCAGAGCGACTTTTCAGAGCGAAGAACGGGTGGCACTGCGCTACAGGTAATTCGGAACCTGCCCCCGGGGTTAACGTGGCGCGAACCTGTAGCATGACTCGCGGAGCGGCGCGTTCGCACGTCCACGCCTCCGTGAAGCCGAGAAGCACAACTGTTAACGAACCGAGAAGTTGCGAAACGCCGGTGTAAACCACACGCCCTTCCTTCTTAACAATAATAATATTACAACTGTTTTTTTTAAAACAATAGCATTGCATTTGGTCGACAAATAAATACACTGTACTACGCTATATACGCTCAAATGACCTAATCTTTGAACTGCGATAGAAAAGAGAACGAAGAGACTGGAAGAGAGATTTGTCGAGAGAAGAGTCCAAGTGACGAGGAATCGTAGATCAGTACTCACCGAGCGTTGACGGAAGTCGGGTTGCCCACGTCGTCCATTGATGGTTTCCTAGAATGAAACCACGAATGAAATTCGTTATTGCTCGCCTGCAGTTGCATTATCGCGGGATGGGCGTTATAGGTGTTGTACAGATTTGGCGGAGCGGTTTGCCACATTCTGCTGTATGTGTGCACGTCCATGTCACGTGTGTGCCTTCTCGCTCGTCGTCCTTCCACTCTTACTTATTACACAGACCCGAGTTTGCTTTCTATTGTTATAATAAGTTTAGATTAAACGAATTACTTTTAGTTCACTGATAGTCAAGAACTATGTACATTATCGTGCAAATTCTTATCACTCTAACCCTTGCCTGCATTAACGTACACGCACATTTGAGTCAATCAACCGGGAGTCTACCGTCCTAATTATTTTACAGGCACACTTTTAATATTTGCTTTTGCTGACAAGCAAAAATAGTGACGAGTGTCACGCGGAAAGAGACAACTTTTTCGCGACTGTTTGACGCGGCGAGTAGATTTGATAGTTGCGGTGGTGGCAGACACGCACGAGTGTCATCGAGTGCTGGCAGGGAGTCGCGTGTTAGCCTCGTGCTCGGTGCGCTTGCTTTCCACCCCCATCACGAGAACGTCGTGATCATCCCCACTCTGCCCTATCCCTAAAGTTGGCCCTTGCTGATGCGCGCGTTTCCTGCTTTCCTGCGGGAGCCAGCATCGGCACAAGCGACATCGCATCGTGCCGTACAGAAGCCGGTGACGGTTTCGACGAAAAACCCCGAAACGCTTTTCCCGCTCGCGACGCGAGACATGCCAGGGAGTACGGGGGTGCTTCATCTTCATTTGCGTGGGGTACCCTCGGTGGCACAACCCCCGTGGTGCCAATAAAACTGCTCGTGTTCCACTCGCGACCTCAGTTTCCCTGCACTGTTACTGTGGATCTACTACGTCAGCTTCCCTGATACATCTTGCCTTTCCGTTCCCCTCTGCAGCCTCTAACTTAGCCTCCGCGTACTTTCGAATTAACGTATTCGAATCTTGGCTAATTCTCTTGCCAGTATCGAGATTGATATCGATAGAGGGAGAGAAGAGGGAGAAATCACTATCGAAATTATTGGCGAGAGTCATTGCACGGATTCCAGAGCAATTCTACACGAACTTTGGCTCCAATTACAACTGCTCTAGACTATATAACATACGAAAGTCAACCGAAATACTTTCATAAGGAAAGAATAATGTTTCTGCCGTTCAGTCGCATTGTAGAATTATTACAGAGTCAGAAATATTTATATTTTATTAAATTCAATGAAAAAAAGACAAGTGGCTCAACCGAAGAGGCCGAGGTATGCGCGCAGCCGACTTGGATTCGATTCTCGACCGATGCCAATGGCCTTTTTTTCTAGTTGTATTTCTGGAATCCCGGTGGTTCGAACCTAACCTTCCATAAATGAATGCCCAACACCTTTCGGTGATGAGTGGGCGGTCGGTGTTCGGCTTGCGACTGTCTCCCGCGCTGAATCTTATAGCGCGGATTGTGACCTCCTGACCGGGCACTGGCTGGCGCACTGAATCACCGAGTAAGAGGTGCTGCCCTAAACGCTTACGATGGTCATGCTGATGTTTACTCGCATTACTAACACGGACTTGGGTAAGCATCGGCTGCAACAGCCACAGGTTTTCTACACTTCCCTGGTCCCCGACAAATACGACATACAAGGGCCCCAGATGGTAGAATACTAATGTAATCTAAAATCTTTTTAATTCAACGAAAACTTATTGTCCTATAGTCTCAGGAATTTGTGGAAATTTAATTAATTATCCAATTTAATTATCATTTACTTGTTAATTGTATTAATACCGAGCAATATGCACGATAAATGCCAAAGTGTTTTTTTAAATTGAATAAACAATTCCATAAAAATTGACAAATGTTATTTTACTAATAGAAATTTGTGTATTTCACGAAATTATTCTTTATTTTCTAACGTTATATTTTTACTATTGCACTTGTTATTATTATTTCCCTCCTCGGACTTGAAATCGTATTGCAATTTAAATAATCAAATTTATTCAAGTTATCTTATACTTTTTACTCCCTAAATAAATTTATAGATTTTGCTATCTTCTGGAGAAAGGTGTTTTCATTTTTAAAAAATATATTCAGATTTCAATGTCAGAATAATTAAAAATGTCCGAAACATTCAGAAAAGCGGCTTATGAAAAATGTCCGACTGTATGTATGTGTTAGACCAATCGGACTAAAGTTTAGTACACAAATGAAGCAGTAATCCTTCTTTGATTATCATTTTCGATAAAATTGTATACAGACATTAAGATTTTATGACGTATTGCTTTTTTTTTTGTAGATAAGAACGTAATTGCTGTAACATCCGTAAAATTTTTACTATTAAGCTAAATAGTTATTTATAACTGCATACACGTTCTAGATTATTTGCCATTGATATAACCTAAATCGAAAAAAAGTGTCAAAGTTTACTGAATTAAAAATTTTCCGAAAAATTTACGTTATCGCGCGTACTTTCGCGAAACATGAACCATTATACACGAATGAAATGATTCAGTGGTATTTGGAATATTTTTTTGTCAAATTCGGCAGAATGATTGAAATTTGAAGAAATTTTGAATTTTCCAATTTTTCACTGCTTCAAATTGTGCAATTTTTTAAATGACGAATTAAAAATCACCACGCATACCTAACATCGTTTAAGGATATTCGATAATCACATTTGGTCAAAATCGATGAAACGTTTCGAATGTTACATCAGATTGAATATATGACTTCCATGTTGCTTTTGTTTGCAAAAATATAAGACGTTGAGAAATCAATAGACCGATCGAACTATAATTTGGCACAGAATTACAGTAGCAGGAACTATTTATGCAGTGGAATTTTATTTAAATATATGGAAACGATAAGATCTGATGAAATTCTTCATTTGGACTTATCGCGGGCAGCTGGAATGTAAAATATATAAACAAAAGCCTGCAAAGTAGCATTGAAAATTGCTTCGTAATTATTTCACACCGTTAAAAATACTTAAAATTGATCACCATACTTCCTCGTAGAGTTTGCTTTACCAACGGTGTAATATAATGAGAAAGCAATTTACAAGTTTCTATTTTGCAGGCTTGTTTATGTTATTTCTATTAGAAAAAAAAAAAATTAATTCGAGACTTCGTTTTCCATTACGAGTCTATGAGCGTTACCAACGTCAACAGGATAGATCTAATTTAGATTTATATCTTTCTATCGATTTCAGAGCGATTTGTTGCGGTCTTTGGCCCGTTTCACGACTGCCGAATTATACTACTCTAGTATACGTGAAAGCAGCGTAGAATTTTATGAGGAAAGAAAGAGTTAAGTGTGACGTGCCAGAGCCGAAGTACAAGCCATTAAACGGTGTTGCGGTAGTGTCGGTTACACAAGAGTTCGCGCAATGCCTTACACGGGAACTAGTCCGATCTGACAGCGTTCACCCCACTGGTCGATGGTTCTCCAACTGAACACAGTCGAACTGCCACGATACTACCTTTTATGAGAGATTCTTTTTTCTTTGACTCGGCTCAGTGTCTATCGACAAGACTGACACGAAGAAACTGGAGGTTTGTAGGTGTGGTATACGTATCGGCTGTGTCTCTGCTATGCGAGACTCATTGCCCGCGATTTATCGTGTCTTGGTCCAGCGATGAACCAGTCGCTCGAGCAGAAATATTACATTGAATCTATTGGTCATGGAGATCGATGAGATACGTTGTATTTTATTATTTCAAGACCGCCGTTCTGGGTCAGTTAAGCAGCAATGACGACAAGGCCTCATCTCATGATTTTTTCATACGCCTACAATTATAAACAGAATGTTATTATATTATAAATAAAACTGGCATTGCAGCGTAACCGAATTTCAAGCCACCGGAAGAATAATGAAACCGAGACTCGAGTGGTACGTGAAAGTTTGATTCCGTGAATAACGTAGCTATACGGAGATCCGCCCGGGCTCTCTCGACAATTCCGGTTTTCATGTGATACGCTTATATACCGCTCGCGGCTCTGATGTTTCCACGAAACAACGTGCAGGACGTGCAGGTGTCTTGCGCAAAACGACGACTAATTCATAACAGTACTCGGCGAACTATGCCGCAATTTATTCCAACAACGTGAATTTCGTTAACGAGAAAGGATTATAGCTCGCTCCGTAAAATAACTAAATTCTATATATTTGTGAGTCTCACGATATCGAGATCTACCAGAACTGATGTTATAATCGTTACGTTAAGTCGATTAAGGTAGCTGCATGACGCACTAATCAAATTAGTGATAATGTTACGTTCCCGTAACTTTCATGTTATTTTGTTATTAGCATGAGAGAACTGCGATGGATCGATAGATCGTCGAAAAAATTAGCTGTACGTCCGATAGCTTATTATGTGTGACGACATCATGGTTTATTACCCTTCAAGTGCTACTTTCAGCGCACGAGCCACCCTTAATACGTTACTTGTTTCCTATTTTTTAAATATAAAAGATTTCATATAAAGAGTATTGACAAGCTATCGACGTTGAATTACCCCCGTGTGACCTATTTTTACCAATGATCAAAAATGAATATAAAAAATTGGTGGGGTGTGTCATCTACACGGTCGTACGTATTTTTTCGTGACAACGTCTGTCAATGGTGAGAGAAAAGAAAACGGATTGAGGTAGCCGAATCATTCTTTCAGTATTAGATTTGTCTTCTCGAGCACTATTTATGTTGTTAATATCATTAGGGTCTTTTTCGCCTAGCGCGTAATTTCTAACTATTTTGGCTTGTAATCTGCAAAAAAAAATTATTATTTGTTAGAAAGTCACTATGTGTGTTAATTATTTATGATTGTTGGTTTCTGGTTTTTCTGATCTGTTTTTTTCACGCACAAACTGACAGCAGAATTTCTCTGATCGAATGAGCCGTTCGGTCGCTACAGCGGCCTTAAGCATACTTAACCGCTCAAAGTCAGAGGTTCACAGCGCGGCTTCCACCGCGGCCTGATGACATCAGAACGAAAAGATTTTGTGTGAGGGACGAAGCCTAAGGACCGACCTATACTATCGTACATTCACATTTTACGTATTGCTTATACTCAATGAGTAATTGCCGGGAATCGAAGAGCAAAATTTCGTGACGCTTACTTTCTGAATATGAGCGGCTGAGTTGTAAGACGTCACGTCAAAATGCGTGATTTTTACAGGAAAATCAGCAATGAGCACAACGTACCTATAACTCTTACATTATTTACAAACGCTGTTCGAGTCGAACCTCTGCTCGACCCATATGATCATCCCATAGATCCTCAGTCTCTGTATCGTCAGGTGCCTCAATCTTTTTATCGTGAGGCAATGATACTTCTAATCGCTGTAGCGTTGAGACAAATGCAAGTCCAGCTGTATCCAGAGTATTGTACTACTGTTTCCCAAGAAGAATATATCAATTGCACGAGTAAATCATCACGGCTCGACCAATCACTCGATCACCTCTTCCAATCATCCAACGAGGGAATAATATATAAGAAGGAGCCGCCATTGAATACAAGTGTAACTCGCTGCATCCCTGAGTCTAAAAATAATTAGTCCAAACAGATAAATCTCTCCATCTTCTCTTTGTTCAGGTGAGGTCTTCCTTTCCGCCGCAAAGGGCTACCAACGCGATACGAATCGTATTCGTCTGTCCCAAAACTCATGAGTTCCAACGTAACAGCAAATTTTTTAAAAATCTGTCGTAAAAACTTCTATAATTTATCTCTTCGTAAACTGGCATAAATCAATTATCCAATTTGTAAATAATTTGCTATTCAAAGTCTTGCGTATTAAGAACACACGCTGTGGTGCATTACAGGCGGTTGATCTCCTTTGCAAATACTCTGTAAAAAACGATTTTCTTTTCATTTGGCACTCATTTAGTTAGTTGGAACAACTGTAGCTATCTTAAAAGAAAACAAAAAACGATGACTAATATGGCATCATCGAGATAGTTACGCTCTCCTAGCCGCTGCAAGTCTTTTGCTATATCATTTACTCGGGACGGAGAAGCTCGCGCGCTGCTTTGTCTCCTGTGGTGATCGGTCTCGCAGTGCGGGCGGGCGTCTTTTGACTCGCGCGTGCATACCGTGTAATAGTGTACACAGACCTTCTCGTCTCTTGCGGAGCGGTCAATCGTCGTTAACTCGTTCGGCGTACAGAGCGGGTACGGCGGCTTGCGGGACTGATCGTCGAAGTAAGTAGAGAGGTACGTATAGCAGCTCCTGTAGGCTCTCGGGGATCGGTCCAGAGCCACGCGCTCTATATATGGCCGATGATGGAAATAAAAGGGCCGATCCCCGCGAGCGGACACTTAGATTAATAGTCAATCCGTACTAATTGCGAGTCGTCCAGGGGGACAGGATGAACGAAGACAAAAGGCAAAGGAGAACGCAAACGCATCGGGGGTCGGTGCAGGGATGGTCGACGAGAGGGATAGCGGCTCAGTACGGATCGCGAAATGTCTTCCGTGTAAAACTCTCTTCTTCTTCTTCTTCTTCTTCTTCTTCTTCTTCTCCTTCTTTATCTGCCTCCTCCGCGCCTTCTTCAACCTCTTCCGTTGCTGTAGCTTCTGGTATACGTTCACTCTCCGATGGCTCGACGCGACTCGAACAGCCAGCCCGAGACGCGCTGGTGCTCCTTCATCAAAGTTCCACTACCGATTAATCGACTCCGCGTCGCGTCTCGAACTTGCATTCTTCGTTTCTTTGGTAGCGCCCGCGTTCACCGCGTGCATCAACAGCGCGCAACGTTTCTGCCCTCCGTGGCTCCTACTCTCGAAGACTGATATTCCGTCTCTTGTCCTCTCTCGTTTGCTGCTCCGAGAACCTGCGGCGAACCGATGTTTATCGTGTCTCCCCGGGGGACTCGCGAGTGCACTTGCTCGACCGTGTACGTACGCGATTGCTCGACGGGGAGATTAATGCGTGGGAAGAATCGATTTTACGTTATTGAAATCGTATTACGTAAACGTTGGATACAAAAATTACTGGAAAAATATCGATAATATGCATAATGAGTGTCAATATTAAAACATGTCGTTTTTTTTCCATCGTATACTCGAGTACAAAGCCAGCAAATACGAATAAATTAGCACGTAGGAAAGACACGAACGAATTTGTATCTTCTTCTTCTTCTTCATCTCCTTCTTCGTATCAGCTGATCGTCTTTGTAGTCTCCTCGACTCCTGTCGCAGTCGTAACTCTCTTTCATTATCGATGGACAGTAGAGCGAACGCAAACAGATATTCCTGTGGCTATAATACAGCAGGGAAGGCGACGTATAGCGAGAAGATGGCCATGCATCAGCGATGAGAGAGAAGGAGCAAAGGAGATAAAGAATACATCGAAAGAAAAGAAAGAATAAGCTACAGCGCGCGCGAGAAAACGTGATCCGGGTTAACGTATAGATCTACCGCGCGAATGTATAAAGCTTGCACGGGTGAGAAGGACAAGGCTATTAGTACCTCGGTGTCTTTTTGTCACGAAGGTGAAATGCAGAGGGACGGGTTGAGCTCTCGTGCACTGAACGCCTCGGTGGAGAGAACAACACGATGTTAAAGTAGAAAGAAAGAGAGAAAAGACAGTGAAACGTGCGGGGATCGAGGCGCGAAAGGGGAAAGATCTCCGATCAGAATCCTCGAGATCGTAGCTACTGCAATAAGCTTCTCGTATTTTCTATCCACTTGTCGTCCTTGTCTTTCGATCGTCTCGTAGCTGCACTGCGCTCGCATCGGTAGTGTAGCGGAGAAGTAGAATGTCCTATACCAAATTGAATGGTACCAGCACGACGTCGTTGCCGTCGTTGTGGTCACGATGGACTCTTCGTCGTTTCTCTGCTGTGGCTACCTCCGCTGACGAGTCCCTTCGTCGTCGTGCGTGGCAGACCCGTCCTTCATTCCACTGCCATTTTCGGAAAAGCAGCATTTTACTCTCGGCTCGGCCAGGATATCTCGGCGAGGAACGAGCACGCTGAGCGAACGATCGAGTGAGAGGGAGGAATAAAATAAAATAAAGAGAAAAAAAATAACGACTGAGAGGGGAACCGGGACACGCCGAAGCTACACATAATCGCTGACCAATGCTCGGCTCGCGTCGAAATAAAGCAAAAAATTGTTTGTCAATTAAAATTATACGTGCCTCGACATTATCACGTATTGGCGGTTTCGTCCCCGACGTCCCTCATCTCGCGTATGTCACCGCACTGTTGCTGTATTACTCTCGCTTGATTATCCGACTGCTATGCTTCCACTTGTTCGAGCTCGAAGGCAATGACGAATGGATAGCGTCTTATGACGGGTGAAAATGCGTCGGGACTGTCGCGTATCACCTCGCGCCCATGAATCGCAACGAAAAAGCTCACTCGCCTGACTTTGCGAGACGGTCTAACGAGAATGGAACGCTTTGAGGGGTGCCGATCGCGTTTACGCCCAATGGGGTTGATAGAGGCAATGAACAAAATATTAACTTCGTTACAAACGGTACAACTCACGAAACCGGCGATTGCACGGATCGTCATTCGATATGAAAACATTAAAATCAGGATTTAATGACTCAAAGATAATTACCAATGTAGAGAAGATAATGAAGACATATAAATTTGAGCATAAAGTATGGAGGGTAGTGAGAAAGGATCTAATCGCTCGAAAACTCAGTAATATCACCGCGTAGTCCAAGAGGAATTCCCCCAGCGGTGAATCGACGTTAATAACAAGAAGGAAGGAGTTTGCGGGGCTTCGGCCTCTTGGCTCTCGCCTCGGGTCCTTGGCGCATTCGGAACTATCGGGCGAAGCGTTGAAGGGTGGGGAAGTTTCTCACCACTGCTGCTACTGCTACTGCTGCTGCTGCTGCTGCTGCTGCTGCTGCTGCTGTTTATGGCATCTCATAACGCCCCATAAATCATCGGGTACCCTCTCTTTGACGATAGCTACGTTTCCTCGGTTCAAATAACCCGGAGGTCGTCTCCGGAGAAGAAGCTTTGTCACTGTGGCAAACGGAAGTCAAGGAGTCTCGAAGGAGTAGAACATCGCCGGACTTCGGCTAATATGCTCACCTCATTCCGGATTAACCGTCCGGAGATATGTTTTCTGGCTCGCATTCCTCATTGTATCTCATTACTGTGCATAGCCCAGAAATCCGTTGGATTCCGCTATCGGTATCTTCTTTCGTAATCGAACTTTATTTATTGCATGTTTACAGCAATAATCTGTTTCTTTCAAGGTTATGAGATACATGCTGCCTGTCTCTCTCAAATTGTAGTGCGATAGAGAGAGCTGAATCTTTCTATTCCAAATGTCTCCGTCACGATTGATCTATCGGATAAAAAGCGAGAGATCAAACGCGGTAGGGATTTTTAAATTACAATTTTTTGTTACCGAATGAGCTGTGTCAGGCAAATAAGTTTGTAGAAGATAAAAATAGATTCGGGTAACGTATAAGCGATATTTTTTATTAATTAAATTTTATCAGGGAGGCGTTTCTCGCGTTCCGTGTCTTTTTGGTCTTTCGTGCGGTTCCATGGTTCCAACGGTTGCAACAGTTAGACAAGTGGAATGACTAAGATACTCCGGATGCCACATGTTGTTCACCATCACTTTTTTTTCTAACCGGTTCGATTAATTTGGAAGAAGAAAGATTATATGGAATGTTTGCATTCAACTAATCGTTTCGAAACGACAAAATTTTGCTTTCTCTCAGCGGAAACTTTGTTTTCATCAATGTTTTTTTTGTTCTATATTTTAATATCATGAAACTTGAAACGTCTCATCAACAATCATTGAGGGAATAAAGTAAATGGCTTCCAGTTTCGACGAAATCGAGCCATTGATTATATACGAAAGATTATTGGTTGATAACATATTGAGATCTCATATGAGACGCGATGGGACTTTTTCCTGGTCTCGATCTTCTTCGCTCCGGGTATTTTAAGTTTAAAACAGGGTCTTCTCTGCATAACTTTTCACCTTTTGTCCACATTTCTTACTCCTTAAAGGTTCAGTAGACAAATTATTCACGATTTGTTCTGTCAAACCACACGATGCCGATCATCTATGTGTTATATTAATATAACAGAAAATCATAAATTAAGTCCTAATTTCAAATAGCTAATTCAAAATGAACAACTATATAACAAAAAGTGATCCGATTGTTATGAACATTGCAGACCGGAGATTTGCGATATCGTTGCATTCGAATTCGATAGAAAAACTGTGTGATTCCAAATGGCAGAATAATAATTTGTTAAAGAGGAAACACATTTTTCAACAAAAGAAAAATAAATACTTAAGACCACTCGAGACCGCAGTGATTAGGCAAGACCGTGATCTCGAGTAGTCTCGTCCCGAACTTTTGTTATCGAGACGAGACCATGACCCAACCTCGAATCTGTTCCGAGGTAAGATTAAATTATCGTCTCGTGGCATCATTAGTTACTAATCAATCTTTTTGTTTAATTTCTTCCAAGTAAATAGATATTTTTGGAGAGCAAGTTCACATCCGTGCACATTGCAAGTCCACATCGGTGCACAACTCATTCATTATAGTACGGCAAGACTTCTATATCGATAAATTGTTCTGACCATTGATTAAATGGTTATTAATCATATAACTTAAACGTCCAAACGAAGTGAGAAGGATGGTGAATCGTTGGACGTACGTTGAAGTAGTGAAACGCGGCCGCGTCCCTGTGGTCCTCGTAGCGTACTCCGAGGTCTTCCATTCAACCGGTGGCTCTCTCGTCGGACTTTCGCCCACTCATTCGTTCATTCATACGCGGCAGCAGGAGCGCGGCGGTGCGCACGCGATTTGAATCGATAAGCAAACCTCGTCTCGGAAGCAGGATCCGCACCTCGACCTTCTTCCCCTCTTCCTCATCTCGTGGCTTGCTCCTTAACTGTAACAGCACGAGTCTCGCTCCTCTCTTCTTCGTTCTGAGATCTCGACCAAAGGTCTTACCGAAGAACGCATCCATGCTCGCACGCTCGGCTATTACACCTCGAGCAACGAGGCACGCGCACAGCCCATGGAACGTGCCCCTGTGCCGTGCACGAATGATCTTCCACTGATCGGAGATCTTCGTCCTCTCGCAGCTTCATCGCTGTCTTTTTCCTTCTTCAGAAGTCTACGATGACTAACGAATTATTACAAAACGCTATTTTTACAACTTAAGACCAATCAACCTCGTTATTGCCACCATCCTTTCACAGCTCATCGTAGAAACAAACACAACGCTAATGAATATTCATTGAAATTACTATTCCGATGAAATAAATGCTCTAATTAGCATTCTAGAATGATTATACTAAATTATTCTTAAGTATGTGAAAAAATGAACCTTTGCTTTCTTCAACGAATCATTTTTAATACATTTTTCGCAAATTACGCAGTTATTTTTCCCAATTCTCGAGTTTTCCATTTTATTCCCCCAAGTGTATGTTTTGATTACAAGTTGAAGAATCAAACAGGATAGGCAGGAAAACTATGTTAAAAATATGTTTTTAATAATTTTTGATAACTTCTTATGTCTTTGATATTTGCATATATTTTCAACTCAAATTATTGTTTTATTTTCTTGTCAAAAAATGTATTTTATCATTTAGTAGAAGCACCTATTAAAAAAAGTATTCATTTTAACAATGTTACAAATATTTTCTTAAGAATTTTGTGTAATGTGTTTTACACAGTAACATTAGTTCTATTACATTAGTCTTTGACATTAGTTTTATGGTTGGAATACACTGCAATTATAATTTAAAAAGTCTAAAATACGATATTTTGCCTACGAATAAAAATATTTATTTATATTTGATAATTAAAAGACAGGAAATTGACAAAAAATCGTCGTCTTTAGCAAAGTTTTCATACTTTCCCCATGCGATTCTTCAACATAATAACAAAAAACGTTGTTTCGCATTAAAAAATTGTGAAATATTGAAATAATTTGTTGAGAATAGTAATTCGAATGATATTAAATTTGACATTCGAAAGATGTTTATTCCTGATTCGATGATTACGCATGACGTACGTAGTATATGTTTTACGGAATCTTACAATTACGTATGAATTATATAAAAGTACACCAACGTATGTATAGGAGTACAAACGTAAGTTATTCAGAAAAATGGCCGGAGAAGACGGTGGCGTTCGTCACACGACATCAGAGGAGGATCGCGAGTGCGGAAGCCGAAGAAGCCGGACGAAAAGCGAAAGATTCGGAGAGCCGGCTGCGTGGATATGCGCGGACAGGCGAATTGGAAGACAGGCAGAACCGGAGAACGCTCATTACGGGCGGCGTATGTGCGAGAGGAATGCGGTTGCTCGCAGTTACTTCTGGTTACTCACTCGTTTTCCATCTGTCTTTCCGATACAATAAATATAGCATCGAATCGGCGGCAGGGCCTGTCACTCGTAGCCACGAGAGAGCGAAAAGCGAACGCACGCGCGGACGACCGCTGACCGAAGTCTCTTGAAAGCATTCGACGGGCTCGTCCCTGCGAATCCGTTGAATTTGGAAGAGTGAGCAGCAGGCCAACGTATACTCCGAAGTGAAGGAAATCGAGGCAAAAGCAAGCGAACCCAGGGATGCAGCACGAGAGACCGACCGACAACAATGCCCAACGTAGTAACGACATCCAGTTAAATCGGCGATGGACCACGCAAAAAAATATATATCCCCCCCATTGGGCGACGCGCGTAGTTGTTTAAGAGCCCGACATTCGCGAGCGTGCGGCCTGTCCTTTCGCTCTTCTCTGCAGTCTGTCCATCTCGTTTCCTCGCTCTTTCCTCATTACTTTCTCCTCGAAAATCAGGAATAAGTAGAGGTAGGAACAGTATTATGCATATAGGCGTACGATGTAATTCCAAACATCGTGCTCGTCACGATACCGTCACCTCGCAGCGTTATTAATTACAGGAACGCGCGAATACTTGGACTTTTCGCAATTACCGTCCGATCCGATCGGTTGTGGTTAATTGCGCCAACGCTTAGCCTTGCCGACACTAGCATGACGCTGCAAAACCACGTCTGTGTTTCACTCTCCAGCCACCATCAATTTTATGTATCTTGCTCATCTCCTCGGACACCCGTTCAATTTTCCATTTTTTTATCTCTTTTTTTCTAACGTTGCATTTACTCGCGGCTGCACCGAACGAACCGAGGAAGGAAACGCGTCGACGTAGACGACGAGTTCGGTCACCGCGCGCGGAGTTGATTTATATCCATGGGTAAAGAACCCCCTGGAGCTGCGCCGCGCGGTACCTCGCGTCACTTTCGCCCCCTGCCGCCGCCCTCTCATTGCTCCTGCTCTGATCGAAGCGAGCGGAGAAGACCAGCTTCGTCCGCTCGCTGTACTCACTTTGAACAATGGAATTGCGTCGGGACGTCAATCTCCCTCTATCAATCACCTCGCTCTGCTGTTGTTGCTTCTGCTCTTTCGCTACCAGCAGCTCTTTTATAAACTACACTGCAGAGCGTTCGCGGTTTCAGAGCAATGCAGCCCGTCGCAGCAAAGCACCTCGTCGTGCTCCTTGATTCGGCCCTTTTTACGCCTCACGCGTTTCGTACCCTTTTTACTCCTCATTTATTTATTTATTTTTTTTTATCGATAGCTACCAACGACCACTTTTACCGAGTCAACGTTTCCTGTTCATTGGTCGTTACAGTGCGTTTGGATATCAACCTTGTGGTCATTCAGTTGATCTATTGTAAATTGTTAAGTATTATAGAGATTGTTTCTCACCTGTCCGTCCAGCAGAGTGCATCGTCGCGATACCTGTGAACAGAAACAATATCGGTTGAAATAAATCAATAAATCTGAACAATGAAACGTTTAAGATCCTTTCATTTAACCCTAATTTTTTCACTCCGGCATTCAATTAATTTTTTAATCCAAAATATTTAGCAAAGATGCATTCAAAGACAGTTTTTAAAGTTTCGGTTATGTAAAAAAAAAAAGGATTAAGCCTTAAAGATATATTCAAGATGAAAAACGATGTAATTGTTGCGGGGAAGTCGCACTAAATGACTAAAAAAACATGACTAAAAAAAAAGACACCAAAGCTACGGTCAAAAAAAAAAAAGTTGTTCGAACTTGACGATACGCGAATGCGGCAAGTCCTTGAAACGTTCGTATCGCTAATTCGTCGCGGTCTCGCGGAACCTCCGCACACGGGGGGCGTTCGACCCTTTCAGAGTTTGCGCGGCTGCGACTCTATGTTCCGCTACCAACGTATACGTATAAAATGCTGCGGTATTCCTGCGATTCAACCAGCGACGGTATTCCCCCTAGTACGCAGAGCCCGTGTCACGGCTTACAGGAAAAAGCTTTTATATGAAAGCTCGACGATGAATAAGATCGTCGCCATAAATTGTCCGGGCGAGCCTAATCTTGTGGTTGGGTGAGTGCCACTACGAAAGAAGGAGAGACACAAACCATCCCCACTCTGGTCGACTTTTTTTTTCTTTATTTCTCACTCTCTACATTGCTCAACGTCTGATAATTCAATTGTATCAACGAAGAATAAAACGTCACATGAGAATTACCGTAAAGTGAAGAATAGAATGTGCGAAAGTGCACTTTAATAAGTACGGGAGAGTATTTTGATGAGATGATAAATCGAAATCCGCCTGATTCCCAGCATTCTTGAATTTGTATTTTCCATTCTACACGAAGTTGATAGGGTAGGTGTGAAAATCTCTGATTAAGAGATTGAATAAAAGAAGATACAGGGATAAAATTGGATATATTTGTAAACATCTGCTAATTTAATAAGAGCAGCGTCAAACACATTTCAATAATAAAATAAATAATTGACAAACATCAATAAGCGAACCTCCAAGCGAGATGAATAATGACGGCATATAAAATGTTAATGAAGTCATAAATCGAAATCTGTCGAATACCCAACATTCCATAATTGGTATTCCCCTTTGCCTGGTCGACACGAAAACCGATAGGGTAGTTATACGTACATAACTACGTGATCTCGTAAGGAATTAAATAGACGAAGAAAGAGCGAATGGGACTTGAGCGGTACGTGCAGGATGCGAATTGGATCAGCCTAGAGGCGGTTCTCGTGGGCGAGTAGTAACAGCGGAAGCAACGACCGTCGGTTCTTAGTTATGGGGATCTGTCAACGGGACATGATTTAAAGCCAAATATTACGACAGGAGAGCGCATTCCAGTGAGCTCGTAGCAGCATCCTCGCCGAGTCGAGAAAACCATGCGATGTTCCACCTACAACATCCCTACGCGTTCTTTCTGACCCCACTGGGCTTGGATATGGGGGGGGGAAGAAAGACGAGGATGTCGAGGGGTGGGTTCACACACGAAACTCTTCTCATTCTCTTTTCTACCGCGCAGTAGCAGCAGCGGCAGCACGTAGTTTAGTTCTACCGGAGATACGTCGGCCGCGGTTTATTACCGAGATGCCGAAATGGCTTCGGGTCTCGTGGCGGAACATTGATTTAATGCGGTAGTAATTGGTCGTGCGGTGGCAGCCGTCGAATCGCTGGGTACCCGACGTCTCTATGAGACCTCGACTACTGTACTGGACTCGGACTGCGGAGAGGCTTTATCTCACTGTCATCCCTGTTTTACAAAGTCAAAGAACAAAATGACAAGAGAAAGCGAGCGAAAGTCTAGGTTGATGTGAGCACAGAATGTGCCAGAACTGCGATCTGCAGGCTCACCCCGGAATGAACTACGAACGCACGCTCCGGTTATTGCCGGGTTTATTGCTTTCCACCACCACCTTATACATCTCCGACTCGTCGATCTCTCGCCTCGCGTATAAAACGCGATCTTAGGATGCTTATTAAACTTTGACGTTCTCCCGCGTAGTAACCCAATCCCCCCCTCTCTCTCACTCTCTCGCCCGCGCGTAACTAACTGCCCTTCTAAACGAGCGTGTATACAGAATATTACAGCCGATTCCGTTTTGCTCCGTGGCCGATCCACGCAGCTATTATCAATTATTAATCACCAAGAGGGTATATAAGTATTGAGTACGACCGTGGATCGAATCGCTGCAACCAATTGAAATTAAATACGAGTACCGATTTATTGATATCCAATAATTATTCGTAATCGTCATGGGATGAAGTAGGTATCGATTATACCTAACACGGTATGAACATTGATTAATGTACATCGCCTAAGTCTATTTTTTCATATTTTTTCCTTTTCATTTTTTTTCATATGCAAAACATTTTCCCGTTTCAACGGCATTATATTTAGTGTGAGATGCTCTGTACCAGGAAGGCTCATTACGATAGTTAGACAAAATTACCGGTGTTGTTTGAGCATCTCGGCAATATCGTTTTTTCGCATCGCGTGCAGCAAATTGAAGGGTTCTCGCGCCGAAAGCTCCAGTTCGCTTGAAAAACAAATCTGCTAATATTGTGGTCAGACCATACATCTCCATCAAGGTGTTGATTATTCTCGCGCAAGATTCAAACGTTTACTTAAAAACAATATAACTTTAATCTCATTCATAATACTCAACAGCTTGTATGCATTTTTGAAAAAGAATTCACGCACTTGTCTCCTAGTTGTGATATTTGTCATTTCTACTTTATCTGTATAATGATTTTCTTGATATTTATTACTATTCCTTATGAGAAAAATGCGCTGAGAAAAAAAAATAGAGACAATATGTTTATATAGATTAATATTAATAAAGCGGGAATTCTGAGCTGAATTTTATAGACTCGCGACGCATACGTCATTGAAAACTTCCACAAATAAAGAAATACAATAATACAGAATAAGAACACCAAGATTGGAGCTCGGCATATAAGTACTTCAGGCATCATAAATGGCCACAACAAAATAACCTTTACAAAAAAAAAACGAAAGTAGAGAGAAGACAACACAAACAAAAATAATATAGACAAAAACAATTTAACAAGTGTCTAAAGATAAAGTATATGCCAACAATTTGGATTTCATGGCTAACTAACATGAAGACATAAGGATTAATACAAAAATGCGTCACAAACAAACAGACGAGTATATCCCTATAAATCTCACATACCCACATCCATTCAAATGGAGTCACAGTTATACGCGAATACAGACGTTAATATTTTACTTTAATTTCACAATAAAAATTTAGAGCATACCGCCGAGTACGAATTTATTTTGTTCACGCAGCATGAAATAAATTCGTTGATACATTAAGTTAAAGAAGCATTGTATTCATCTTACGAATGGTCCCAGAGACCGGTGTAGAGATCATGTTGACTTCTAGCCCTGGATTATTGCGTTGATTCAATCGGAGGGACGTTATAATCCAAAGATATTATCAAGCTCCCAGAATAATAGGTTTTCATCGATGTACTTATATACTTAGAAGTATAAATAGCTCATCTACCCCAATAGGAGTGCGACTTTACTCGACGGCAACCGGAGGAGAAGCCCGTGTACTCGAGGAACTCACAAGAATTCGTACCTTTACGGAGATCGACGAAAGAATACAGATTTACAACCAATCTCGTGCGCGATCTACGGCTTTTAATGCGAATGAGTCGACTACAAATGAATTCGTTATATCTGTTACTAACTTTTCCCGCGAATTCACTCGCGCGGACTCTACATCTGTTCTAAATTTAATTTTAATACGTTTAGTTGTTTCAGCACGACTCTGTAACAAATATCCAAAACATCTATACATATATATATATAATAATCTTCTTATATATATATATATATATAAGAAGATTCTTCTTAGATATATATGTAAGAAAATTATTATTAGAAGTAAAGGCAATGACCAACGTTATGACCGGATAATATTCCAAATAATATTAAAGTCAACTCTTTTGAAATTGTGAATGAAATATTTAGTCATTTATATAAATCGGAAAATTTGAAATCAATTAAAATAAAATGTATTATAAAATGGAATGGAATAATATTTTAATTCATACGATACTTGAATTTTGGGAAATGCTGAAGCACATGTTTAATTACTTGTATTGGAGATTATTTATACTTAGTTTCAAGTAAATCTGACAAAAAGAGTATGTTTTTTCATACACCCCTTTTTACTCACTTTGGGGTTGAATTTCAAAAAATCTTTGCTTACGTCATAAAAAACAACTACTTTACAAATTGCATAGTTGAAGGTTGAGCGGTTTGACCTGGGCGTCGATGATCTGTCAAGACAAGTGTTTCTATAGAAGACTGTAAATTTACTGAAATAATCATAACTCAAACGCACTAACGTGCTTGTACTTATTCAGAAGAAGTAAACTGGAGGGAAAGCCAAGTTTAAAAAAAATCCTAATTAAACGGTGAGCTCCAGACGTTTGGTAACGAGTATAACGCCTTGAGGACGGTTAGAAATGAACTGTAAATTTAATTGATAATACCCAACAGCGATTATCGCCCAGAATTACTTTCTTTCAAATTACTGATTAAATGGTGAATTTTAGGATTGCCGCGAATTACATTTTTATTTCACTCCAAATCAATAATAATTTGTATTTAATTATAAGTTCAGCCTAAGATTTGTAATTATTTCAATATACGTAACAAATTCCGACTGCATTACCATTTTTTGGAAAAGCGGCAATACCGGCTCCGCACATAGCTATTGCATAAATCGAGGTTGCGCATTGCGCTGTTACCGCGATCGCAGATTAACCCAACGCATCGAGGTTGCAATGTTATCTGGGAAACTATCAATAGCAAATTTGCCGATCTCGTGATCACTAAAAATACGAAAGGACTCAATATTTCGTTGTCGAGAAGTTT
The DNA here is from genome assembly GCA_963942595.1 of Cylloceria caligata. NCBI lineage: Eukaryota > Metazoa > Arthropoda > Insecta > Hymenoptera > Ichneumonidae > Cylloceria > Cylloceria caligata. Next base: position 18,700,670 of record OZ012710.1, on the reverse strand, counting down.
CAGTTGGCACGTTGCATTTCTTTCTGTACTTGAAAATATACGAAAGCGGTAACTAGGTAATTTTCCTTCGAGGCAGAAAATCGGAATAAGAAAGCAAAAGATAAAGGAAGAAAGATCGTACGTGCGAGCTGTACCGGACGAGCGTACGAACAACGATATAGAATTCCGATATGGACGATAGAGAGAGAGATAGGAACATATACGCCGCAAACGTTCTCTACAAGTACTCATAACACTATGTGAAACCAAGAACACGTTCCGCAACACACATGGCGCAGGGCACGGCTGCTCCGCTAGCTCGCCCGCCCGATCACGTCGCCCCCGGTGTAAAGTTTAACTTTGGCGAAACGCCGGCTGTGCGGAATGTCCGTGAGTGCTCTGAGCGAGCTGAATCGCCAGAGCTTTCCGATCGCGCTCTACGACAAAAACGACTACGCGAAAATGAAGGCGAGGACGAAGAGATTGTGGAGAAACGACGGTAGCGATCAAGCAGGAATCGAGCAAAGTGATATGCGCATTTTCACAAGAGAGCATCGAAGGGGAATTTTCTACAAAAGCTCCGCTGCTTGTAACGACAAACCGATGTGTCGGCATAACAAGTGCCTCTTTCGAGGCACCTTGCAGCAAAAGCGAAAAGTATAGTAAGGCTGGGGAATAGCACCCCTCCTAAGTCATGCTTCGGTAAACTTCATTCTACTTTGAAGTCTACTCCCCGAGGCTGTCGACGTTGTCGTCGAGTAGTTGCTAAGAGAGAGATTTATCGAGTGCTCGGATAGAGGGAAAGAAGTAAGATCAGCTGCTGCTACAACATAAGTTGTGAGAGACTTACTTTTTTTTGTATTATGCTAACTACGCTAAGATTGACACTGAATAAATTTTCAACCTCGTAATTCTCTTGAGATCTTTATGAGAGGTTTATTACGGTCACGAGCGGATTATTAAAACTATTTTTTTCTCCGGTGTAATCTTATACGCGTTATTTTCTAATAAGTAAAAGGAGGTAGAGGGATTCGTTCATTCGGGCACATCACCCTTCTCTCTCTTCGCTCCCCTTGGTCCAACGCGATCCAACGTTCTTCGCGGTGTTCCTTTCGATTTCACGTCGAGCCGGGAAAAAACATTCGAGAAAGCCTCCCCGCTAACCGTTGGCTCGCTGAAAGCCGCGGTCACTGATCCTCCTTCGCGGCGTTTCGCCGAGCCACGGGCACTCTATCTCGTTCCTCTTCGCTCCTGCCTCTCTTGGCCTCTTTGGCCTCTGTGTGGCATAGCTGGCGCATTATCACATACGTTAAGTTTTTTTCTCGCGCCCCCGTGTGTATCGGGGACCGCGAGTCAACCGAAAAACGAACTGATCGATCCGAGGCTACAGGACTTGGAGTTCTTGCGATCCGTCTTTCTCTCTCTCTCTCTCTCTTTGAATTCACTGCTGCACGCAATGTATCACGACGATACACGCATGCACAGCCCTAGAGAAGTTATGTTTTACCTTAAACTTTTTACCCGATAATATTAAATAAATAGTTGAGAGTACTCGATAAAAACGATTAACCAGGATTGAATGAGAACACTCAAAGACTGTAAAATTACGACCAATAGACGAGAAAATATACAACCGTCTAGTAAAAAAGTTTAATCCGGAAAGTTATTATTAACGAATCGATGTATTCTTGGGAATCGAATGTACTGAAACATTTTCTGGAAAAATTCTCCCGAGATTCTAGCAGGAAAAGACTCTTGAAGCTTTCTTGTCCATTCGGAGCATTGAAGAGTCCCGGAGCAATACGACTCGCGTTCCTCGGTAACTCTTAGCAAGAGACAATGGACGTACGTGCGTATACCTACCGCGTGAATGTACGAACGCGTTTTATACTTATACACTGCAGTGTGTGTTCGCCACACGCAGTAAAGCCGCGGCGCAGAGAGTTTCTCCCGGTAGTTGTTGACGTAATTGGTATCGAAGAAAGAAGGCAGTAGAAATTAATCGATCCGACGAACGACTCCCAAGAATTCAAGTCTATTATGCGTGCTATACTTATAACTCGAGGTGAATCGTTCTCTACCGCGATTTCTAACAGTAAAGCAGAATTCTGCAATTTATATTTACTCCCTTAAGGGATATGGGAAGGGAGAGGCACTAATTTCTATTAAAAAACGTATTTTTATATCAGTAAACTCAATTTGTATCAACAATCCCCTACGTTTTATTGTTTATAACGGTGTTCTGATCGTGTCGAAAGAAATACCCGGTTCCGAATATACAAAATTGTAGAAAGTGATCCATTTTTTCGAAATAGAAAATAACGTTGACAAGATTGAAACAACTTCTACAATTTTTAAAAATTCGGATCTGGATATTTTTTTACGTGATCGGAACATCGTTGCGAACCATCAATCGTGGGAGTTTTTTATTCGATTTTTTTGACGACAAAATCAAATAAAACACGTTTTCTTTACACAAATCGGTGAGGGACCCTTCCCTCTACCCCAACTCGGCTTCCTCAGCAGACATTTTTCGTAGACCGGATCTAAACTCTGCCGAAGAGCCGAGGCATGAGAAATGTGCGGTTGGAAAGCCTCGTTTAGATTTCATTCTGCGCAAAGGCGACGACGCGATATATCGTGGAGACGTTTAATATCAAGTAGGGAAATCTAAGCCACTCAGACGTGCACATAGTTCGCGTGTAACCAGGATGGAAATCAGGGGTAAGAAATAGGAGTCCCGATCCGTAGGAAACCGATTGGCACGATCCATCCCAAGCTTGTCGAGAGCGCTGCTGCCTCTCGTGACTCTCTCACCCTCCGGTCATTTCATTCTTATTCCATCGACAATCACACGCGGAAAACCTGGGCACGCTTTTCAATTACCGTGGGGAGAGCCGGAAAAGAAACTCATCCAAAGACTTATACGATACGTAAAGTAAATGATGGGGTTGGTAATCCGTATAAAGGTTCGCAAGAGTGACATCGTGGGCTCTCGTTGCTATCCTGTTCTCCACGAGACTCTATGAGGCTCTCATCTCTCCCTTGATAAAAAGTTGCAGTGCCAATGCGCGTGTAAGTATCGTCCGCGACATTGTTTCCCGTTGAGGTGAGCCCGTTGAGATCTCTTCCACTTATACACCCTCTTGAACTGTCTTTTGTGTTTTGCTGCGCTCAGGCGGATTGAGCGGAATCGAGAGGTACAATTGAAGCTATTTTGACGATTTTTTAAATCCACATTAATCCGCTTATGTAGATCTTTTCATTGACTGTCCAACGAACTTCCACCAAAATACAGTTGGATATCAACTGTGAATGATAGAGTAGCAAAAATATTTTTATTTTTTCATAATATAACTCCGTCAATTTATATTTTAATTATTCAAATGAATGGCGAGAAAATATGCAAACATATAAAATATTTTACGTATAAATTTGTTCGTGAGAGAACGCTTAACTGCTTATCCAATTCGTTGAATTTTCTTGGATATTATTATAATCTATGAAAATATCGATTGTAATTTGTGTTTGAATGAGTACTTGGCGCTCTCGTGCTCAAACCATACGAAGGAGTAAAACAACAAAAAAAAAAAACGAACTTATCAACGTGACACGAGACAAGCGGAAAAAGGGATTACGAGGCGGTGCGCAGTATACGCGACGATCTGCAAGAGTCAAGAGAGAGATCCCCAAATGGAAGCGGATTCGCGGAACGCTTTTATGCTGCCTACGTACCGGGCGTTCCAATTATTAAACAAAAAGGGTTGCTCGGTGGTAAAAGGCAAAGGGAGGCGGGGCTGTGCCAGTAGAATCTGTAGGATCGTCTTCAACCGTGAATCGCGAGCGAACAGGAGGGAAAAAGGACACGAGAACGACGGAGGCAGACGAAAGAGAGGTGCGCGGAGGGAGTGCAGAAGGAGGCGGGAGGATTCCCGAGAAGGTTGATCCGCGATGACGGGAATGTCATTCTACCAGTGAGCACGAATAAATCTGAGGTGAGACGACCTTAAATGGAAAGTCGAGATCTCGCAGATGCACGGTGCGTGTCCGTTGATCACCGAATGACGATTATTCCGATCACACAGCAAAATCTCATCGGATCGTACTCGTAACGATCGTGATTAGGCAGACGAGTTTCTCAGTTCGGAAGTACCGAATACCTGACAGTACTTTCATAGCGTTTTATTTTATTTTCGTCGTATAAAACCCGGTTCAATTAATCATCGCGTGGGAGAATACGAACAAGAGTTCACGTGCTGTACAAGGCCTTCGACAAACTCTCGTTTAATGTGTATCGTTGAGTGCGTTGACTATACGACACTCTACGCTTCGCAAACTGGATTATAAATTAAATTTGGCAAATGAATTTATTCTTTTCATCGGACCCGTCCGCAAGTGCGGCGGGATATATTAAAAAACTGTGAAGAAAATAAAAATAAGAGCACGTTGCTATCGCTCGATGTGGTATGTGTACAACTGCGAAGAAATGATTCGACTGTGCAATGCCAGTGTGGTGGGAGCAACTCGCTGACGGTTCTCGAGACACACGAGGCTACGCGTAATACGTGCAGTGTACGACGGGGGCCGAGGCAACGCGGATAAGTGGAAACTATTACGAGTGACGGGTGGAATTTAATATTAAAGTTTGTAATATACGGCCGAGGCCGGAGGGAATCGATCAGAAGTTAACAAGTCGGACTTTACGGCTTGACGCGGCACAACGACCGAGAGCCGCTCGAGTTCTAGACGCTACCCAGAACCGGGTGCTGCCCCGCGTGACGACACGACAGTACGACCACGACGAGTTTACTCCGCTGGTTGCTCCACCGAAAACGACGGCACCCTATAGCTTCTGTGATTTTCTTTTCACGCGCTACTCTTCTCCGTTCTTTCTCACTACCGGACCGCATCTGTCTGATTTAAGCGAGTATTAATCACTGCACTACACCGTGTATGTGTGTATAGGATAGAACGTGAGTGAGTGACCCACAGGCGCCTATAATCAGGCAGATAGACACCGCGTCGATACGATCTAAGAATAAACTCAGTCTCGGAACTCTCTGCTGGTTCTCCCGCGTAATTAGTTACTTAAGCAAACCCGCAGTCTTCTCGTGACATATATAGTTGTTTCTTTTACGGACCGTTTTCTCGACACCCTGGTTATCGCTGCGTGTCGACGATTTTAAACGCAAACTGCAGAAACTGTCGTTCCGTTCCAGCTCGGAAAGGCGAAATGTGCGGGAGAAGCAGTGATGCAGAGTGTCGGTGGAGAAGGAAAAAGATCAAATAATAAAAAAAAATAAACAAATGAGGGAAGAAGGACTAGAGCGCTTCGCGATTTGGGAAAAACACGAGATTTCAATTAAAGAAACAAGCTTAGTAATGAGGTGAGCTGGATTTATTGGCCCGGAGGAGGCGGCTGGCGCCGGTTCGTCTGCGCGTGTATACCCTGCGGTCCCTGTTCTCGCTTTGCTCTGTGTTCATCCCTGAGTCTCTCGCGCCTCTGGGCATTCGCTTTTGCACCATTTCTCCCTGCGGATCGCCGGCGCGTGTACACTCTAGAGTGTCCGTGGGACCGTACCGCAGTCTGTGGTCCTACTGGTTTGTACTTACGATAGGCAGCAACCACGGACATGACGCACGCGGTGTGATTTGCATCTTGGACCGCTTTCTCCGATCTCTCTCTCCCATTCACTCACTCACTCACTCTTATCGGCACCATAACCAGGATATTTAGCAAATTACGTAATTGCTGTTACAGATCTGATTTTTTTCAGTCTCAGTACACCACTGTCAACAAAGTTACCTATCGATTTGACAGTCGGGGAATTATTTTACGAACGACCAATTGTTATTTATTCCTCTATTTCTATTTTGTTCGAAACAAACGATTTAATCATTATTTATGCGTGAGATAATTTCCTGATTCACAAACAAATATTTTTTTAAACTCGCAGACATATTCTATGTCTGAGAGAAAATTAGCGCCCTCCGGATAGTAGATAGGTAGGTTCAAGGAACCCTTTAAATACGAAAAACTTAACTATTTATATTTAAAAAATTCCTTAAAACGTAGAAGCTTTCAATTTATTTCACCCTAATCTCTCTTTTACGAAGATTCAACTGCGCCAAGTGTATTATATTGATTCTAATAGATCGTTTTTCATAATAAACCTTATTTATATTAAAGCTTTATCTGCTTTATCTATAACATTCCCTCCCTCTCCATGACTCCGGCTCATCATGGCCTTTTTATCACATGTCGCAGCCATAAAGCAGCGTTTCTGTATCCACCTTTGCCAGCCGGTTCGTTCGTTCGCGAGAGAGAAAAAGAAGAGCGCGAGGAGTACAGCGTAAGCAGGTACATAGTACAAACGGGAGGGACCAGAGAGAAGAGTTCTGTTTCGCGTCGCCCGCGAGATGAAGAAGAGGAGAACACGAACCTTGGCAACTGTCCGAAGGGAAAGCGAGACAAAGATAGAAAAAAAAATACAATTACGGGCGTCGAATCGCTCGTCGAGTACTTCTTTCATGCGTATATCTTATATCCCTTCGGCGATTCAACGGGCCGTTAACGCACCGACCCACTCGTACAGTATACGTATTTCTTGTGAGCGAGTGCCACCGAGTTGATCTCTTCGCGTACGGGGAAGCAATCGAGAAGCAGTAACAGCAGCACCAGCCGCAGCAGCTGACAATTCTGTGGGACATAAGCTCTCGGTCTCTGGGACGAGCTACACGAGTTGCCTTGAAGATGATGGGGCTACGACAAGGAGGATCGCGGCAGGACCGGTAACTCATCGTTTCGAATCTCGGCTGCCTCGTACAACTCTGCTTCTATAATGGCTTAGCTACTCTTAATGTCAGTACTGAGACTATCGAGGGATATGTCACCTAGATCACTGTCTACGTTTTTAATTAAAATCACTAGATCTTACAGAGAAATGTCTGGAGCTTCGTTTACGATTTAAAAAACAAAATGCCCACATGGCTTTTAAGCTATACTTATCTAAAATTAAGTCATTTGGCATGGGTTAAACGGCGACGAGTTAATATTACCATTCGTGCAATGTAAAATAACATACTTCTAAACTTACTTTAGAGAAACACTTTTTTTCTAGTGTTGTATTAAAGTATTAGTGACATGAAAAGAAATAAATATGATAATCATTCATATATTCTTAAGTTATGTGCGAGTTTTTATTAAAAACTCCATTAATATCGACAATTGATATTTCCAATAATCTTAGAGCTGTTATTTTATACTTGATATGGTAAAATAACCATTTCAGACATTTGAATTTTTTCTTCATTTCACTTACATTCGAATGGAGTAAGATTACTTTTAAGCCCCCCTACAGTTTGTTAGTTAGCTTTTAAAGATAATTTTTTTAATTTCGCTTGTTTAGTTGTGATATGACTCAACAGGAGGTGACATATTCCTTTAACTATGGGTACGCGACGCCAGATCGCGTTACACACACCCGACCCCTGTTCCATTGTAGTATGTTAAAACGATCCGGAACATGTATAGGTGTAAGATAGATAGAACTAAACGTCGCTTCACGGCGGAGTAAGAGAGAAACAGCAAACGTGCGTAAGTGTTGAGGTTTTACCTCCCCTTAATGATGAGCAACCATAAATTTTACTCTTCTAGACGGAGCCACTAGTGGTTATAATACGTAGGACGAGGCACGTCCGATGACGAATTACAAAAGGTGATATCTACCTACATATATGCTATATACAGTACGGAAACGAGGCTACACATGAATTCACGTACCTACGTACGTGGAACGTAATTGTCTCGCCAATTGCACTAGATTTATTATATGATGGTGACACAGAGTATTATAATGATTTGGAGTAGAATAACAATCCGTGGAAAGCATAATAATAACTCTGGTAAATCTTGTAACCGTGACTCAGAGGTTGTTAACGAACGCGGGGAACAAAGCGTTGCAATTAATCATGCGTGTAAACTTCTTCCATCTATTCTCGTATGATTCGTACTATTTACACCCACCGGTCTCTGTACAACCCGTCGCTACTTCTTCACTATCAAACGATTTATATATGCCCCGAGTGAACATCAGGTAGCGAGAGGTCAACCTGCTCATAAACGCTTAAATTATAGGTCGAGATATATGTTAAGGACTCTGCCGCTACGACCGATGAAGAGACAGTGAGACCTGGCAGCTCATCTGTACCAGGGGGAGTTGCGCGGTCTTGTATTACGTGGCGCTTCCATTTAGAGTTGCACCCAGGGTTTGTACGCCTCGTTCCGCTACAGCACTGCAGTCCTCGTCCGGCGGTGCATCGATTAACGAGCATCTTATCTCGTTTGGGAATTTTTATCGTTCGAGTTATGGCTCAAGTATCGGCACGACCAAGTGCAGCAGAAGCTTTCAGCCTGAACGGAAGCAAGAAAGACGCTAAGACTCGCGCTGTACCTGAGCTCACTCACTCTCTCTCTCTCTCTCTCTCTCTCTCTCTCTCTCTCTCTCTCTCTCTCTCTTCCTTCCTCTCATGGACCCACGACCAAAGTCTCTTGCAAAGATCCTACGAGCGATCGCGTTTTCGCAGCGGCTACCAGCAGCCCGAGAACTCAGAGGGTCTCCGACGAGACGATAAAAACGGGGGTACGATACGAATCGCTGTATAGTGGTACCGACCGCGAGAAGAGAGGCGAGGGGGCACTACGATTAGCTTCGGGCTACCGGGACGCGCGGGACCACTCGCCGCGCATGTTTCCATCTCGAACGCGCGTTATGTCGTGTAATTTTTATCGAATCTCGTGTACGATCTAAAAATGCGCCATGGAAATTGTGAGACCGACTTTAACAACATATCCAGCAGTACCAATTTTATTATGTCACACATTTCTCTCGTTTCATGTATACCACAGTACACATGAATGGTTGCGATCCAGGTATGTAGACGTTTATTGCCTCGTTATAAACCATAAATTGTTTTCAATTATTTTTCGTAAACAAATAGCTGTGATATTCAAACGACGAGTATATTATCGGCAATACATATAGGTGATATCGTTAAAGTCTTTTTCAAGAGACAAAACTGCTAGCTATACAGTGCAAGAGTCGGATGAACGATGTTGCCTATTACACGAAGAGAAAAGATATCATTGATTCGAATAAATCGGCTAATTAAAATTTCTTTCATTGAATCAACTAAATATTTATTTGATTCAATAAAAATATGTACTTGATTCCAATGATGCGATGCATTTGAAACACGATGAGGATATTTCATTGTCTTCGAGTAAACATTTATTTGATAATACTCAGTGAAGCAAAGATTTGTTTTATTCAAATAAATAATATATTTGAAATCACCGTTTCAACGGGAAACGTGATTTCTTTTTTCTAGTAATGTTGCATCGAGAGAGCAAAATCGGCGAAACGCCGATTGTTAGATTGTTACTCAAATGGAGAAGTTTTTGAACGACGCTGGTATCCGCGAATATGTTACTACATTCGAAGGTATGTAATAATAAATGAATATCAAACGGATCCTCTAACCTTTTCTCGGGTAGTACGGTAAGCATACAAAAATAAAACATAACTTATAATGTAATCATAGATGAGCATCACGACCTATTTATAGGGATGGTAACCAATGTCTCGAAGACTCAATCTCTCGAATTGCATTTTGACGAAATGTATCAGTCGTTCCTGTCGGTCAAAAGCCATTCAAGACATTGAGTCTTCGAGACATTGGTTACCACCCATTTATAGATACATATAAAAAAAAGTGCCGCGATATGCGAAACGCATGTATCCTTTGACGCCGAAATACCATTATAGTATTTGGTTCTTTGTGTGCTCGTGTCACACGCAACATACGCGCGATTTCCAAGCGAAAAATGCAATAAAACACCGTTTTTTGTAATAACAATTGGTTCATAGTAATGTTTCTGTTACTACACCTTAACCTCAACTCCTTTAAAGTAAAATAAAGTAAGAAGAAGCATCCAAAGTGAACGTCTCTAATGTGGCACGCCAGGCATTACAGAATTTGGTGAGATTCGCTCGAGAGATTTAAAATGTAGGATTTTAACGAAATGCATCCTACTATCGTTATGAGATTGAGCAACAAATAAAAGTTTCGTTGAAGTAAATAAAAGTGATTAGTAGGCTTCGATACAATTCCATTGATTCAATGATACTGCATTTAATAGAATTCGCGATGAATTAAATAAAAGATAGTATTAATTTAAATATATTTTTTCGTTGAAGGCAAATGAAAGTAGACCAAGATTTTTTTTAAATCTCTTTGATTGATTGAAACTTTTTCTCTCGGTGATCATGGGAATAAGTGCACGAAAATATTTATGGTAATCATTTATCATTCAGCGTGTTGTTGTGCTTGGGACAACATTCGGTATCTCAATCGTTACTCCAATAACACTGATTATTAGGTTTTGATAATTTGTCTGAAGAATAATTTTCTTTTAGTATGCATTTTTTTCAAATTTTACCGACAAATCTCCTTAATAATTACACTAGGAGTTACAAGAGTGAATAGTAGGGAAGAGTTCCTGCTCTCTTCCCTCAGTCTTTGGTATATATAGAAAAAAAGGATATTTATTTACAAAGCAAATGATTAAAACGACGAAATGTACTGAAGAAAAATATAAATGACCACTGGACTCATTACAAAAGCAAATGACGTCTGTTGGTCGTTAAAGAATACGCGGGAACTGAGAGGGAGAACGGGACTGACTGCTGCTAGGGTCGGCGCAAGGAGCGTGAGATTCGACGGATCAAGATATATTTCGGAAGAGAAATAAGAGCGAGACGGGAGGAGAGAAGAACACGGGATGAAGAGAGAGGTGAATTTCGGGGCGACGATCGATATGTGTCGAATGGGATCACACAAAAGTGACGCGAGGCCCGTACACTCGTGGAAAGGGAAGTTCTTGACGGGAGGGGCCCGCGTGCATGGGGACGACGGTCATAAATTTGTGCGTGCGGTACCCCGCCGCGAAACGTGGATCTCGTGCGAAACTCCGCGGCAACGGTCGATCGTCGAACGCGCCTGGCCTCCACGGCGACGAGATCGCGGTAGCTACATCAGCAGAGACGCGTTTCTTTTTTGCCACGACGAAATGGTCCCCTCCCGATTACTCTTTCCACTGGTTGCCCCGCTCGCCCACCCGATCGGCAGGCTACGTTCCCTGAAGGGTTGATAATTCGTCGATTAAATTGGAAACGGCGGAGCTAATTGTACCGCTCGCGTGTATTATTCATAGGATCCGCGTCGACTCTCGGAGTTCCCGCAGTATCGAGTGGACTCACTCTTCATCGACGTTAGTATCAGTGTGCAAACGTGCGTACATACGCTCGTATCAATGGTGTTGGCGCATACCGTACACACACAGTTCGGAAAGTTCTTCAAAGAACAAAAATGAATTGGACGAGAACATGAGAATTCGACAATTCGAATCATCAACAATTTTTATTTCTCGTGCAATGTGCAATTAATCTTTGATTAAAATTCTTAGTATAATAATATAATTGTGAATATAAGACAAGTTTGTAGCTGTTCAACTGTAGTCGCATGTGTAGTAGAAACAAAGTTATTTTTCCGTATCCAGATGTAATTTTTGTATTTGCGACAAAAACTCGGTTCAATTTGTAATCAGGAGGAAATCTCCGTTCATATGGAATCTTGAAACGATGTAAAAAATGAAACATGTGATCGAAAAAAAATAAAGAAGAAAGAGAGAAGTGTTGCGGTGAATCAACCATAACTCGCTAATTAAAACATGTGTTAAACAATAAACAATCTTACTAGACATTGTTTGCTTGCTGACGCAATCACTCGGTTGTACCTGCAGTGGTTAGAAATCTCATTTTTCGAATTTCAAGTAAAATTACATTGTACCAGATTATAATTACACGTGAATCCAATAAAAATGCATTTAAAGTGTGTCAAACATATCGAAAACTTTTGAAAACGAATCTACACGAGGAAAATTACTGTACGGAAAAATATGGTAGAAAGAAGGAGTCGAGAACAGAGGCGAAGCAAAGATTTACAATAGCAGCGCATAATGAGTAAAATAATCAGCGGTTCGCTTGACATAACGGAGTGAGTCGACTTGTTCGGTCGCTTGGTGTTTGTCAAGCCAGACAGCAAGAGTCCTGAGAACTCTCGACAGTCCTCCTACCATATTCTACGGAAACCGTCGAAGACAACAGTGCCGAACCTCCGACATATTTCTACCTCGGCAGTCTCGTCATTATCCACCAACTCGTTGCCGTATTTTTCAACATTTGAAAACTCGTTTACTTGCGACCTTTAGAAACTATGACCTCGGTCGTTTCAACACTTCGAGTGGATCGACCCAAGACCCGAAAGAAACGAATGAAAATACTCGGAAACTCCCGTGCCACTGGAACCAAGCGACGGAGCAACATCTTCGAGGCATTTAATCAGCGGTGTCTCTGGTGACGAGTACCGCCCACGCAACCACTTGACCTCTCGACGCCCCCGTATCGCGCAGTTAACCTTATAAACTCGACTAAACTCGAGCTAACCCGGCACTCTGCTCTGGTCCACTGTCCTCTGCTCCCAGCTCTCTATCACATATACACTCACGCCCATTCATCGCACTCACCATTATTCTCTCGCTCTATAAGCTTTTCTTCGTTCTTGACTATGCCTCCCGGGCCTACGAACCTCGCACACTTTGCTATATTCTAACTTACACAAGAAAAATTCAATATAAATATCGAATCTAAATATTATGCCATTCATTATTTATTTGTGAGGAATGTTTTTTTTTTTTTTTTTAAATTAATGTCATAATCGCGTGAGTCGTCCTGATGGTATATTTCACCCTTAAGTCGCTCTGCCGTGCGACGTACTGCGTAACGAACGGAAATGATACACGTGACTGTGTTTGTATTCCGTATGAAATACGACGGTCGGACAGAGTACTGCTGCATACGTCTCAGCATCCATGCAGTGGCCCCTAGCGATATTCGCGCATGCTGTGCACAAGTAGATATACTACAGTGCGAGTGAGACCGCGTGTTCTGTCCCAACTCATTATTATCTCCGTCTCCTTGAGTTATGACGTTTTTATATTTATCGAAGTCTCGTTCGCGCCCTTCTTCTTCGCACTCTACGTTCTAATATGATTCACGAGTTATTTGCACGCCGCTTTGCACAGTTCCTCGGGGCCCGTTCACTTGGAACGAAACACTGTACACGGGCGTCTGTAATTCGTGCGGGAGCATCGAGCGAGAAAAATAAATAATAACACTCAGAAGAGAAATAATTTTCAAGTTGAACCAATTACCAAGCGGTAAAAATTATCAATTCTAGCTTCTGCTGCGACTACGGAGAATCTATGAATTTTCTCGAACTAAACATTTGTGTAAATTTCCAAGCGTTTCCTAGATCAATCTTTGACACAATCGCTTTTTTGGGTACGAAAAAAAAAAAAAAAACCAACAAATTTCAAGAAATTTTTGTAGCACTAATGATACTATTCGCCGATTTATCTTCAATTTCGTACAGACTTTCAAAAACTCAACGTTAACACATTGTATTACCGCGTTACTTCGATTAAAAAAGGCACGAATGTTATTTGTACTTTGAAGTTGAATTAATGAGCGAATTTTTTTGTTCACTTAGGATATCAGAAGAAAAGAAAGAAAGAGGACGTCAATACGCAATTTGTAGATGAGGGTTGAATGCAAGCTCTTCGACACCTCTGTCTCTGTCACTGTCAAAACAATTCTCCTAGGGTTTTTCAAAATATTCCTCTTCGTTATCTAAAAAAAAATAATTAATTTAATGCTTCGAAGTACACGAATTTCGAATTAAATCAAACTCAAAATACAATCAAATTTTTGTGGAAATAGTTGAGACACCTTTTTAAAAGTTGTCCCTTAAAAAAAATGTTTTAACCATTAAAAAAAATTCCATTTGACTTGGCGGTGAATAAGATGAGTAATGCGGTTACCGAAGAACTTAGTGACGAGGCTGAGAGTGAGACCTATTTGAACTGTCGGACGCGATGAGAAAAATAAGAAATGTCGTCACGAAGGAACATCAACCAAAAGTGTGTATAGAACATCTTGAAATATGTATGATAAAATAAGAAAATGAGCGAGTGGGGATTATATGTTTATGCATGCTACGAAGGGCACTCGGTGTATTTTTCTTTGATACATCTCGGTAGAATCCCTTGACTTCTGGTAAGAGAGCAAGCGCCCCGTGTCTTGTCGTCTTGGTTTCTTGGATGAGATTTGAATAAAAGTATCAGCGTGTGCGGTTGAGTAGCGAGGTGTCGTTCCTTCTACTTTTCCCCGATTCTTTCACTGGGGTGCGGGAAGTCCTGTCTTTGTCGCTGTGGTCTCATTAAATATGTATAGGCTCTCACGCGCGTCTCGTGCAACTACTTCAACGACGATTCGCTCCTGTAGCGTGTTCACCGCGGTTCCGAGGAATCCCCTCGATAATAGAACTTCGTGAATCATTACGTGGCTCGACATATGTCTCGGAGTTTGTTCCGATTTTTTATAGAGAGCACTGTTTTGAAATAAACAAAAACTGCTGAACCCAACTTTGTAATGCGAGATGAGAGTCGTAACCGATTAATGAAAAGAAATCAAACTGCAAAGAGATCAATCGATCGTAAGTGCTTTGCTTATACTCTTTCAACTGAGAATTGAGAGAAAGTCGAACAAGATTCACGAAAGATGCGCATCCCACCCCCTCGAATGGATATTAATTGCCCGCAAGGAAAAGCGAGAAGCGGAGACTGCCGTCCTGGGACAAATCCATTTTAAAGACTCTGTAGAGTCCTCGAGTGTCGTGATTCTTTATTAAGATGAAGCGCCGCGGCAGGAACAGTCTGCTATAGCTATAGCTTGGATGTAGGAGAACAGCACTACAGCTCCGGGACTTTCATTTCTTCGCGGAACAAATGGCTCGCGAGTTATCACCCCGCGAGTACGCGACCCTCTCCATTTAAAAAATGTAAATTCGTTAATGCGAGCAGTCGGGGAAGAGTGAGAAAAAAACGAAGGAAGAACCAAGGGCGAGAATGAACTGGGGTGAAAAGTGGATGGGTGGTGGGCTTGAGAAGGCGCGTAAAAATTTGTTCGCGCTCTCCTTGGGCAAGCCGTACAACTCTGCCCATTACTAGTCTCACCCCGCCTCGACCCTATTACCTGCGACTATTATCCAATACAAAAAATCAAATAAAGTATGCTAAGTTACGCTCCGAAGCTTTTGGAGAGCAAAAGACCCTTCGAGGGGCTGTTGAAACATTTTTTTTTAAGCTCAGAGTCGCATTTCCCTCTGGACGGAAAAGCAGCCCCTACAGGGGTACAAGGACTCTCGTACAGGCTCTACGCAACTTATTAAGGTAGCTCAAGTCCTGCACACTAGTCAAATGAGTGTCAAATTATTAGTAAATTAAGCTAATGGTTGAAAATAAAAATTGAACGAGCGATCTGCATTATTCTTTAAAGAATCATTCCACTCTGAAGAATGCACTAACAAACTTTCGGGACCTGATTCGATTTAATTTAGCTGCTACAGCCGAAAGGTGCAAAAAAGACGGAACACCCAAGCGTCACGACTCAAAACTTCAAACTCAATTTTCTCAAAATCTCATTTTTTCAACTAGCGTAGGTGATTGCAAGAAAAATATTCAACCAATCGGTCTGAAGTATTTACACATTATTCAGCACATCAGTGCCACAGTCACAGGTAGCACGGAAACATTTTGACATTAACAATTTTGTTCTTTCTAACGTGCGAAATATCTTTTTTTTATTTACCAAATATCGGAATTGAAACTTTAAACCTATGCCGTTTTGTTAATTTTTCGTTAATCAAAATATATCTGTTCCGGACGAGAACGACAATCATACTGATTGAAAATCTTTTTGAATCTGTTCTTTCAAATGTATACTTTTCCCGGAATCATCTACCCAAGCAGTCAATCGATGTAAATCGCAGTTTAGTGCTATAACTGGTGTAATATTAATAAAAAAAAACGATAAAAAATTAGTTATACTCTCGAAATGTATATTAATAAATATTCAAAACTTCAATTACGTTCAACATTTGATAAATTAGACAAACAATCGCCAAAAAAATTGCAATATTTCAACGTTTTACAGTGACCCATTAATCGAAAACCTTATCAGGAATTGGTATGAATCGATGAACGGATTATCAAGTAACTCACTGTTGTTAACTTTCTACGTTAAAATATATATTCTGATGGAATCCGCGGTTACTATTAGTTGATGTATAAAAGTGTATAAAACATAATTTTTTATTTGTAACGCTCATTTTCCTAGTGCGTAGTGCTGTAATCGTCGTCGATGGCTAATCCAACGCTGAGTCAAATAACCGAGACGTATAGTCGACGCTGTACAGAGTTTCCGAGAACTCTAAGCAACAACTTGATCAGAATTAAAGTCTGTGTTATCATTGCAGCCGCAACTTTTTTAAAGCTGGTTTAACATTTTTCAACGGATATGTAAAACAGATAGAAGGTTATTTCTTTTGCTTTTAGTCAATTCCTTGTTCACGTAGCGTGTCAAGAGGTACACAAAAGCGTCCTCGCTTATTGCGCCTACTACCAGATAAAATTTTTTTTACTGCTATATATTTCTCATGTTTATAGCAAGGAATTTAACACGTTAAGCGCAAGAAATATTTTTTTTCGGTGAGCGGTAAACGCGCGCGTTGCTGTTGTTTCATTGTTGCACAACGTGGATTCAAACGTGGACTCTAGCGTTACGGTGAATATACGTGGAGTACACGTGACGACGGTACGACGCGAAACGAGACAAAAAGATATTAGTATCGTTTCTTATTGTCTATGCAGAGAAGAACAGGTAAGATAACTATACGAGAGAGATCCGATGACGCGTTAGACACGGTGTTAGATCGAACTTTTTTCGTTCCTCTTGGCTTCACTTTATTCTATATCTATTCACTCTATCGATACGCCTGTTTGGTCGTCAGTATAAGACTACTTGGAAAATACTTGATGAGTCCTGTGTTATACAGTAATTCAGTGTGTGTTTGTGCCGTCGAATACCCGGCGACGTTCACCGTTTGATCGTTCCAGGAAGACTTTAGCATTTGATCGTTCCAGAAAGAAAGAAATTTCACGTTGAGAAGGATAGTGGAGATTCGCAGCAGCAGCAGCAGCAGCAGCAGCAGGAGCAACAGCTACAACAGGCTTCTGACGAGTCTATTCGCACCGGGTGGTGTCTCTGGCGACTCTCGGAATACAAAATGTGTGCTGCTGGCGACTTGATTGTTGAGCTGGTTTTGGACGTTCCGAGTGTCCAGCCACTGTTTTGAGAAATCGGGCCAGTTCGTATCGTCTTTTCTCGTTCTATCTCTCTTTCGCAGGGAACACCTATCGAGCGCGTCTCAATCGATTTCACGAGAGCACAGAGAGGCGATTCCGCTGCTCGATCTCTCGTATATACGAAAGAATCGAAACGAAGAAGAGAGGAGAGAAAGAGCTGAGAAAACGATTCGAGGAGCGAGCGGCATCGTCGCGTTCGGCCAAGAGTCGATCGACTTTTTATCGGACGAGAGAACGAGCAAGGCAGCGATCTCGGCACGCGCGATCCGATCCCGAAAACACCGCGCACCTCGCTTAGAGCCGGGGATCTTCGCCGCCGTTTGGCTACGAGTTCACTACCAACAGCAGCGGTAGAAGCAACACGAAGAAACAAAGAGAAAAAGAGAGTGAGGGAGATAACAAAAGAGTGAGAGAAAGCTTATATCGATGCTGTGAGGAGGCTTGAGCGTAAAAAAAGTGGTCGAGCAACGAAGAAAATACTCGTGGCTTCCCCGCCCCCGCTTCTTTCATCTTCTTCCCTTCTCTCTATGATGCGATCTGCTCGCGCGCGCGCGCGCGCTCTTTTACTACAACCGTTTTTAGATGTAATTAAGCCAGGCATTAAATCACTCTCGAGGCCTCCATTCGACGGTGCTCGCGATCTCATCGGCGTGTCTCCTACTAATTAATAGATTTCGATCCACTGCCGGTGCACTCTCGGGATCGGGATGAGCAGCGCTCAAAATTTCTCATCGCCGTCAATCATGTGCACGATACTGTATAATAGCGTAGAAAAAGAAGCTACGAACGATAACGATCGGGTGGAATTACTCTTGCGTTAATTACCGGAGCTGCGAGACTCGAGTGCGTCATATAGAGCATGCAGGGCAAACTTGTCTCGCGAGCAATCGAAATGCTCATTGATTAAACGAATACGACTCGTCAAAGTAAGAATTAATGTAGCAACTGATTACGATTATCTTCGACCGCAAATGCTTTGCGTACTTTGGTTTTTTGTTCAGGATAGATAAACTTCACCCGTTTGTCCCAGTGTTTAAAATATAAGTAAACGCAGAAGTAAACCTATTGGACGTTAAAGAACATTCGGAGAAATAATAGCAGCAATACTTGCGTATTACATACAAGACACGAATGCAGGAAAGAAGATGCAAAACTTGCGTACAGTATCTCGAAAGCCTCAAGCGAGTTGTATAATACGAAGAGAAGAAAGAGGAAGAGGCAGGAGGTGCATCCGCGCCAGAGTTTCGGCAGGCTATAATCAATTCTGATTGCAGTCCGGGATCGCGGCGGCGGCGGCGGTGGCGGCAGAAACGCGCGATCCACTCCCCGATAGCCGAGAAAAAAGTCGGGGGCACCCAACTACCGGGGGCCCGCGGCCCCCGACAAGCTCGCGCTTATTCTCTTGCATCGCTTTCTCGCTCACTCACTTTTTGATCGCGTCTCTTCCTCGACTTACGCATGAAATTCAGGGCTAAGATAGGGTACTAGCGAGTATCTGATTCACCAGAAGAAAAATTTTACTTTACTTTGGGTGGAAATACTCTGCAACGGCAAACTGTTCTGATCCAATGATGGATACAAACTATGAAAAGCAATTATAGAATTTGATGCACATAGATCCATCGCCGCAGTCTTTGTACAAGATATGGACTAATTTGAAAAGAGCATTTCTCTATTTTTTTTTAACACGTTGACGGACAGTAGAAACAAGACGGCTGAACGGACGGTTGAACTTGACGGCTATAGACGCAACTGTCCGTCAACGTGTTAAACTTAACCGTCTAGAGATGGGTACCATTCAAATAAAAATTAGATTTCGAATGGTTTTCCATTTGAAGAATTATTTCAATCGTGCTTCTCAATACTTTTTGGAGTGAAAAACCATTCGAATTGTAACTATCAACCGGATAGTGTCCATCTCTGTAATCAATTCGATGGTAATTATTTTATAATAGTTACCTACAATATTCATAACTGTATTAGTAAAAACATGCAGACAAGACGTAGCTCCAGATACATAATATGTCTGTACCGGGAGAAATCCGTATGTCATGACAGCAAAATTTTATTTGCTAATCGTATTCATGCCGTAGCAGTAATTTGAAATGCTAGGGTAACAAACATTGTGTACCGAGAGCAGACACATATTTGTTATGAAAGCAAATAATGCACGATCCCGAAAGATTTCCTGATGTGACAGAAGATTTGCTCGTGCAACATACGATTAAGTTTTGCTGGTGTATCAAATAGGATTGGTAATGCCAGCAACCCATTTGTTTGCTATCAATACACTCATATTTTTCTCAGTCCATTTGTGTTATTGTAACTTAATTTGCTATCAGCACATAAAATATTTGCTAATGGAACACACGATGAATAAAAACTAATAATTTGACAATTCTCCTATAATACGACAGCAAATCAAAATTATTCGCGCATAGTCAAATATGTATAGAAAGAATACATACATTACTCAAAAGAAATAAATAACGAAGCTCAAATCAAATACGGCTAAAACTGGGTTATTTTATATTTTACATCATTTTGGTTTTATTCTCGCATTATTTATGCCTTTAGTGTCGTGTAAGGACTCTTCCACGTTTCTTAGGTTAGATTTCCTCTGAACATCTAGGCCAGGGGTCTCCAAACTTTCCAGCCTTAGGGCCATACTGATTACTCCAGTAAGTTCCGAGGGCCAAAACCATAAGCCTACAACAATGTTATGAGTAGTTAGCCCATGACCATATCAATGTAGATGTCATATTAATAATTATTCAACATAAAATTAGAATACTTCAGTAAACTAAATTTAATTTGCTATAAAAAATATGTTCTCTAAAAGGAGTTTTCAAGTATGCTAGCTCTCCGCGGGCCGGACAAAATCTGTCCGCGGGCCGAATGTGGCCCTCGGGCCGTAGTTTGGAGACCCCTGATCTAGGCCATGAATAAACACACACACACAAAATTGAATCCCTCAATCGGCAGCTCTGTTTTGCAATGTCCCACACACTACACGTTGGCACAGTAACAAATCATTTTTATTACAGTGACAAATAGTTATGCTGTCACTATATTAACATACAAAATTTGCTGCGGTAGCAAGGGCTCTGCTGTCGTAACATAGGATATTTTAGTGAAACTCGACTATTTTCGGCACCATGAAGCAAACTTGAGACGGACTGTATCGACACAGGTTTTCTGGAGTTGCCCTGGTGTTCTCTGGGTGCTGTCTGTAGGTAACATCGTCTACCGTATACAGTACGGTAGAGGAAGTCGACTGCAGCCGCAATTGGAGCGACTGTAGCGGTTAGTACGGGTGCAAAACATTGATAGTTATGACAAATTGGAAAAAAAAAAGATCGAGCCAATCCGGCTATAGGCCCAAGGCCTTAAAAGCGAGGAGATAGTGCAGAGAAAAAAACTGCATTTGTGAACTTTTTATTCAACACTCTGTCAACGTTTGTCTCGGTTTTTGTACTGGTTTTGATTAAAAAATTATTGAAATGAAAATGTAACGAATGGAAAGTAAAAGTTTCATTCTCTGTGACAAGTTACATTTAAAGAAAAATTGTTTTCGTGAAAGACGATACATAAATAACTCTTTGAATGATTGTAGATCAATTTATACAGTAATTAAAAATGAAATAAATTGTAAGAAAAACAAAGAAAGAAAGGCCGTTTACCGGTAATAATGGTCCAACAGACCGTCGTGAAGATTAAAAAAACCCGCAAACGAATTATTTATCAGTTGATGTAGCATACGCCGATAGAGAAGTGAACGGCTTGCCTGGATAATCCTGCGTTTTCAACGGTTTCCTTAATTTAGAATGTATGCTCTTGAACATTGTTACGCCTAATAGTTTCCTACTGTAACTACCGATTTGTCGGAGCAGTGCTCCACCTGACATCGCCTCGCGTAAATAAAAATATTATTTACCAATCTTACGATTTATACGTTGAAATGTCCTATGCTCGAACGAAGGCTTCTGGCAATCGAGGCGATACTGCATCCAGAAATAGCAGCAGCTGCAGCGACAACGTACAGCTCGGTAGCCGATGCACCCGCACGATGACTCTCCGCTCGTTTTGAAGAACGACGGAAGAATGCATCCTCGAACCTTCTTTTACTCCTGCTTCTTCTTCTTCTTCTTCTTCTTCTTCATCTTCTCGTCTCTTCGTCGTATCTCTGCACGGAGAGACTCACTGACTCCGGGTGCATCGTCACGAAGAGAGAGTCGAAAGAAGAACACGCTGGAAAGAACGAGCGGGTAAGCATGCGAGAGCAAGCAAAAGCGAGAGAGCCCGCAGGCCTTGATCCGCCGCGAGCGTTCGCTTCTTACGATCCCTTATATCCGCGCGTCCGGCCCCATTAGTAGTCGGCTGGCCCATCATTCAATAACGCTCTCGATGCTTGCTGCTGCTGTTGCTGCTGCTGCTACTCTGGCTGTAGCTGTGGCTGCTGCTCCTCTGTCCACGGTGAAGCTCTCCTCTCGTCAGTTGTGCTCGGTCGTTCGTTCTCTGATACCTATACCGGGTGTCCACCGACGAACTATACGACACTCGACTCTTATTCGCTTTGTCTATTCGCAAATTCTCTGCAGAAAGAAAAATTCATGTTTACCCTGACTATAATAAAACGGAAAATTGTCATAAAAAATAGCAGAGAAATCTACGAAAAACGTAAGATATTAGAGAAATGCGCGATACGCGAGGAGTACATTTCTGGAATGCACAAAAAAAAACAAGAAACACTCTATGCTTTCGACGAGAAGAAGATCGACGATTCCCTCATAACAATTACCTTGTACCCCCATTACCGAACCTGAGACGTTTCGGGATCTTTCCGATAAAGTTGCCCTGGGGCCACCGTGTCGCGGTATGTTCTGCATACATTAATGCGTAACGAGGACGTTCGTGCTCGCTCACTCGCACGCGTATTACCGCGAGAAAAAAAAACTACTCGCGGTGCCTCTCGGTGCGTGACTGCAAAAGGGAGGAGAAACAAGAGGAGGATCGAGCGAGCGGGACGAATTCCGGGTTATTACGCCTCGTACGTTTCAGTCATTAAAAACGATACGATTTAGCCGCGAGGGCCAAAAGAGACGAATAATTGGCGACGATAAAAAAAATTACTATGTAACTTTTGGACACTATCCACGTGGTTTCTAAATATTTCAAACAAGTATTACACACAACGCACAATTTCATGTCAATTACTTCTAAGGCAGGCAACACAATGCGTTTATTGAACGCTCATATAGGATAGTTTCTTTGAAATACGCAATCTATTTTTATCTCTATCACAGATAACTTAATATTATTTTCTATAAGTCGCTATACTGTCTGTACCAAAATGTCTTAACTTTTTATACAATCATTTATCTTGTATTTTTCTTTCGTTGAATTTCATGAAATAATCTAAAGCAAAAGTTTTAATAAAAACAAATTTGGTTTAATAAATATGCATGAAAATCATAAAAATTTATTTATTTAATTAATAAAGAAAGAATGTCTTGTTTCAAGTGACCAAATGTGCTAATCGCTTATTGGAAAGTAACTCTTAGTTGCTTTGCTACGATAGTCAGCAAAAAATGTTTAAAACAAGATATCATTGTCAGATCATTGTACCATCCTGATTAAGAGGGCTCCACAACTGGAGAGGGAGACTGTCTGCCAGTCTGGACGTTACTCTCAGTCAGCCCGGACGTCTGCCTAGTAGAGTAGTATCTCCTAAAGCGTCGAAGCAATTTTCTTCTAACTCGCAGGTCATTCTTATAGCCTGTCATTGCGCTTTCGTAATGTTCATGTAGGCGTAGCATCAGTCAGATTGTACCTCGACGTCCGCTAAGGATTACCTGCAAAGTGTAGAAATTATAGTCGTACGTCTAATTCTAATAATAATAATATCAATATTGAATTACCATAGCACGATAGCCAGTGTGTTGAAATCTGAAACACATACATCGCTTATGCCTCTCCGCATGGTTCCGGCCACTCGATTTCCAATGATGCGCCTAATACATCTGAATGAGTCACTCACTATGTATCTCAGATGCAGTATCGTCGTAAAACTAATTATCTTGAAAATACTCAACGAAATAATCTGTATAACAAAAATTAGCCTGGGTATAAAGATATTTTAGAATATCACGCATACGTGACAGTATATTTGTTGATATAGCGACAGCATACGCGTTTGCTGTCATTCATATGAAAAAAATATTTGCTAGCTTAACTAAACTATTGTTAATGCAAAAAAACTGTTCTCTCCGTGTTGTTTACCGAGATTCTTTGTTTCTCCGATAATCGTGTCATCTATAATTCAATTTGCGATGCATATTTCTATTACTCGGTTTTTTTTTTTGTGTTTTTGGCCATAAAAGAGTGTCAACGTTGACAATAAATGAGCGAGGCAACAACAAAACTCTATTTATCTTTTAATTTGCTATTATTTCACGATAAAAAAATGAATAGAACTCGAAGAAGTAAATATGTTCTACTAAAAAGCAATTCTCTTGACTAGGTCAGCATGGAGAGACGCGGGGCGGATGACCGTTAGGTGACCACTTGAACAGACGATAGTCGACACCGAACTGGGTGCGGGATACAGGCATTCAACCTTCCGTTAATCTAACATTTTCCTTCTCTAAAATCACGGAATTCTCTTTCTCACAATATTCATTTAGTACGAGCACGTATTTAATTATTAAATTCGTTGCTGAATATTTTATATGCTACAAATAATGCATAGAGGAGCATATATAAATATATAAACTTAAGTAAGGTCACCGGGTATTTACAATAAATCCAACATCGACAGAATTAGCTCGATTTCCTATCAGAAAGATGCTACGATGGCTCTTTTGTTCAGTTTTATTTGTATTTCGCGATAACATTCACATAGGAAGAAGAAGCATAATATGTTGCAGAGATTTCAAGGATTGGGATTGAAAATAATTGAATTTACCGATTGTTTCAATGAAAAATCTGTAGTTAATATCAGATATTAGTCAGCGATCACAGGACTTTACACCGATACAACGCTATGAATTCGAGACCATTGATCTATTAGCTGTGCAAAGTCGTGAGGTTAGATCGGTAACCCTTAAGCTTATAGAAATACAAATTTATTATCAATCGTGAAATTATTGCAATGAAGTTGCTAATGTTTAAATTCAGTCAGCACGTGTTATGCTGACGTTTTAAATTTTTCTTCCAGTCAAACGATGCGAGTCAAAATTCGTTCTAAATATTTTACAGTTCGTAAAGAATCAAATCAAGTAATGCACATGTTAAATTATTTTTTATCATACTGTTTTTTTTTTTTTGAAATTCAAATAGCGATATTCCGCCAATTTCATATGGTAACTTCTATTTGCCTAACTATTGTGCCCGTACTATCTTAATTCCGCTTCTATCGATATCCACTATCCGCTGTACGCAACGGAGCGTTCAGGGTTCGTTTTTCAATTGGTTAATATTCTATGAAATACATACGCATCGATCTTTTACTTTGCGAGTTCATTTAATTACAAATGTAGAATACTCGCGTTGATAGAAATTATTCGACTTGCTTACGAAGATTATTATCATCGGAGTGCTCGAAAAAAATAATTTATCTTAGTGAATTGACAATTCACCGCACGAAAATATCGATGAACCAAATTTGGTTAACCTATTTGTTGTACATTCGGAGAAAAGTGCGGCGACATTGGAAATCACGTCGATCAGCTGATCATTGCTATACGCATAACTCCGTCTTTTTGCCTCGCGAACAGTCGGGAAAAAAGAACGACGGTTGACCAGTCATCGTTATAATGAGAAGTGCGGATTGCTTTCGCAATATTTCCTTGTCTCATCGAATTAATCTTTCGCACTGAGAAAGAGTATCAACACGCATCCCACAGCATCAATTCGGTTCCTTGAAAATTTTACATTCGACATACGCCTGTTAATTATCGAGACATACTTTCCATTCGATAGATTTCTTCAAAACTAAATACTTTTTTAGCACGCGATAATTCGAATTACCAAAATTCCCATCTTATTATTAGAAATAAAGACAAGAAAACAATTTTTATTATTCGCAATTATTTTCCGTACGAAAGGTGTGATTGGTAACATTTTTTTTTTTTTTGTAATATACAAACAGAAAGTAATTTTTGCAACTTATCTACGCCGTGTATCGAAAGTGGAGAAACGAGTACGTAGAAGAGAATACGATGGTTAAGGCCAATCAACGCTATGATGTAGACGAAAAAGAAAAGAACGAAAACACGTTCGCTCCTTCTCCCGACAAATTGGATTTAGGCACACTGACCTAAAGTGCATGTTAAAAATTTTCACAGTATTAATTGAATTTCTTTTCTAAAACTATTGACCACTTTCATGAAATATTAGATGAATCCTTTCCGGCATTGGTGACGGTCAAGTGAAAAATCACTAAAAATTCATTATTACGTTAAAGCTGTAATCAAAACCCTCTTCGGAAAATTTATATTTTTTGTACAGGACTTATGCCACGTGTTAGTGGTAGTTACATTTTCTAAGCGGCTTCTCCGATTGATAATTTTAGCAAAATGTGACTATTGGAACGTCAGAAAACCTTTCTCTTAACATTAGAAATTATTGGTAAATAGTTTTGATCTCATGAAACGTACAATTTTTAATCAAATAATTCGAAACTTTTTTATCAGAGAACTCAGATGAAGGAATGTTTCTATCGTTAACAAGACTTCTCTTCGATAGATATTAAAAAATATTTTGCTTCATTGCCTTTCAATAATTTTATCAATAAAAAATGACTGGACGAAATATTTTTTTTCTGAATAAGCAGCTTCTCCGGTTGATAATTTTAGCAAAATGTGACTGTTGATACGTTAAAAAATCTTGCTACAAACGTTGGAAATGATTGATAAACAGTTTTCAGAGAAAAACAGAGAAAAAAAAATTTTCTCGCCTTTTAATAAGTTTATCAACAAAATTGTTCACCTAAAAAAAATTGTTGTAACATATATTATGCAAATTGTGGACAAAAGTTTTCAAGGATAGTCTATCAGCATTTTTCTTGGCAAAGATATGAACCAGAGCTTATTATCTCAAGGGACTCTTTTTTTTGTATTTCCATTCGACGTGAAATAAAAACTTTCCTTAATTGGGCTCTGATCAGAGAGTTAAAACACAAAAATTAATTTTTATTAATTTTTCACCTGACCCTCACCAATGTCGCAAAGGACTCAGCTAATATTTAATTTAATTTTTTATCAATATCCACGAAGCGGTGAGCACGTGAAAATAAAAACTCGAAACAATTTTCCAGTCGGTAAATATAATTTGAGGTATGTACGAGTCATTTCGTCTCACGGTTGAAAATCGCTTCTCACATTTCTCACAACACCGAATATACGAAAGACTTGAAGATTATTTATATATTTTAACTTAGCGATAATATTTTTTATTAAACTATTCAATATTTGGTAATAAAAGATTCGAGGCGATAAAAAAATTCATTTTAGTGCCACAAATGAGGATGGAGAGAGACGTACGAATAAAACAATTGTTAAGAAGAAACCAAGAACACGTATGGATGCAAGTGAATTAGAATTAAATGACGCTTCACGCCGAAATGAGAAACAACTAATGTGTTTAAGTGTTGAGGTTTGATCTTACCTTTGCGAGATACAACGCACGTTCAGAAACTATGTAATTAAATCTACTCAGAGACGGTTGACGTTTGAGAGAGAAAAAAACTTTTGATATTAATCTTAACGTCTTAAATATTAATCGGTTCTTAGTAAATTGCATTAAAAGGTCACATGGTCGTATGGTCAAATTGTACCAGTGCAAAGGTCGACGTCAGCCACAACGAACACAAGTACAACGACGGTTAAATCAGTAGCCGCCATGATACGGAAGATTGCGTACTTGCTGATATTCATTATCTCGTCAAAAAACCTTTTTTACTTTAACGTTAGAACTACCGGACCAGTAAAAATGACTGGTTTTACCATTGTTAATGACACGCGTAATAAATGTTACAACAATGTGAATCGGTCATCTTGATATCCAGTAGAAACTGATCACCGACATATCGTTACAAATTTCATTCCAATCGAAAAATGTCCTTTGTAAGTAATGTCAACACTCGAGCTAGGTGGCTACATCTGTTTACCCTCCCTGTCCCATCGATCACCAGAGCGCAAAAATTAATTGTCGAATGCGCGAATCTACGAGGCCATCGAAACCACGTTATGGAGATTCTTTTATGTACTTTTGTATACTAAAGAAAAAAAAAATCTTCTCTGTGATAAACACAGAAATCCAAAATGGTGGCGAATCGTAAATCCTAAAGAAGAAACGACGTTCAGAAATGTGTGAGCACGTCGTTCCGAACTATGAAAGTCACTTAACCGGGCTTGTGCAATTAACCTTAGAATACAATCACGTAATGGCGATCAATCGATTAGCTACAGATTTAAAAAAAAAACGAAGATAAATTAGAATTCCTTACCGAACCTGCATCTAACCTCGATGTCTTTCGCGATCGTTTGGCCGGCTGTCAAGAAATCCGCCGCGTGTCAGTAACTGCGAAAGTATTACCTCAAATACCGTGCAATCGGTAGCTCATTCGCATTGTCTATACTCACTGCACTTTAACGATATATAATGGCGGACGAAGAAAGCATTTTACTTAGTGAGAAATGCAGCAAAGTGTAGGTAACTTAACAGACCTATCGTAATCGCCCAATACAGAAGGAAATATATGGTCATTGTCGTAGCTTTGGCAATCATCGAGACGTCGGAATGTAAATTGAACACCCAACATTATTTCATGCACTTGCAGTAGAATGAAGAATGTAGATAAAGTAAACGCCGCGTCGAAACGTATTGCGGCTTTGATGGAAAATCAACTCTATTGCGGTAAATTTTTTTCTGAACTTTCACAACTGTTAAATCACGATAGCGTCAAGTGTAAATGTCACAATGTAAGTAGACTCTGAGAGGGAACGCGTGTTAGAACTCACCGCATCTTGCTCCGACATCTGCTCGTGTTCTTTGCCGGTTTGTTTACGGAGGCGTCGTGTTTGCGCTATCTCATTCGGGATGACACAGCAGAGTTTCGATGACAGCCTGCCTCTTACAGAATACTCACACGCAAATGAGATGAAAACGAGCGCTCAATGCATTCTAGGATCCCGGTACGCTTGCAAATATTCTTTTAAATATTACTTTAATGTTATACGCGCGGGTTTTCAGTCAGTAGTTGCTATCGACCATCGGTGTCGGTTGTGTCGTTCGTATTGTTGATCGCGCGGGGGTTGGGTTGGGGGGAAGAAAGAGATAACATAGAATGACAGACGAAGCTACTTACCCCACGGAGCGGCAACAAGTGGCATTCGGCACGTGTGAGCAAGAGCGACGTGCTACTGTGCACCCTGTCGTCTCTGGTCATTGTTATGTCAAAGTTCGAGGAGCGAAGATGCATCGCGGAGCTAAGCATCTACCGCACACGCTTTAAGGTTATGTGATACACCAACTTGTTCGCCAATAGCGCTCATAGTGGAGCGAAAGAGAACGACACAATACGTGACTCGTAAATGAGAAAAATGTGTTTAGTTTTAAGGTTAACTGTCGGTTATCACGCCTCACCTTAAGTAGTCATTGGCGCAGATTAATCAAATGTATGACATTGTAGCAGATGCGTTATATCTTTATGAAGAATTTTGAGTTTTGAGTCTAAAATTTGAGTCACTTCGATGACTCGAGAGGGTATATCCAACAAGGAACTTACTCATTACGGTAAATTACACTTTTCTTTCGTACTTAATAGTTACTTTTTAATTTCCTATCTATATCGTAAACTTAGACTTATTTCGTCCTATGTTTTTCATATCTTTTTCGTAGCCGCTGCAAAATCTTGGGCGCGTCGGTCATGTAGATAAAATTACGTCTTCGTACTATTTTCATTATGAAAACTTAGAAAAATTCTATTCAACAACGTTAACTCTAATACTTTTTGCAGGAATCGGAAAGCTTGAAATGAAAAAAATAGTTTTTCTGTGTCATTTTCTACTATATCTGTGTATGAATTATCAGATAATCTAAGCGGACACATTAGTCCGTGTACACACTGAGTTAAAATCGTAATTTTTTAATTAAGATCATGCGCTATATCGACTAATTCGTTATGAGTGCATGAGGAAGCGACATAAGCGATCATGGAGGAGTGAGAGAGACCGACAGAAATATATATCACATCACGTTAAGGTAGCCCATTCATGAGAATAAGTATTAGTTGGGAACCTGAATTTGTTATACGTTCAATATACAATAATTAGGAGCATGTGAAGGGAAGAATCGTATGTTTTACTGGCACTCTACAAGAAATAAGTCACAAAGTCCAAAGTTTTAACCTGAAATATCTCATGGCACAATCGCAACGACCGCGCTTTTAACAAATAATACAATATACTTAGCAATTAGATGCATACATAACCAATATACTATAAAATATTCCCTCAAGCTTTCGGAATTCGTTGATACTTCGTAAAGAAGCATTTACCGATTATTTTCCTCTAATATCTAAAGTTAAATAAGTAACGGTATCCAATCGCGAATGGCTTTTGTCATATATACGTCGTTAAGATTATGTGCTACCCCTCGGTTAATAACAAAAACTGTAATACGAATTTCTCTGCAACGATTGATCTTTCGAGTAAAAATGGAGAACGGTGAACTGTGTCTTACAATTCTACAGATCATCGTTCTCGTTTTTCGTCCGAAAGATCAATTGTGGCGGAGGAATTAGCGATAGGGAAATTCTGCTATCTCTCTCGCACGCATGGCGTTCTGAAAGAAAAAAAAACATGTGGCGCATTGTCTTAAAATGGCGACTAGAACGAAAAAAAAACGAATTAAAATTTAGTAATTATTCAAATATGATAAATTGCTTGTAAATTCGTGTACATGCGTGTAAATTCATAAATAATGTTGTTGTTATTATTATTGGTACATCGCAATATCTCTATTTGCAATTATCACATGATGATTGCTGTTAATTGACTAAATCTTATAAGAGGACTACCTTAAGATTCTTGACTCGCTGTAAACGTCATACAGGTAAATTAGAAAATTGACAGGTGCAGTGAATGATGCTTAAGAATCAACATATTAAATATTCCGTCAACAAGAACTCATTTTCTGGCTGGTTTTTAAAGATTTAAGGTAGTCGTCTTACTGCGTGCTGGTCAAGTTGATATTAAAGATACAAATGCCGTATAAAGCTTGTAAAAGTTCTCGATATTTCATAAATAAGTTACTTCCTACTAATTCCACTGCTAACTTATTAATTCCATTGTCAGTATAATTGAGTCCAGATTAGTTTGTTTATGGATATGAAATAAGTTTTGTTTGTTAATTTGAGTTACTGAGATTCTGCTGAAGCATTATTAACGCTAATCGAGATATGCAGGAAATTTCGTTGATTCAGCGACTGTCTCGTATAACACAGTATGAATTTTATCATATTTTTATCGAAATTTGTGATCATCAAATCTGAGATTTGATTATTTATCTAATACCTTATGGAACAAGATCTGATGGAATACCTTAACTATCGAGTGAACGAGTGAATATTCAGTGTTTAGTTGAGTTACTTGCCACAATTATCAGTCAAAGTATAATTATTTAACACCGCGAACAATATTCCAACAATCGCAACGACTGTGGCCATATTGATTATCTATCCACAGATTTTATTTCCATTATCCACATTATTGTCATATATCAAATTTTTCTTGTAATTGTTTTGGTATTTAAACTTTCACTGTGTAGCGTTGCAGGAAGTTATAGTAAAAACAGAGATTTATCTCCTGGTTTTGTTCTTTTTTTTTTTTTTTTTGTAGAAACATTATTGATTTAGATTTATGTGGCTGGATTTCAATAACACAAAGATATTTCAATCGGGTTATTCGTCGATTCGTTGAAATCTATGGTAAAAACACGAAAGATTATCGTGTTTTTTGGTTCTATCGTTGTATCGTATTTTATCGAACTTTTTAAGCAGGACTCAATTGTCGCGTCAAGTTGTAGGGAGTTGGCCGAAAGAGATTTGTCTATTAATTTCGTAGCGTAAAATTCTTCAACGATGCATCTGTTGCGTTGTTGATGCGTGCATCGTACGAAGGTGAGATGATTGACGAAAAGTGCGAAAGCGGTAGTAGAGCAGTCGCGTGGTCAGGAACTCTTCCAAGCGAGAGAACACGATGTAGCGGTGAGCGTATGGTGGAAAGATAGAGGGAGAGACGAGACGCATGCACACGCGGCTCGCGGATAATTGATAGCGGAATGCTAATAACCCGGACAAGCTAGGAATTATAATAGGTTTCTTGTGGGTCTCGTGTCCGCGCTCTGCCGCCGGCGGCTTCTGACTTTGGTTCCGGCGCTCCTGGCGTTCTCGTGCTCTCGTGCGACGACAGTCCCGTCCTCGTACTCGCGTCTCTCGAGCAGTGTTTGCTCGTCGTTTGAACGTCGGTGCATCAACCTGGCGCAGTCGATCCGCGTACCGCGATTCGTTAATCCCTGTCATCGGGAACGAGCCGATCGATTAATCGGTTCGACGATTCGCAAGTCGAACACCGGCTTTCAGGCATTGCGAGGAAATTGTACCGACTCGGTAATACCAAGATAAATTCCTTGAGCATTAATTATTATACTCGTTAGATTGATTTGTAAAGAATTGTAGTAACGATTAATTGCTCAGCTAATATCTTCAAACTCTTATCCTAGGTCTTCGACAAATGGAATCCGCTTCGAGAGTATCCATGTGGAGCTAAGAGATTCCCAAACCAAAACAGAGAGAGAGGAAGAGAGAGATACCGCTGACGTCTTAAGAGCGCTACGATCCTCGTGATAGTGTCCGGACAACCGAAAGAACCAGAGATTTCCATAAAGAGTGAGCTTCCCCTTCTTGTCTTAAAATAATCTTATGGTTTACCAATTAGCCGCTGCATGTACCGCGTTACATCTTGAAGAATTGTTTACAAACTTTTCTCGCATCGTATTACCATGTTTCAACATTTATCCTATAAACGTAACTGTGAGTAATGATGACAAATTTTTGTACAAACCATTCTCTCGCATCTCATTCCCATATTTAAAAGGATTTTCCCGTTTACCTACTGTGACACGCCTTGAAAAATTCTATACAAGCGTGTTTTGCATTGCATTCCCTCATTTTCGTCAATAGAAATTTATAAATATGCTGACAACACTTGAATTTTTGCAGAAAACACTTATCGTTTTGAATTCTCAAATTTTATAAATTGGTTCAAACATTAACTGCGATAAGACTGTACGAATCTTGTATGAATGTTTTTCGTATCTGTAAGATCATATCTCATTCCGATAAATCATCGATTCGTCGTACAATCTCAATACTGTGATACGCTTTGACGAATTTTATAGAAAACCCTTCTCGTAACTAATTCGCATGCTTTAATAATCCATTGAGACTGCCTCTGTGACAAACCTTAACGAATTTTCCACATCAACGTTCCGCGTTACCCGCTCTTCTAGCGAATATTATCCTTCAAAGCGAATTTTTGCAAAATCCGAAAGATAACAACAAGTTATCGACCGACTTGCTTAACGCGGTGGATGCTTAAGAGACAAACGTACCTGTAGCATGGAAATCCCTGCTGTGGCACGTGTAGATCCATTGGCATAGCAGGATGCCCGGTGGGGTGATGAGCGGATCCGAGTCCGTAATCACCGACAGCTGTCAAGGGGGGTTGCATCATGCCAGCAGCAGCGGCCGCGTGATGACCGGCGATCATCGCGCCCCAGTGAAAACCCGGGGCACCGCTCATCGACGGGGGATGTTCGGCGAGATCCGCGAGTCCACGACCGGCCGCTGCAGCAGCAGCCGCAGCAGGACCACCGCCGGGGACCCCGCCACCCCGGTGCATCAACCACCCCTCCACCACGAAGCCTCTTATCTATACCGCACGGTTTTAAATATTCACACCCCCAAACACTTGCACTAGCACGCGTTTTTAACTAAATAACTCTTTTCACATTATATATTTTTGTTATTTCGCTGCATCAAGTTAACGAAGAGATTAATTAAACGATGATTTAAAAAATAAACTGCGGTAAACACTTTGGTATCGGTTCAATTGGATGACGGTCACGAAAAATCCTGTACGATCGATGAAGTTAACGCGTTTAGAATTGCTATTGATAACAGAGACGTGGGGGTTGCGTTACCAAAAGTTCGGGTAGCGGTAAAGACCGCTTCGAGCTTTCTCGTGTCTTCACCGATCACTATCTTCCGCGTGTCTTTCCTGACCTGGGTTCGGCTATTGTTTTCTCACTCTTACTCTCTTCCTCTATATCTTCCCCCTTCACGTTTCGATGAACTCAACGTTATCCGACTCAGGATTTTTCCTCCGAACGTACACCCCTCAGTCCGCCTATAGTAAAACAATTTGAGCCGTTCGTACGAGGTACGTTGGGCCTATATCCCCGAACCCACTACATGTTGTAAATGACGCACTGTCTTCCCAGCCTCGTTGTTGATTTTTTTTTGCTTTGTTATTATTGAAATTAATCCCACGCGATAACTCGCGGTCGCGTTCGCGAGATACACGCGCGACCGTTCGCGAGTGCGGAACGCGGCCGTAGTGTGTGGATGGAGAGTCCAGAAACGAACGAACAGGCGGGCACAGCGTACTGGACGGTTCGTGTAGAGTGCCGAGCAGCGAGGGCGCGCGGGGCTCACGGTGTCGTAGCGGAGAGTAGCGCGCGCGCGTTTGCCCGCTCGCGGGGCGCCCGAGAGTAAAGGAGTAAACGGGGCAAAGGGGGACGAGAGATGAACGCGGGTACCGTGGGGGGACG
Source organism: Cylloceria caligata (assembly GCA_963942595.1). Taxonomy (NCBI): domain Eukaryota; kingdom Metazoa; phylum Arthropoda; class Insecta; order Hymenoptera; family Ichneumonidae; genus Cylloceria; species Cylloceria caligata. Next base: position 18,666,406 of record OZ012710.1, on the reverse strand, counting down.
CGAAGCGTCGTATCGTCAGGGGCAAAGGGGGAGAGGGCCAAGCGAAGGAGGAGACGTCGACGATGCGAACAAGAGAGAAAGAGAGCAACGGTGCACCGTACGTGCAGTGGTCGAAGCCGACTATCCAGCGAAACGGAGGCGAGAGAAACGGCAGCGGCACGGAGTGCGGAAAGCAACGAGCGAGGGCGATGCTAATGCGGGAGAGACAGGTGTGCGCGGGCGAGAAGATAGTCTTCTACTCGCGAGCAGAAGAAACGAGAAACGAGAGCGCGCTCCGAAGACGCGAATCTCAGCGGTCGACGGTGAGTGGCGCAGCGACGCAACCAAACGACGAAGACGAGAAGAAGGATGGAAAGGACGGAAGGAGGCAGCAAAGTCACGGGAGTAGGTACAGCAGCGAGCACGCAGACGGGAGCGAGAGCACGAGCGGAGAAGCAGCAGCCTCTCTACGGCCATGAATGACGGTGGCACGGAGCGGCGCGCGGACAGAGTCGCGGGGGCGGAGCTTCGCAGCCCACTCGCGTCCACGTGACCGAGAGCCGCGATACCGGCTCGTGGTGCGCGAGTCTCCTCCCCACAAAATCCTCTGGCAGGGGGTAAAAGAGAGACGGAACGTGGGCAATGAAGATATATAGCATCCCTCGACCACCCCCACCCAACAACGCTGGTGCAGATGCGAGTTACATTGCCCAGAGGTTTGCAAGAGTGTGATAACACTTTCTCTATGCAGTTCCAACAAGATAAAGCAAAGTCCGACTTTCTTTGAAAATCTACGAGCATGTAAGAAAGTAATTTGATATAATGTTCCTAATAATTCACGTCAATCGCGTATTGGATAGTAATTTGAATAAATAACATTCGACAATTGATTCGAATACGTTGCAAGATAATTTTTCTTATTTATTGAAATAATAATATTTCTCTTGTATTTTCTATTTTTCTGTTTCTCCATTCGCTATTACACCATGAGACAATCTATGAAATATTCCGTAAACTCGGTTCTTGGAAGAAATCTACAAGTGGCATTAAAATACTTAATAGAATCCAGATATCATATAGCGCAAATAATGTTAAATCGTACAAAGAATGAAAAAATAAGATGCTATTATCGTCTGATTGATTAGGTCGGTACGTAGACACGTTATTATTTGAAAAAATATATTTTTCCATTACTTTATAACAAATATAAATAACTTCTAATGCGTGATTGCTGGCAAAATTTCGTGGCAGGAATGCAGTCTTATCTGTAATTTTTTAATAATACATCTGAATCAGTCAAAGTATAGTATTCACCTAGTTAAATTGGATACGATACTGGATAGAATAAAGTACCGGGTTCCGGCTCCGCACGTTTCTGACGTGACGTATGGACGGGAGTTCCCCAGACGCACCCTCGTACAATTCAACCCCCCAGTCCCACTTCTGTAACCACGACAGCGTTCTTGCCTGCGCTACTCTGAACACTTGTTGAGTCGCCGAATCGAGCGTGTTCGTAGGCAGCTCGATCATCCTGCGCCCGCGGGTGAAGATAAGGTGTCTCCGATACGACAATCGTTACCAACGAGACAAACGTCGATCCATTGTCTCGGGGGAGAGAACTTGTATCGTTTCAACATTTGTATTTATTTGTCAAGAGGGAGACACGGACGAATTGTTTTTATATTAGAAAAAAGAAAAGATGTTTCCTTTTTAATTAAACATTAATTCCGATACGCCAATGTTAAATAAAAAAAAACAAAAAAAAAACAAGAAATGTAGAAACGTTAAATCACTCGGACAAGTCCCCTCATTCAGTTTCCACCGTTGCGCTTACCAACGCATAACGACGCTACAATAAAAAATTTAATCAAAATGCCCTCTCGGTAATTTACAACCGGTAGACACGGGGATCTTCTGGCATTTTTTCGTTGGCACCCCTTGTTCAAGGGTGAAACGGAGGTGTGCTCCTCGCTTACTCGATTGTGCCTCGAAAGGGGTAGACGAGAAGATGCCACAAGGGGTGGACCAAGATCCGTAGTTTTTCAAGGGGCCGTTGCTGCTGGGAGTTTACCGAAACCCTCCCAGGAGTCGTTGAGTCGCCTCTACCCATTTGCTCCTCGTCGCGCTGAGTTCTTCTCATGCCCCCGTCTCCTTCGTCTGAATCTCACGGCTCGTTTCTACAAAAATAATACTTCTTGTCCTCGCTCATTTGCCGCGGGCGTCGTGGAAAGTCTCGGGATCGCGTGCACTCGTAAATTACAAATTAGAGCGTTAAAGTTTGGCCATTACAGGTTCCTTCCAACGTTTGTACGAGGTTTCTATCTCTCAGGTAGCATCTTAACGCCTGTGTCGTTTAACGAAGATTCGCGGTTGCATCTTCACCATTTATAGCAAAAGTATACGATAGAGATCGTCGCTGCGAGACAATATTATTATTATAGTAGCTCAAGGATCTTCTCAATGCACAGTAAGGGACCATTAGAAAGATCGAGGACGTTAAGTCGAATCGCCGAGAATAATTCGGCGTAGCGTGTTCCGGGCCATTTGTGTACCGCATCGTAGTCTCCGAGCGATAGGAGGTACAGGTGTGAGTCGTAATAACATAGCCGGGTTGCCCTTCGACCTTTGCCCGGTACGAAGGTACCGAGATGCCGACTTCACTGAGGCCGCCGGGGCACAATCGAGCCCCGTCCGGGTATAGACCGCCAATCATCGTCCCCGTCGTGTATCAATCGTTGCGGTAGAATCATTACACCTCACCCTCCATCCAAGGAAATGGTCGGCATTAGGCTGAGGAGAATCGCGCAATATGCATCGTACCGGAAGTACCCGGCGAAAATACTGTATGGTTCAACCATACGTGTCAAGGGATGGATGTAAAAGTATTAGGATAATTCATTGGTGGATAATATAATCGAGGAAGACAATGAGTATCCTTCTTCCAAAAAGTAATTTATTTCAGAAATTGCCAAAAATACATAGTAGCGGTGTGTTTCGTTGAAACGCCGCGTTATCAAGACTATCTTGTACAGTTAGTAGTTAAAAAAAAACCCATTACTCTAATTAACGAGATTATTAATTCGATGAACGCGATATGGGTTGACGAGAGATTAATTTAGTGAACGGATGACGTATTATTCGATGAAAGGATACCATGAGATTTATATTTTAATCTATGGACCAACGATACATGAATCGTATTGACGTTACTTCGAGTTACATAGAAATGGAGTAATTGAGCAAATATAAACATCTCGTGTGTGTGTGTGTGTGTCTCTACGAAAAAAAATACAAAATTTAGTTAATTCATTGTGGTCCACATCTTCCGTATTGTCGATAAAGTTTTTTTTTTACCTATTTATCTTGCCTGAATTTAACAAATACGCGCATAAATAACGGCCGTATGCCTAATAATGTTAAAAATTATTGACCCTGTTCTGCTGCAGTACGTGTTGGTACGTGACTTAATCGGATACATCGATTATGTACAATAAATTCGATGTTACGACGCAAAGCGCTCCAATGTCGCGTATGTTTCGTGTATCTCGTTGTCTACTCGCAGCAAACAATTATAACCGTAGTTGCATGCAAAGCTAAATACTAAACACACGATGGTAATACGATACGATAAAGCTAAATTGCTTAGACAATATTCTCGATACGTGTGCCGTTATCAATCGCTGAATTACTTTATCGATACTGCAGGCAAAAATCATTAAACCTTTAACTGGCTCTTACGGTCATATATGCCGATGAAAACGAAACATTATCTCTATGGGTATTATACGAATTTTTTTTCCCCTTTTTTCTTTATTCTTTTCGCAGGATCGATATCCAAGTATCGTCCTCTATGGCTTTGTAGATGTAAAAAAAAAACATACGCATGCAAAATAAACGTAGTTTTAGCAAAATGCTCTCTGCGGGATTGCAAGCTGAACCGCAAAAGCTCTTTTACAATCCACATTTACTTCGAAGAATATATACGACGTATTAAAATCTTTACGCCTTCTTGCTTAAAATATAAAAACTTAAATATCGATAAAATATTTTTTATTATCAGGTACTTTTTACACATCATCATGATTAAATAAAACAGGTGCGAGCACACCCCGTCGATCATCTTGTTTTACTTTCGACTACAGTGACATAATATTTGTTTAATGATTGATGTAGAAAGTAAAAAATCAAGATTTTCAACACTCTGCTTCGTATATTACGCATGATAATGCTACACGGTATATGGTAATATGTTTATAATTTATTGTTTTCGTACGAGAATATTAACAACGCGCGCGTTTTTTTTTTTTTTTTTTTTTTTTTTGTAAACGACGTTGGAATACTCTTGAAAATACTTTCGAGCTTACAGGTAATAATCATCCTTAAGCTCGAAATTCTATTCTAACTAAGAGGCACTGTTTAAGCTCTTGTATTTATTTTTTCTTGCGGATATCTAGTTCTTTACTCTTAATCGTTTAACTATCATCTCCCTCTATTCAAGTAGTAAGTACTCGATTGGTTTTTTTGTTGTTTTTTTTTTTTTTTTTTTTAAGTTAAATCATACAGAATCAAAGCTGTCGCTGGGGTTTCTTGTTACAAAATTCTATACCCGTTACGATAGGCACAGTTCAGTTTGATTATTTCATACTTTTGTGCATTTTTTACTTCAATCGGTTACTCGTCACGTTATCTATTGCATTTTTTCTCACGAGTACATCTGACCGATTAATCAATCAACTATTTAAATAATAAAAATCCACACGCATTTATACACAACCGATATGATAATACAGCCGTGAAATCCAGAGGACATAATAAATTAAACATTTACGTTTTTTTTTCTTTCTTTCTTTCTTTTTTCCTGTCGGTTAAAAAATATTTTACAAGGCACATTTTTATATTTTCACTATCTCGTGATATCGCACGCAGTAACCATATACTTCAACAAACAGGAGGACGTGATTCACTGTCCTGTTCAATGACTAGTTTCTAATTGATGAGTTGCAAAAGTAATTGTGATAAATAAATTTTCATACTTTAGCATCGAGTTTGCAAATGACGGTGAAAAAAAAATCGTACGGTCTGTAAAGAAACGATATCATTAAACTCTTGCACCATGAATTAACTTGATGAATTCTCTTCACGGAAGGATCCAAAAAAAAAATAATTAACAAGTATAAGATGCATGGTTACCGCGCATTTCAAGTCGCGATATCGATCACTCTGTTGAGCATCTTTATTCCACGACTGTACACGTTTATTATGACCAAAGCATAAAATATATCTCTAACAATAGCATATATAAATATTATATATAATATATTAACTCTGCGCGAGAGAGACCAACACTTTTCTGTCGGTCTTTTCCGGCAGAGTCGACTATTTGCTAGAACGCATGCAACGGAATATAAAAAAACTCTGTTTTCAACAAAAAAAAATAGTAATATGCTTCGACGGAATGTGAACAATTGTTCGCTTCCGTCGTTTGATTGAATTTCAATATTTACAATTATGTATCTACGTCAAATCGATCGTGGTGGATTTCTGTTAAAAACTCTCGTAGACTCTCTCGATTACCCTCTGTCATGGATACTGACAGAACGCAAAGGCGTAATTTATTATACTACAGTACTACGAGAATCGTGAATGACGCGAATTGTGAGCTTTATTCAATGGTCAATGTGATCAATATTGGCACGCTCGTTGAGAGAATATTAAAACCTCTTCGCTCTTGTTTTGTATCATGCCGACGCGTTTACTAAATCGAACTTGGTTTTCGTTGAGACAATTTGTAGGAAGCTTGAAATATTTTCTGCTTTTTTTTTCGCGACCCACTGGAAAATCGAGGGATCGAACTACGAGGAATTAAGAATTCTCGCGGAAGGCTGCTGTTGACAATTTGTTATAAAAAAATATATAATCGACGCTACTCGAATATTTTCATTGAAAATTCGTGAGTTGGCCATTTAATGCTTTGTCTTTTCAGTCTGGGGATCTCTGAGAGTCCCGGGACGACGAGGATTCAAATGCAACTTATAAACGTGCGTATCATGAAAAAATATCATGATCTACGTTGCCCTCTGATATCTTTTCTCCATCGTCTTTTACGTTTTTTGAATTTTTTTTTTTTGACGGTACTTACCATCGAAAAAATGCGACTACTTGCGGCAGTGTGAGTAGCTCGTTCAATCTCATAATTCAATTCGCATACGGACTTTGAAAATCCGTAAAACGACTCCTACGAAAAAAATACCCAAAGGGGTACGGACGTCTACCGTCGACATTTGACGGTACTCGATCAGCCGCTAATCGACTCCGGCGTAAGATCGGCAAAGTATACAAACGATAGTCACCGATTCAAAGGCAAAATAGAGTCGAAAAGTCGGCGAGATCAAGTAAAATTCGAGATCAACTCTTTCTTTTTTTTCACTGATAGATTGTGAAAATCAGTCTCTCGATCAGTTCGTGATTGCTGTGAACGTCACAGACTCTTTGAACCGATAGGAACGTGCAGTCTAACGGCGCAAAGCCACGCAAAATCGAAATTCTCGATTGAAATTCCAGGATTCGTCGTGTTCTCGGACGAAACCAAATACGCAGATCTCCTTCAAGGATATTCTTAGCTCTCTGAGCGTCGATCTTGTGATTATTACACCGGTGGCGGTCCACGAACGTAACGCAGCTGCGGGGTGAGCGATAGATTGAGGGTGTTCGCGGCTTCGCAGCAGTGAGGTTCGAGGAGGCAGGCAGCGCAGAAAAGCGCGACTAGAGCCAATTGAAAGGGAAGAGCCGCGCGAAGAATTCGCCAGACCCAACTCTTCGGGAGATTGGGTTCATCCTCTGGATCATCCGCGTCCGTCATTCCACCTTTTGCCTTGCGAACGACCAATTCCACTTCGCTGTTACTCGTCAGTCTTTTCTTGCGTTTACTGTAACACGAGTGCGTCGAAATCGACGTTAGAAATCATTTTTTAAATCCTGTAAAGTAGAACCTTGCGCATCGTTTCCTCATTATTTTTGTCCACCCCTCACAAAACCTATGAGAAAGTGTATTTATCGATTTTCGTTTCTTCGGGGAGTAAGCTTTGTTAAAGAAGGACAATAACGAAGAAGCAATGTGCAAGTTTATTTCAATATTACATATGCAAGCACGGTATCTGCTCAAAATCTATAAAAGTTCAACAATTATCCAAAAAAAAAAATGACAAGTTTCATAACTTTTTATACCAATTGTCAATCTCAGACAAACTCAATACCAAGTAACCTTAATCATAACTACATTTGGGTAGAAAATTTCAGTTTTATATCTCAAACATTGCACCAGCTGGTGTATATAAGTACCTTCTTCTGCATTTTTGATAAAAATAAAAAAAATGTTCTAGTTTTTGCAATCTCCTAAATTTTGATTTAATTATTCACGATGAACAGGTAGTAAATTTCAGATCGATGCTTCATGCTGTTCCAGAGTTCAAAGAACTTCATTTTTCAATACGGACGCGAACGCGGGCGCGTATGTAATTTATTCCAAACAATTTTAAGTATCCTGACATAAAAATCTTGAAATTTGTTTTCATGAAAACGAAGCTTTCTTCATGAGGAAGCAAAATAAAAAAAAATACGAGAAGGAAGGGCGGGACGAGTACAGAGATAGTCAAGGGGCGTGAGAGATCCTCGAAGCAATGACGAATGGAAGATGGGGATGGAGCGAGAGAGAGCTCGAGGGAGGGATGAAAAAGATACGCGTAAAGCCGCGAAGTGATGAACGAAGACGGCCTCGAGTTTTTACAACTTCTTTTTACGACGCAATACAGAAGCAGTGGCAGCAACATCAGCGGCTTCCTTGTGCTGCTCCGTGGAACTAAACCTATTACCACTGCCACGGGCCAGTGATTAAACGTAACTATAAAAAGAGGAAGAAGAAAGCATATAATACGTGCGAAAGGGAATAGCGAAGGACACGGCGATTTCTCGAAACAAAGTTAAATGAGGTGGCTACCGGGTGATAATGGGAATCGCGAATAATTCGTACAGCAGTGTGATACAAGAGTCACAAATCCGACTGCAAGAACTTTATCTCGTAGGATCAAAAGCATTTAATGTATGAGAAATGTGACCGTGATCGGTACTCCGAAATTCTTTCGTCTCGATTACCAGTTGGAGTATAATTTAATGTGTAGGATAAATATTTCGGGGCACGGGAGGGGTGTGAATTCGGTTGCGAGGAATTCTACGAACTTATTACGACGAGTGAGAATTCGGGGTGGCACGGGGACGCGTGAAAGATCCGAAACGATAGTGGAGGGAGGATACAACGAGAAGTTGAGCTTATGAAAAGCAATAACTCATTTCCGGAGCTGGTGTGGGCTTCGTCGCGTTATCCTAGCCAGTTGAAGGAGCTTGTCCTGCATCGTAGACGCACTCTATCCAACGCTGAAAGTGCACGGTGAACGACGCGCAGAGTAGTTGGTTCATTCTCGCACTCAGCCTGCAGCCGAGGTCTTATATTCAAATGAGATAGCCGGGGACTCGTTATAGAGGCGAGACGTTATAACCCCGCGCGACTTCTCTACCCGACCCTCTCCCTTTTGCTTTTGTCCCTTCGCGCACACCCACTCTGGCTAAATAGGTGCTGTTTTCATTCTTAACTCCTCATTTTAACGTTATGCAAATTCAATAGGCAGCTGCTTAAAACAAGCGTTACCTAATTCACCTTTAAATTGTATGATTTTCGTGAGTGCCGATGAATTGAAGAAGTTAGGAATTATATTAAGTCAATAAACTATTGGGAAAAGAAAAGAAGTTAACTGACCTCGTCACAAATTTGACTTGGCTGCTGCTGTTGCGACCGACGGCACGAGCCTCCACGCTCGCAGCAGTTCTAACGATCAATTCGCGACATTGTTTCTGAAGACTACGTAATTCAGCCTCAGCATCCTCGACCCTCTTCCACAGTTCGATCAGGGCATCGCTTCCCGGTGTCAGTTGGCTCTCGAGAGTACGGGTCAGACGACGCAAAGCCGCAAGACGACGCTCTCGTTCACTCAACTCTTGTTCGCTTCCACTGTCGGAGATTCCACTATCCGAGAAGGTACCACCTTCTTGGGCCAAACTCATGACTGTTGCGTCGCCGAATTTCAGGCCGTTTTGTCCACTCAGATCGTCCTCGGGGGTTCCACTGGTTACACTACCGTTCTGTAACAAGAAAGTGATATTTTGTAAGTAAAAAATAAATCATGTCTAATCTCTATTGGTTTTCATATCAATATTTCACTCTACGGTGAGTGAAAACGAGTGTTAGGAATATGTATCGAATAATATTGTAGTGAAAAATAAAATTAATTCTCTTAAAATCGAGCTCTCATCGGAATACGGAAAGAAATGAAGGGAGTACGAGCAGTAGCAGCAGAGAGTATTTGGCACGCGAAGGGTGAGTCGATCGGAACCCGGTGTTGTACAGATATAGGTGTGAGAAGGAAGAAAGGGGTCTCCACTGCTCCCTGTAGTCGAGTATGATATCGAATATTGTATAATCCAGTGGCGGGTGTCGCCCGAGGCCAGCGTAAGGTACGTAAGACGATGATATAGAGCAGAAGGGGAGAGAGGAAAGGAGCGAGAGAAGTTGACTCAAGGCGGAAAGGAAGGAGAGCAGCGAGAGCGAGAGCGAGAGAGAGAGAGAAGAGAGGAAGACACGGGTGCGATAGTGAGCGGACACAAGAGCAAGAAGCGAAGAGAAGAGAACGAGAGCGAGAGAGAGTAGATTTAGGCTGTTTGCAACGGTGGAGACGCGGGGAACGAGCCTCCGGTAATGAAAAGCGCGATCCGCATACCAAGTAGCAACCTCCAACCTAGAGTCTCACTGTGCATGTAAGGTGGTTGTACAGTATACCGCTGCGCTGGTATAACGGATAGTAGGTACGAACGAACCTTGTCGGGTCAGACGCCGTTGCCTAGTCGAAAGAAAGCTCCAGCTTTCCTGGGAAGAGAAGTAGAACAGCCCTTTTCCCATCCAGACGTCTTTCCGTAATCCCGTATGAGCACAACATTTTTCGGAATGGATTGAGCGTAATTAGAAAATTAAAGCGTACGGCGAAATACTCTAATACCGATCAAAGAGTATTTCGAACGAATTGAACTCTTGATATTCTCGCGTTGAGTAAAGCAAGTTGCGAGGATAATAATAAAGAAATAAGCTACAAGAAAGAGATAAATATAAAGTAGAAAAAGGTAAAAAGGCCAAGAGTATCTGAGAACTCGAGGCGTGCAATGCGGAGAGGGAACGGCGCTTGCTCGAGCTACTACTTACCGCTACTGGCTAGGTTTAGTGCGCGGACCGCTGGTGTGTGATCCGACCAACGATATTAAATTTGTATTTTTACGCTGATTCCACGGACCATAGCGGTACGTGAGGCGAAAGGAAATCGTCCGGGCGATTAACGATCCGAACGTCCCCGGGGATTCCGGGGTGGCTAGCGTCTCGTCCCACATGCCCAACGCTCTCTTGTTCTCCTCCCGCCGTTCTAACAGTGGAAGCAAAAGCTGGGAGTCGCGTAACGTCGACCGACCAACGGGTGCTTCCTGCCCTCGCCCCGGCATACACGACGATCTTATCCCCCTTGACCTGCGTCGAGCGCCACTCTCTCTTACCTCGATATTTTATTTAGTAGCTATCAATATGTACAGAGAGAAAAGGGAGGCCGATCGGCCAACAATGGTTGTGAAAATTCGCCAAGATTTTGCGTCTTACACTCTGAATTCTTCTTTTTTTTTTCACTCTCCTTATTTCACTCTAATGTCGTGTCATTTTATCGAACAAGTAAAAGAAACAAGATATTTTCCAAACAAAACGAGTTCGCCAAAGATAGAATAGAACGTAATGTGCATGGGAATAAGTACGGAAATTTAAAATTGAACGGATAAGAAAGAGTGGGGAAACGCTACGCGTTTGCGAGTGGATGAAATTATTCCCCGGCGAGTAGTAGATCCAGAGAGTACAGGATTCATCGTCGTACGGCGGTATCGGGTTATTTCTTTTGCACATTGCGGATAGGCTGTGTGTACGCGAGAAACACGTCGAACGCAGGTAAGGGGTGTAGATGTAAGACAAACCGAGCGGAGACCGTTCGTCTTCGTGACGTGCGAAATGAGCGTGAGGGCGCAATCGGAAGTCACTGTGAACTCTCACCCTCTGATTCTCTTTTCCTTTCTCGTACTCTATTCTTTCAGACATCCAAGTTCGAAGCACGCTACTCTATCCAACCAGTGCCGAACTGGGAGTTTACTTTATATGCAAATAGGCACTGAGGACCAAAAGGAGGTGCGGCGGGAAAAGGCAAATCGCAGAGGCATTTAGGAAACTCGTAGTTACGTGGAAAATCGTCGTTCAAGCGTTACACCACCGCCATACTCTTATTTCAATTGTCTCTATTTCTCAAGCGTTTTAAAACTTCAACATTGCACCTTAGAAACATATTAGATTAAGAGAAGAAACCCTAAGCCAAAATAAAAGTTAGTTAAACGTTGTAAATAATAAAATTATTAATTTATTCATAAATTGCGTAATAATATGTTTTAAAAAGTAATAAAATTCAAATGAAAAATTAAGTTACTACAAAGAAAATGGTGGTTCGGTATGAAAGACACTGGGATCATTCTACGGTATAATTCGAAGAAGATTATCATCACGAAATCGAAAGATACCTGAAGAGATTCAAGATTCAAGTCATGAGACGAGATGGACAAAGATGTATTGCGATCCCTCGGGTACATAGCTAAGAAACTCAAAGGCTAACCCACAATTGCAATTCCCCTGGTCAGTCACGGATCATTACTAATGATAGCTGAACGATTTAAATTAGCAAGAGGCTCTCGCGGTAGAAGCCTCGTATGCGCCGAGTAACTCCGGGGTTAGGAGTGATTCCTCCGATCCCGATGTGGTACCCGCAAAAGGCAAACTTATAGATATACCAAGGGCTCGAAGAGGAGTCCGAGTGAGTCGAGGCCAAAGGTTCCCTCGGGAATAGGCTTCTCTTATTTTCCCATTCCCAACGACCAATTTAACCCGCGGGAAACCGCGTCTCTAATTTCCTAACGCATTAGTTCCAGTATAGCCAGATTCCTTGCTGACTGCATCGTATAATCGTCTTATGTAAGGGAATCTATAGGAATTCAACGAATCGGTAGATATATTATTAATTGTTTGTAAATTTGTGACGTTTTCGTCTCTCACCTGGCAGACTTCCTGCTTCTCGGAAAGTAGTCGTGCGACGTCACGAACCGAAGACGCGACTTCGGTTGTCGCTCCAGCCTGAAGCGCAGCGTCGAGAACCGCTAGAGTGTCCTTGTCCCTTCGAAGAGCGCACTGCAATTCTGTGAGACGAACGCTAAACTGTTGGACAGCTTGGAGGGCACAGAGTTGTTGATTTCCCCTGAAATATGATGAAGTAATAACAGAGTGTTAAATAATGCGAATATCACGGTTTTGGTTTGTATCTCGAGTTCAGAAGGGAAATTAAGAGCTGACGGAGTGTAACGGAGACGACGACGGCGTCGAATGAAAGCGATCAAGCCTACGGGCAAACCCTCGAAGGAAAATGAGACTTTCCCGAATTATTACTAGCTCTTTTGTCCCTTCGCTCATACAGCTCGTGGCAAATAAAAACATTTTATCCTCGACTCTCACTCCGAAGGTTGCCACCCATACATACACTCACACATTGTATGTACGTCGAAGGGCGAATCGAAGCCGAATAAACACTCGCACCCCTCGCGCAAATGCCCAAATAGATTTACTCTTTTCGCAAAAAAAAAAAAAAAAAAAAAAAAAGGAAATGTTTATTTCTTCAAGTATTTTCATTCGTCCTCAATCGTGGGAGAACTCGACATGTTCAATGTACGATGTCCACGGTAGCAAGAAGACGGTCGTTAACATCTACCACGCAAGGTAATGAAACGAAACGCGGGTGATCCTACCGTTTTATAGATCACATCCCTTACGGCCGTAAACGTGTGACGGTTCTTGAAGGTCGTTAAAATTAATGCGTTAGTAACGAGAAACTCTCTTGGCACACGTTGCCCTTTCTTCCAACTGCAGAAATTGTCTTATTTGACGCACAGATAACAAATTATGTTTACCCTTTGCCCCGTAGAGTAACACGCATTTTAATCACTGCATGCAAAACCTCCCTTAAAACGATGTGAAACATATTCTCAGAATTTCACTCCACCGTAAGCCCCATTATTCATATCCCTTTTTCTCACCCATACATGTTTCACATCATCTTAGGATAATATCGTCGAAAATATTGTATTTGAGGCTCCGTCGTTACATATTTGTCTGCCCTATTTTATCACAGACGTTATATACTTTGGGCTGTAACAAATTAGGTTCAGGCTGCGGAATGACTAGACGCGTCCGAACCTAATTCGCTTTTGTCTGAAATATTAAACGTGTCTAAGAAAAAAATAGGATTACATAGCAACCGTGGTTTATCACATAGCTTTAAGGCTATGTAACACACGTTACGCCCTTAAGAGAGATAGATCACCCTCCGAACGACCGCGAGAGAGACACACTCTGAGACGTGGTCACGTAATCTTAAAAAGGTTCACCTATTAGCTTGGAATAAAAAAATACTTAACAACGTTTAATTACAAATATTTACTATTATTTATAATTGTGATAGTAATTATTAATTAAATATGCACGATGAAGTTGATACTGACGTAATCGCAACTCGTTGCTCTCTCATTACGATTGTTATTCGCATCAAGCTACCGGTGTGAAGATACCTTTAATATTATATACGAAAATTAGCTGCATCAGCACCGCCTCGTGCGCTCTGGAACGTTTTATAAATAATAAACACAAAAAGAATGTTTATTTCACTTCGCGCGACAATTCTCCGTTGACGTTACAGATTATAAAATTATTTCGCCGACGCCGTCGTCGTGTACGACAACTTAAAGATCTAAAAGAACCTAAAGAACCTAAAGTACCCGGAATATCAGTGTTAAGAGTCTTTTTTAATTATTCTGATTACGACGGTCGAATTTTCTTTTAATAACAATACTTCGTATGTGATGAGGAAGTATGATAAAAAATGTCAATAGTGTGTTAGCATTTTATTACTTATTTACAGAACATAGTTTTTAATGAAAGATTCAGATTGTACGCCCGGTAAACGTATCATAGCTTCGATTAAATTTGTACTGACTCGGATTAGAATAAATAGATTAGAGCTCGGTTGCCGCATAAAATATTTCGCGTATGCTTATTATTTCGCAAATGTAATTCTTTGATATTTACCTCAAGTGCCATATACGTTAAAGTCTTAAAATTTGATTTTGTCTAATAGGCGAAACTCCTCGTATAATTAGTGACACAATTTTATTGAAATTTAAAGCCCTTTTATTAATTTCCTAATTGGTTTGTGAGAACGAAGCTTTAAGTTTCGTTGGATCTTTAATGAAACACATTTTTTAAAAATAAATAATCAAATTTTTAAGCTTTTTTTTTACGTTTTCACGTGAAATTTACGCTTTGTCAACAAAAACTTGGTTGCCCATTTCATTTAAAGTGAAAAATGTACGTCAACAATTTCTCAAAAACGTGTAATATTTAGAGATTGGCTGTATCCGAGGTAGAACGTATACTTTAAAGAGTTAAATTGAAAATACCGAGCGTTTCGATGGTCAGTTTGCGCGGTATAACGTCGTTTAATCCTCATTTTAATTTCTAGTGCTCTAAAACAGAGTTGATCCCCTTCGGTGATAGGGGTTACTCCCTCGGATTCGAAGAGGGGTTGACCAACGTACTGACCCATAGAGCCAGAGGTCGGGTATTTCTTCCTTGCTATCTCATCCCTTTTCCCAATGGCACGAGAGTGCGGTTGACCACACGTTTCAAAGTATTCCGTCGAACCCTCTCTTCTCGTATTCGCTTTACATAAATCTTACGTCCAAAGTTTAAGTTTTTGCACATTACGATTGATAGGTAATATTTTTAGTGCATTCATTCGTGTTCGAATATTATTTTAAATTACTAATTGGTATCCGTGGGATAACCAAAAACGAATATCACACATCGTCGATAGTAACGTCGCGATTAAAGCCCGCTCGTATCCTCGTAGCAAAGCTGGTAATCCCGTGCGACACGGGTCCACTCTGATCCCCCCTTACTCTCGTTCACGTCGTCGGTACGATTTGCAGATCCCCCGCGGCCGAAGCTCACGATACCATAGAGTCTCTCCCATTCGCGATGTTTGCTCTGGAGGCTTCATTACCTCTCACAATATTTGCTCAACGTCACGAGACCTAGACGAGTACGGTCACTCGATGACACCGTATCACCTATTCCGGGCAATTCCACAGGATTTCATTTATGCGTGGATTGCTCGACCCTCGATATTTTACTTGCATCATTTCGCACCCTCGACCATTGCAAACGAAGGAATATTTTAATATCAGTCCCTGTTTTTTCGCTTCACTGACAAATCTGAACAACCGGATGACATCTGATTGACGTGAATCCACAGCTCAACGTTTTTATTATGTAACTGCGGGAGATTAAAATTCTGTAGATCTAATTATTCTTAATACATTTTTAGCGATTGATATTTTCTATTTATAACTGCAATCCGAGCAGTTTAATAAAAAATTTTAAATTTTATCTGCACGCTACATCGCGTTGAAACACTTGTGTTTTGAAAGAAATACATTTTTTTCAACTACGAGCGTAAAAGGGTGAACTCACCTCTGAAAAGTCTCATCCCAAACTCTATAAAGATCGGCTACAGCGTCCTTGAGTGAAACAGATACAGAAGTAGCGGCGGCTCCAAGATCGGTGATCAGTCGATGGGCCGAGACATTGAGCGCCAGCATAGCCGCTTTGCGTTCCCTCAGGCTGGCGAGCTCGCTCTGCAACATCAAATATACATGTTTAGTGCCTCGTTTCTCGTGCGAGCATGAAGCTTAACTCGAATGAATCGCTGAGTCTGCTGCTGGGCTACGGAAAGTCGGATTGATGACCGTTTACCAGGACGAAGTTGAGACCTATATGAGTACGAGCCTAGTAGCGACTAAAACGTTTCGAAAATCCGAAAGAAGTGCTCAGAGAAAGAATTATGTTTGGCAAGAAAGCAAAGGGCTTCTTTATCCCGATTGGTACTTGATCTAAATAAAAAATTCTACGTTCTATAATCAGAGATGGACATGACTCGTATGAAGAACTATTCAATTTAATACTTCGGTCAAATGATTGTCATTAATCTTTATAATTCGGTAACAACGATAATTTTCAAACTATAATTATACAAAAATATTTATAATTATTTCCAAGAAGACGTATTTATTTATGTTTCTTCATAATTATTTTCATCCGGGTGTTTATCCAAATTGTTTTATTATTCGAGTAGTGGCAATAATAATATTTCAAATTATGAAGTACGACGAATTATTAAATAACATTCAGGACGAAAAATTTTAATAGACAGCATTCTATGAGTGACCATAGATACCGAAATAAATTCCCGTTTTTCTCGGTTGACTATTTGTCAAACCCGTGAATTCTAAACTTCTATAATAAATTTTAAAAAATGCACAATCCTTATCACACTAGACATAATCACTAAACAAACCATTCGAACGACCTTGTTTTTAAACTGCACGGAAATAGTGTCATGGGAGAACGAAGATTTTATGAGTCTGAAATGTATTAGTTACAAACATCATTTGGTTAGTAGAGACAGTAGATGTAACAAATTTTTATAATATGATGATGCATTGATCGCGTGAAGGAAGGAATAGGTAAGCTTTGGCAATTAACGACCTGACGTCTCTATTAATGTTTACGGTTCCTATTTTCCAAATCCATGTTGAACCGAGCATAGTGTTGGTGACCGGTTTCTCCGGTTTTATTTTTCTTATGCCTCTATTATTTATCAATTAAACATAACCATAAGAATAAACCGGTTAGCGCGTAGTTACAACATGATGGTGTGTTATGTATACATATTGGAGCGTCGACTAGGACGCCATGTGTATACATTTTAAGGTACATAAATTACACGCTATATATATACATTCATGTAAATTCGTCTCTGGCGTTCAAATATTTTTTTATGACGGGTTTACCGTTAGGTTTTTTTTCCGCGAGTCTATGCATCTGGACGCTACGCAAAACTTGCGGGAGACGCCAAAACCCTTAAACCAATCACGTATTTCAGTTTGCTTATTTTACTATTTAACCAATGAGGATTCGCGGTGCAAACGTGTGAAGGCTCTCCTTTCGCTTAGAAAAAGTGGGAGTATCGCATCGAGAGTTTCGGTTTTGTATTTTTGCTTATTCAGTCTTCAGCCACAAATTGCCAAGTCAACTTCGAGAGGATGATAACTCTCCTTCGTACACAACACCATTGTACAATTATTCGTGACGTTTTTAAATATTTCATATCACTCGTTAAATTTCAAGACTTTATATCACGCGTAACCAGTTGTAGAAGATTCACCTCAGCTACAACACGTACCCTTTTGATTCCGTCGCGTCAAAGCACACGAGAACTTACAAATCTCGTGGAGTTGCAAATTAATTCGCGAGATCGTTCGGTATATGAGTATACCGAATGTGATATGTGTTGAGACACATACCACATCATATCAGTGCCGAAACGTAAGCATTAATAAAATGTTGGGTCGTCAATTACCAAAGCTTTCCTATCGCAACAAATTTTTATGCCTGCGAGTAGTTATTCCAATTACTTTTTATGCGTATAGTTGAGATTTTTCCTTCATACAAGTACTCTTAACCTATCATAGTTTCATTCTCAAATACAGCTGATGAGTTGATAATTATAACTGGTTACACAATTAAACGGTTCGATGGCGAACCGCATTAAATAGCTCGGACAAATTTATATTAAAATCTTCATTTTTGGTATTTTCTTTCAAACAAAAATAGCTAATTTTGCATTTCTCAAATAGCTGAATTGGATCAATAATTTTAGCAGCAACATTCGTACTGTGAGTAGTTTGTCATTTTTACAATTCTCAACTGAATACAATGGGTAAACTCACCTTTAATAATCTAGCAAATGTAACATTTCCACATTTCCACACACACACACACACACGCGCGCGCGCGGCAACGTGGTTAGAATTTTCATAGTTAAGTTACTTCTTTACACGTAGCATGATAATATGACATTTAATTGTCTGAAACATATTTATAATTTCAAAATACAAATACTTACCCATGCAACATAGTTGTAAAGGATTTTAAAATGTTACATTGGTAAAGTATAAAGATTCTCATGTCGGAGAATCTTTATGTACTTTTTCATGCTCGACATGGTTAATCTGTAACTTTTTAATTACTGCAAAAAACACTATATACAGATGAAGAAAACTACATTTGTAAATAGTACATAGTACACAAGTACAGAAATTAATTAGCCGCTGCTCAGTAATTCAAGTATTATCTTTGTACTCATTAAAGTTGTTAAAAATTGAAAAAAGTAATTATTTATTTTTATTTAATGAAAGTAAGGTAAATGTCTCTTTTTCTTCCGTGATAAGAGTAAATTGAGCTATTGTTTATACAACTGTGTATAGTATTATCATTACGATATCAAAATATCGATGATTCTATCCAATCCTTCAATTATTTTGATAGATAAAAGGAAATAAACAAACACTCGCCAGTGTTCCCTCTGCCGACACAGTTGAGCCAATTACCGGCAAATCATGCCCCCATCACCGTTTACCTTTTCTACTTTATGCAGAATGAAGATTCTAATTAATTAATAAGTATCATAAATAAAAAAAGACATTGATGAAAGGAATTTAATATTTATTGGACTCGTTAACTTTAAACAATCAAATAAGAAATCGGTTATTACTATGTTTAAATATTGTTTGATAGTAGACAGCAAGCTAACGTTTATTTCCGGTAATAGGAACACGCAGGCGTTTGCTGTCCCCAACCGCCGACCGTCAATTTTTCAAAAGATATCATGATTCCCGACGATTTCTTCTACATCCGTAAATTAAACCGCGAGCAATCGTTTAGAATGTGTACTTATTATTTGTCGTACATAGTTCCTACTACGCAAAGCGGACATTGGAAGAGGTCGACGTGTCCTAACCACGATACGAATAATAGGATTGGATCTTGACTTGCGGTATTAAATGTGAAAAGATTGAGGTTATTTTATGTATTTACTCTTCTCGTTTTAATCGTTATGTACGAGACGAATTGCTGATTATTGTTTTTCACTGCACGCATTATCAGGTATTTTTCTCAGCTCGTTTGAGATTTCAATTTTGTGTTGAAGTGTCCGATAGAGGAAGCATAAAAGCGAATGGGAACATTTACTTTATGTAAATTTGAAAATACTGAATTGCAAAAGAGGAAGTATATCGAATTTGCCATAAATCTTCTCGACGGAAGATATTCGTTGTAGCTGTAAGGTGTATAGGTGCTGTTTTAATGGATGATTACTATAACTGATGCTGTTTAATCGATAGGAAGACGCTAGGACTCAGAAAAAGGGATTGTCAGACATTTTTTTGTGAACCTTTCAGCTCCTTTTCAGTTCTTCATTAAAAGTTTTGTTTTCATGAAAGAAAAATAGGATTTTAATGTCAAGATGGTTAAAATTGGCTGAAATCTCGAATAATTATTGAGTTAGATCAACAATAAATATCAATAGTTGTGAGATTTGTCATTTTTTAGAAAAATAATCGATTCGCTAACACACAAATTTCGAAGAATCAAGAGGTAATGTGTATATAGTATTTGAAAAAAACTGCAAAGTGGAACCCGGTGCATTGCTTCCTCATTACTTTCCATCTTTCACGAACCGTCATCTACGAGGAAGTTAACACCGATCAACGTACTTCTTCACATGGGTAAATGGCTATGAGAAAGATGAAAAATAATGAGCAATCAATATGATGCGTTCCGCTTGGCAAGCTATTTTTTCTCCATGTGAGCAGTCACGACATGTACAAATTTGAACGGAAGGGATCGAAGTTTGGTGAAACGAGTATCGGATGCCTTTCAACTATTTAGGGTTTGCGATCGCGAGGAAGATGAGATGAGGATAAGATAGCCATAGAGACAGCATCAAGCGCAACTGACTGTCATGTGTCCAACAGCGTAGTTTACATCCCTCTCAAACTGCAGGGGATGTAAGTGGTTGCGCATGAGAGTACGACGAAGAGGTCGCGTACTCTCACGACATGGACGCAATGGAGTAACCGCGTCACGTTGTCACGTCCACGTCGTCCTACTTGAGGCAGCCGACGAGGGGCGCATAAATAACCTTGCGGGTTTACGACGGTGGGCATAAGGGCGCAAGGGAACGAAGAGCTAGGGAATTGAGCGAGTAGACGGCATAGGTAGAGGTGCAGGTGCCGGAGCGCCACTCCGTCGCTCTTCCTCTCGCTCATCGCGTGACCGGGGCGCCCGGATGCTCGTAAAGCTCATCCTCGCGGTCATCCGACGTCCCACACGAGCCTTGGTCTCGCTCAACACTGAAGATGGAAACGAGAGAGACAAGAGAGAGGACCAGAAGAAGAGACCAGTGCTACAAGCCAGAGTAATTTAGTTCCGCGAAATCGAAGAAGAAGCCCCAAGAGCGCGATCGGAATGCTCCATTTCTCTACCTTCTGGTCTTGGAAATAAATGAAAAAGAAACGAGATGTCTGCAAGCCAGAGCAAAAGAACATAAATAAAGGGAGCGAACGGGAATGAGATATAAGTATCTTTCGATGTGATACAACGATCGGTCATTACTTGGGAAAAGATAAGAAGTTTCGTTCGATATAATTTGCATATTGGGGAATTCGCGTGCATCTCCCGTGCGAGAGTAGACCGTGCGACACTTCTTATAGAGATGTGCTAAAACGCAGATGATTGTTTCGTCGCGTGAGTGTGTGTGTGAGAGAGACAGAGAGACAGAGAGAGAGAGAGAGAGAGAGAGAGAGAGAGAGAGAGAGAGAGAGAGAGAGAGAGTGAATCAGTGAGTGAGTGAGTGAGTGAGTGAGTGAGAGAGAGAGAGAGAGAGAGAGAGAGTGAGAGTGAGTCAGTGTGTGTGTGAGTGTAGTGAGAGTTCAGACGTGGGAAATAGTTGGAAATGAGTTGTTGGTGAGAATACCTATAAACATGGAAGTAGGGTGAGAGCTGAAGCAAAGTTTGTTTTACGATAATAGTATTTATTTGTAGCATTCATAGTAGTAGAAGTTGTATTAGCAGGACCGGTGAGCAATCGTGACTGTAGTACGAACAGTAACAGTGATAGTGGCTAGGGCAGGGACCAGACCGACATTACACGCCACGAAGGTATATAGTATACACTCGTCGTGTATAAGTTCTCTGTGAAAATGGGAAAAGGAGGAGGAGTAGCGAGAATTGATATTCCACGAGCATTGCAAAGGCAGAAGAGCGAGGCCACTCGCGCGCATGCCGCTGCTGTTCCTATGCCCTCCCCCCCCCCTGACAGACCGACATTCACCCTCTCACTTACTCGGCTCCCGATCTCTCGGAAAGGGACGAGGAAAAGAGCACCAGGAGAGAGAGACGCGCATTCCGATCTAATTCAATTTCCAATCAACAGCCAATCAATTGATTCGAATTCGGTATACACAGAGAGCGACCGCCGCACGAGTAGCAGCAGCGGGAGCAAAACTCCGGGACCTGAATGCCTATGAGGTCGACGTCGGCCTCCTTTAGCAATACTATCGCGCCGTGTCTTCATGGCCTTCGCAACAACGTCGCACGACTAGAGAATTAGAGAACCACCGGTAGAATCAGATTTCAATATAGTATCAACCAGTCGTAGCTACCCCTCGTAACTCTTTTCTTCCTTAATTTTTTTCCCGCCTCATCAGTTTATACGCTCGAGGTTCTTGGCGATTTTATCATACAGCTAAGTACCATCATCAGTATTTTAATTGCCCCATCGCAACCGCGTTGGTATATCACCGTAGGGGTTTCTCGCGAGGCGGGCAATAAGAAAAAGTAGTGCAACGGTGTGCGCTCGCAATCGCCAAGGCCCGAATAAAGGCAGACAGTGCTCACACATCTCCACACGAGTCTCGTGCCGACTGCCTTTTTTTATCATCCCCTTTCTCTGCCTCGACGCGAGAAACCTCTACGTACGAATACGGCTAAGTGGCGAGACTCCGACTAATGCGGGAAAGATCAATTCCTGCAATTTTTCTCGGAATTTCCATGAAGAATCACTCGAGATTCGATATGGAAGCGAACTGCGCGCGAGCTCTTGTAATACGATGACGATCATGATCATCATCGTCCCGATGATGGTCTTCTTGTTTGAGGGATCAAAGCGGCCAGTCAAGCGGAATACTTGGAATTTCTAATGAGCCGACAAGTAGAGAGAGAAACGTAAATGAATGAATCCAATTAGAGGTTAAATTAATTAAATATAAAAGACCAACACTTACGTACCTTGAGATCTATCTACGCGGTTCATTTCGACGTCGAATAAATGCGAGGTACATCTTAATAATAATGTTAAGTAGTAATATCGTAGAATTTTCGAATAGAATGAAAACCACAATGACGATAAATAATGGTTACTGCCAATATAACACAGGGTCGTTGGAAAAACAGAGTGTGATGTTGATATACGCGAGGTTCGCGATCGCGGATGATAATCAGTTCGGCAGCGCGTTGATGTTCACTGACCAGTAGAGAACGCCATCGGCACCAACAGTAAAGTCGTAAACGGCCAGTGTGCGCGGGTGAACGAGAGATACCAGGTGGCGCAATAAATACGCATCGCATTAGTATGATCCGACCGCAACCGACGATACAACGTAATCTCGTATCACTACGCGCCGCGCCTCGAGCTTGCGAACCAAACAAGCAAAATTGCTGGCAGCAGCAGCAGAAACAGCAGCCGCAACGAGTGGACGAGCTTCGCGCGATCGCTCGTGTTTACGAATGCATAATACATTTGCGGGCGACTCCCGAGTCCGCGATCACCGTATCCCCGCGCTCAGGTCGTTCGTACGGTCGCACTTTCTACGACTCATCGTGCATTCCAAATGTCAACGTCGTATCGCGAGCCAACAGACGACTGATCGCGAAACGAATAACTCTATGTCGTTGATTCCTCGGAGAAGGTATCTTGATGCGTTATATCGTAGAGAATAGAATACCTGAAGAATCTACGATTTGTTAATAACTATTGACACCCGTTGGCATTTTTATGCACGTGTTGTCAAGTTCCAAAATGCCACACTTAGAGGGGAATAATTAAATTAAATAATTATTGAGCTAATTGCGTATTTTTAATTGTTTTTCCCTAATCTTGCACGTCTGATAAGAGATTGCTAATGCTTCAACATGAGAAATTATTATCATGACGACATATTCGTCCGAACACATGCTCCCGTATAATGTGAATGTAGATTACAAAATGGTTATCGACGCGAAGAAGTTGTAGTTGCGGGTATCGAGAAGGAGTTGTACAATTGAAATCGGTTGCGGATTATTGACGTAAAATCTATCAAAGAATATCCACGTTATTCTGAAGTTAAAACATCAATCAATCGTTGCCACTCTGTCTCTTTTCGGATGGAATTTCCGAGAAAGCTAAAGAGATCCACGTATTCAAAAAAACGTGAGCTGACATAGTCGCCTCCTGTATTTTGCCAAACAGTTACAGTGTTAGTTATAATGACCGACCTGTTGCATTGTCCATATATCAACTGACAACTTACATTTATATTTCTCTGCACAGGCATGAAAATTACCCGATATTTTGAGCAACGGTTTCTACATTAGTTTTTAAAAAATATTTTTAAAACTAGCCTGCGCTATTTTAAATATAATGATCTATCTAAAAAAAAAAAAAACTATGATCCAGAATATCGAAACGCATTTACCGAGATTCACGAAGGGCGTCGTTTATATCGATTTTGATAATCTATCAAATAGAATGATCTCTCGTATCGTACAGACCACAAGCCTGACGCGAGAATGACGATGGAAAGGAAAGTGGTGGAGTAAAGAGAAGGAGATCGCGACGGTAAGGTGGATACGTGGACGCGCCTGGTGCCTCCTCTCGTGCATAATGCAGAAGAGCGACGAGTTCAGCGAGCAAATGTTGGACGCTAATACATCTTGATGATAGATAGGGAGCATGTGTTTGGTCTTTGCAATGAGGCAAAGAGGGAAGGGATATGTCGAGCGGGGCGATAGGGGTATTGGGGGTGAGAGGGAGGATTCTCGCGGGGGTAGCTCGAGGGCCTTGGAACTCAGAGGGTTGGCTTGGCTCTCTCTCTCTCTTTCTCTCGCTAGCGTGGCGTTCTCTCATTGCGCCAGCAGTTAGGATTCCGAGCACGTTCCCGTACGACGAGCGTACGTGCAACACGACTACGCTTTTACGCTACTCTCTGCTTCTACTTTCTGCTCGCTTCTCTTTTCCTGCTACCCTCTATGCATCTTTCCCTCGCTTTCCTCTGCCGCCCATCGACTTTCCACCCTCTCGTTTGTACACCCTCACTTTTCTTCTCACTCCAGTCAACCGATGCTATTTTATATATACCTTTCTTCTTCTTTTTTTCTTCACCGACACCCCCCCAAACGCCATCCAACGCTCTAGTTTCCGCGTTTCGAGAAATGGGAATTGGTCAAGTTTGCCCTCAAGCTATTCCCTGTCGATCATTTCCTCTATCGTGTAGAAGCGACCGAGGAGGTTCTGGTTCGAAGATTTTCTGGCGCGAATTTCTTCAAAATAGTTTGTCGGCGTTGCCAAAAATTCTTTCGAGTTATTCAACGATGATGATGATTCTCTGGGGAAAGGATCAGTAGTTGTAAGGAACAGAGGATAGTAAAGTATTTGAGATTCAATAATCAGTAATGCTCGCGTAAAGTGGTTGCGAGGAAGGATGAGTGGTGCATTCTACCGGATGACTATAAATTGTGCCGATAAAGTAGGAATAGCTTTAGCCATCTCGGGGTCAGTAACCAGAAAAGAAATTCATCATACCGGCTTTCCGCTGTCTCCGACGTACCAGCGGTCGGTCACTGAAAGCATCTCTCATCTGTTTTTGATACATCAATCATAAAAATCTTGTTAAACTCACCGTGATTTGATTGATACGATCATCCAGAACGTGAGCAGGCTCCAAAACGACTTCGTGAGCGATCAGTCTCTCATGAGTTGCCCGAAATTCAAGATGCATAGCAGCCATCTCTCGTTGAAGAGCGCTCGCTCGTTGTGCCTCCTCCACACGGGCAGACAGACTTTCCCACCTCTCAGTCAAACCTGTGAATGAAGAAAAAATTAACATTTTCACGGTCATTAGTGATTTCGACAATTTTCATCGGCAGTTCCGAAGGACTACAGTCTACTAAATCGATAGATCTCGTGGTCGTATCACTGAACTTTGAGCGAAGCCATTCTCTTTCTCTTATCAGTTCGAGATTACTTGTTATCCAGGTGTTTCACGAGTCTCCCAACGAAATGAAGAAATAAAAAAACAACAGAGTACGGTTAAAGATGAACGATGAATGAGTCTTGAGGAGATGGATACAGTCGTGTAGTGCGGTTAGGGGCCGGAATCGTGCGAGGGAGAGGACACACTACCCGGGTCTAACAGGTGCTACGTGTCATGATGCATTTCGCTTAAAATATTTATAACATCTCTCACAAACTGCGTTAACATATAAATATTCAACTCTAGCGAAATTCAACATAAATTGATGAACACAAAGATGTTTTTTAAAATAATTCCAACTTGCACTTAGTAAATGTAAAAAACTTTAAAACATTGCCATTCCAATGTACAAATCTTTGCCAATTTCTAATTTAATAACTCGGAAACGGTGTGTCCGATCTCGTCCATGCTTTACACAATCATAAATTAGATCTAATTTCAAAAAATTAAAAAAAAAACTCAAACTCCAATCTTAGAATTTTAATTGTCATTATACTTCCTTAAGTGTTTTTATATTTAAACGACCGCGTGTACCGATGTTTGCCTGTGAACGACACGGGAGCTCAGAAGTTACGACCTTTCTCGTTGATCCATTCGAGATTCGAGACCGGTTTTTTTTAGCGGTTTGCCCGATGTTAAAAAGGGGAGAAAAGAGGGGGGGGGAGCGTGCGATGAGTCAGCTTTATATCGTGTGCGCGTTGGGTACAGTATTGGACGAAATGTTCGTTGCGAACTATCCAGTGGTTCGTGGACTTCGATGAGTTAATTACAGGATTTATCGCCGTCGACCAGTCTGCATACGAACGGCTTATATAAAGCAAATTGAACATAAAATAACTGGACAACTAGCTCTTAAACCGATGAAGATCGTTTCAAAGCCACAATCCGACCGTCTGACAAATCGCTAGATTACTTCTCGCACCAACGAGAAATAAGTTCATTAAAAACGAGATTACAATCCCGTCCTCGCGTGTTACCATCTGGAGAATTGCGTAACTCTCGGACGGCAACGCCATTCTCAGATTACAGTAACGTCCTCGAGTCACGTTCCATATTAGAATCCATATATCTTCTACATGTACTTCCATATGGGAACGTCTTAAGGCGCTACCATCGCCGTTCACATCATCATCCCGTAGTTACAAACATGACTAATGTGTACGTGAGGTACGTGAGATCTGTCTATCAGAGAGTCGTACCTCTCGTTATTTTGTAATAAACATTCTTTGTTTATTATCTCACAATATATTTAATGTTTTTTCACCATTATTTCTACAATTGTCTGTTGGACATTTTTTATGGAAAATTGAATTTTTTTTTTTCGGCGCATTAATATCTCATTCAAAAAACGACTATAACACCATTTTCTTACGTAAAAAATCTCTACCACGATACAAAGTTACCATCATGCAACACGACAAGATTTCAAGTCTACCTCAAGACACCTCTTTGCTTTTTTACCATCGACAGCGTCGTGTTATCTCATGGTAGAATGGTAATCTTAAAGTGTTGTATTATGATAGATTTGTAATGTGGTAAAGATGTTTTACGGCATTAAGGTAGCTACTGCATGAGCGAAAACAAAGATTTTTGTTTGACGTGGAATTATGTTATTGTATAGAGTATTAAGGCGAAGCGAAACTTCCATACTTACACAGATGTGCTGCTTCTATTTCACTCCGCCGTGTCCGTCATACTAGTTCTACCTCTTTCGCACTCATGGCTGGAGTTATAGGTTTCGCCTCGCCTTAAGACGATGTGCTACGTGTCGTCGTTCTCTCTCAGATCGCCATGCACGAGAAAGAGATAACAGAATTTTCCCATAGCGAATTTTTCCGCCACGAATGAACATTTCGATAAGAAATGAGAACGGTGAACTGCAGAATTGTAAGACGCAATTCACTGTTCTTCTTTTCTATTCGAAAGATTAATCGTTACAGAGAAATTTGCATTACAGTTTTTATTACCGATCGAGGGGTAGCACATCACCATTTTTTAGGACAAGTTGCAAGGTTTGTCATCACTTAGTTACTGAAATATTGGCATTCGAAGTTGGTTTTACATCAGATTGTATAAGCGACAGGTGTAAAATTGTAATTCACGAGATATTACCATTCTCTTTAAAAAATATTGAGATTTGATAAACAGAAGATCTTATCAATTAAACCATGACGAACGAATAATTAAAAAAAAACGTTAGCTTACCATTGCAATAAAAAGATATTCAATATTAAAACCAATAAAAAGTAGCTAAAATGCAATCTTTGATCAATGAGCCATCGAAATTTGGCAACAGCGGAACGTTCAGAATCGAGGCGGCACCTAACCTTACTGTCGGCGGCAATTTCAAAATAACGAAAGGCGCACTCAACGTGCTTCGTAATAATCCAAAGCACGAGAGAGCAATTCAGTTGCAAATTATTACTCTGACATTGAAAATAAAATCACCCAGCATATTCTTTAATTAACGATATAGGGTCGCTCTAGTAACTGTATGTAGCACGTGTATACAACACAAGTCAACACATACTTATCATCGTGACCAATATCGAGATGCTGCAAAGTTTTTACATTGCGGTTGCAATTTGGATGCTCATTAAATTATAATTAACTATACAATGAATAATTCGAATGGTCAGAAAGTTATTTTTTATTATAATTATGATTGTTGGGAATCTCAAAACTGTGCTGTACCCAGGTTTATACATTTATTATCAGCGTCGATTCGAGAAACATGAAGTTGGTAACCCCGGGTAAGACATTTCTTTTTTAATTAAGAAGCACGAATTGAAAATATTCAGAATGGGCTGAAATAAAAATATGATATTAATGAATAATAACGAAAGACGTATGCAAAATTCCAAATGTTGTTGTTACGTAGTTTTTCTACAATAAATTGTTGAAGTTTCGCTCTTATGCGTTGACTCTTATGGTAATACGATTAACTTGTATATGAAAAAAGAGAATCGAAAAATATCTAGAAATTCATGCAAAGATGCCATGGCAACGGGATACTACCAAGAAACGTACATACAAATTTCAAAGCAATTCACTGTTTAGGTTTTGAGCTAGCACGAGTGAAACGAATCTTTCAGCTTTTGTCTCGGCACGCTCGGGATTCCGCACGGCGAACCTTTCGCTCTGTCATTACCTACCTCGCACCGCGCGCGTTTCGGGTCTATTACCCCACGAGCATAGCGTTTCACCCTCCTTAATTATCCGTATCTGGGATAAATAATAGGATGGCACCATACATTTCTGCAAACTACGCGTTGCACCGAACAACGTTGACATTAAATATACATTTTTTAATGCATCAATGACTTTTTTTTTTTTTTTTTGAAACTGTCAACTCAACTGACTCAACTGAATCGCTAGAGCTACCTTAAGGGGAGGCCAAACACTCACACATACGCACATCAAGACGTTGAATTTTTTAAGATTCTTTTCTTGTAGCGCACTGAACATAATTGAATAAAATTTGGACAGTGGACCGCCTATACGTGAATCTCTGTGTAATGCTAGTAAAATTGTCAAAATCTATGATTCTTCTATGGTTAGCCGGATCCGGAGCCCTTGGTAGTAAAACAGAACTCTAGCGCTCTCTCGCGGGTTTCATACTTGGCTTTCAGCCATGTCTCGTGGATGTTTTGTCAATTAAAAAAAATATTTTTCGTGTGTAATAATTATAGATATTTGTTTTTCCATTCATCCATGGCTGTAGATAATTAATCTGTTATTTTTATTTTCATTTTGACAATTCTACTCACATTACAACAGAGGTTCACGTATGTCCGGTCCACTATCCAAATTTTATTCAGTTCCGTTGAGTGCGCTACAAGAAAAGAATCTCAAAAATTTGATGTGACGGTGTGAGTGTTTCGCATTCCCTTAAATGGCGTTAGAACCATTTAGATATACCAAGGTCGGTATCAAAAACTGTAATTCTATTTACAAATATTTCTGGGCTGAATATAAACCCACTGCGGAACTAATAGACACAGTGTGATCCTATTTCCCTTTCCGAGGAATGTTCGGTATCTTTGAAAATACATTATTACAGTTTTTGACACGAACTGTGCCAGGGGCGGGTGGGGAGGTTGATGTGTCACTTTACCTTAAGGTGATGTGTTTATGGGTGCAAGAGAGATATAACTAATGTTGCGATCCCAAATTGCTCCGTCACAGTTGAGCCTGTCGGATAAAAGACAAAAACCTTTCTCTCCAGGACAACGTTCTCGTCTTTTATCTGACACATTAATCGTGATGGAGAGAAATTCAGGTTCGGTAAATTAGTTTTATCTCTCTCGCATCTGCAAATGTATCAAATTATCTTAAAGACTACACGAAACCACAACACCAAAACACATTGACTGTTTCTGTCTTACTGCGCCGTGAAGTACCAATTTCTTCAATCTGTCTCGCATTCATACATGTTTCGCCTTTTTCTCAGTCCCTCGCGATCCTGTAAACGCCAACTCGGTCGGTAACAAGCCTTTCCGTGCAAACTTTTTCTAGGATCACCTTACAGATGAGAGCAAATTATTACCTGATGCACAGGAAATCAGGTTATCAGCTGACGCATTTTATTTTTAAAAAATTGATGCACCATAAAAAATTTGCATGGAAAATTTAGTTACCGAGTGAGTAGGTTTTGTTTTCTCTTAAAGAAAGATTAAATCTACTCAGTCGATAATAAAAATTGTAAACATTAGCAATAACTTCGTGATTTCAGAAAAAAAAAAAACAAAGTTTAATTCTGCGAGTGGTGACATGTTGCTTTTTCCCGAAATATCAATAGTCTCTGAGTGACGTTGTATGGCAAATTAGCAGCTAGCTCTCTTGCACTTATATGTTACATGGTTCTTTGTTTCGTCTTCTCTCAATGTTATGTCGTACTACTCGGTCGGTAACAAAGACTATAATCTGAATTTATTTGTCACGATTGATGCGTCGGACGAAAGTCGAAAACGTTGTAGTCCGCCTATGAATTCTACTGAACGACATTCTCATCTTTTATCCAAAGGATCAACCGCGGCGAAGAAATTCGGGATCGCAAGATTTCCAAGAAAAATGATTACATCTCTCTTGCACCTATACAGGTTCTACATCACCTTAAGGCGACGAAAAAGAAAAACCCCACGACGTACAACGGGACACTTGGTACGCTCCTTCTCGCACTCGCGCGACCTCTCTCTCTCTCTCTCTCTCTCTCTATGTCACTTACGCACTGGTAGCATGGTACGAGAAGTCTTTCGCCTTGCCTTAATGGTAGAGTTATAACTGTGCCGTTTTTTTACAAAGTTTCATGAAATAATTATAAGGCAAACCAAATGCGGTGAACATAAGTCACATTGGAACTTCGAAAAAAATTCATCTACACGATATATATCGATTTATAGAATGTGTTGTTTTCGGTTTATTCGTGCTTTGATTAGTAGCGATCAGACACTGCGATTCTATTCCGACATACGATTATGACGACGACTACGCCAATCACAGCGTGATAGTTAACATTATGCGCTCTTAACAGCCCATTCGATTCCGTGAACCAATAAGAACGCAGAATATGTCTCCTATCTCGCTATGATCGACTGAATAGTCATCGTATCTCATGAAGTCATTGGGATCGGGACCACATTCGTTTTTTTTTTTAATAACATAAGCAGTTTCGAGTAATCGTCGCGATCGCGACACAACTCAAAACAAACGAAACTCGAAGAGCGTAATGCGATTATGCGAAAAGTATGTTCGACCGAATCTAGTACAAAAATTATTGCGTTTATCAAGCTCAATTGGGTTTACAATACTAATACTACATCGGGTGTACGTGAGTGTGAAATGGATTTATTATCGATGCGACGACAACCTTTGTTCTACGACGCTTAATCTATTTTATTTCATAGACAAAATGACGGAAATAATTCCGATTGAAGATGTGATACGATGCTGGATAATACTCGTACTCGGAAAGAAAAGTAGCCATAACCATTTCTAGCATATGCTGTATCGCATGTTACTCAGAGAAACCAAATCGAAATAGTATTCCCAACTATTTTCGATTGATTAGCGAAAAATAATACCGAAGACCAACGACTTCATTCTTCTAACCAATCACAGTGCTGTCGTCACCACGAGCCGTTGGGTGATACAACTAACGTCGGTGGTAATTGCGACAAGCATTTGGATAGCACCGGTATTCTACGAGTTGGTTCCCTTTATCAATCGTTTTCCGTCTATAACCAACCGGTTGGTACGAGCTACGAGCAAAACTTTTCACAAAGGCAAACGACGCCATTGTTCGCAGTGACTGGTGGTTGTGGATGGACGAGGGCTTGCAAAAAATAAAAGTAGAATGCATTGAATATATCGTAAATATACAGTGAAATATTGTGAATAGATGACTTTCGTCGATCGAAGCATCGCGCCAAGTACGTACCGGTTCCTCGCCACCGTAAATAAATTGAAATATCCGTATTAATCTGGTTTTTTTTTTCGCATTACGCCGAACTGATGGATTGTACCACCGAACCGTTAAGTTGAGGTTGCCATCTGTTACTATCGATATTTTACCAACGACTTTGTAGTTTTTTTAACCAACCGAGTAGATGGCGCTTTGCTAATTATTCCGATTGGTTGTCGGAACCAATGTGTCAGTTTTCCCAACTGCTTTTTTTCTTTTCGCGTATGACAATATCGTGATTTATCTATAACTTCTCTGCGAAAAGACTCTACGATATATCAAATTTCAGCTTTCCTCGATCTTTATAATCCCTTCATCCTTGAGACGTATGGCTCATACGGCAGCACGAAGTAATTGAGAATTCATGAGTAAAGATAATTATTAATCCGATAATGGATAGCAATACGGTGCGTCCAGGTTTATCGAGGAAAATATCGGATGAGTACCATATTCTCGGACTTGAACACCTCGACTGTACGACAACTATGTATATCTTGATGATTTTTTCGTTACAGTTTGATGCGATATGAACGCGAAACTTTTTACGTGCAATTCATCATCACTATTATCATTTACAGAGCACTGCGTTTCTATTAAGACCATGTGCTACAGCATCGTTAGTCTCTCTCGGATCTTCGTATCCATGTGAGAGAGATTGCAGAATTTTCCCAACGCGAATTTTTCCACCACGATTGATATTTCGAAAAAATTTGAATTCAAATATTTATTACCGACTCAAGTATTTGTACATCACATTAAGACAGTCTTGATTGACCTGAACATCATAGAAATAAAATTCCAGTGCACTTTGCACAAATAAAATGTCGCTACGCTGAAGAAAATTTAATAATTTAATCATTTCCACAATTATTTTAAATCTTAGATCAGTTCAACGATGTGAAAGATGAAAATGAGAATAATATTTTTTTCATTTTCAATATATCGTAAGGTTGCAAAGATCAAATTGACCTTGCAATACCTTATTGACGGTTTGGTTCGAGTGCAAGTATCTTAATTTGAAGATCCCTTGTAGATGACATTACTAGGTGTACTAGGTGCACCGGTTAAAAATGGGGATCCCTATCAATAGATGGAGTTGCACGTATGTTGATATATATGAGATTTGTTGTGTATGCTATTTTGTTGTATTGACAAGCTTCAAAACTCCAAAGGTGTTAACATCATAGATATTTTTACGCTGAAAAATGACGAGTTTCTTGCCAAAAAAGAGCCGTTGCGGGAAGATCAAATTCATTACTTTATTTTGAAGAAAAGTGCTGCCGAAAGTCATCGTATACTTCGGGAATCTTATGGTGAATATGCTCCATCTCTAAATACTTGTGGACGCTGGTTTAAACGCTTTGAAGGTTATGATTTCGATGTGAAAGACAAAGAACTTCCAGGTCAACCGAAAAAGTTTAAGGACCAACAATTCTAAGCAGCATTCGATGAAGATGCGTGTCAAACTCAAAGCCAACTTGCAGATAGATTAAACGTTACTCAGCAAACAATTTCCGATCGTTTACAAACAATAGGAAAGATTTTAAACAAAGGAAAATGGATGCCACACCAACTGAACGAAAGACAAATGGAAAACCAAAGAGTCATCGGTAAAATGTTGCTTCAACGGGACGAAAAAAAGTCACTATTGCATCGAAATGTGACTGGCGATGAAAAATGGATTTATTTTGAGAATCCCAAACGCAGACAATCATGGGTGGATCCTGGTCAATCATCAACAGCGATTGCAAGGCCAAATCCCTTTGGAAAGGAGACAATGCTCTGCGTTTGCTGGGGTCAGGAAGGTGTGATGTATTATGAGCTTCTTAAATTAGGTGAAACCGTTAATTCTGATCGTTACCAACAACACATAATCAATTTGAACTACGCTTTGATCGTAAAACGACACGGCGAAGTAATTTTGCTTCATGATAACGCACCATCGCACACTTCAAAAGCAGATAAACACACCTTGAAAGATCTTGCCTGGGAAGTATCAACCCACCCGCCGCATTCATCGGACCTTGCTCCTTCGGATTACCATTTCTTTCTATCGATGACACGCGCACTTTCCGAGCAGCACTTCAAAAAGTACGAAGAACTGGAGAATAGGGTCTCCGAATGGTTTGCCTCAAAACAAGAAAATTTCTCTGTAATTTTTAAATATGCGGTTCTGCGTCGGCCATCTTCATGAACTTCAGGAGCAATAAAACTCATATTTAACGTTTCGGTCAAATTTGTAGACCGAAATTTGTAGAATAATCTTCAGAAATTATTTTATTGAAGCTGTGTGTGCTGTTCAATTAATAATAATTAGTCCTCTGTGTCACTTCTATCTCATTTTAGATGATTTAATTTATTTAAAAACCCACAATTATGACAGATAATCATCTGTCATATGTGTCAATGAGTCGTATTTGTCAAATTATTAATATTTAAATATAACAAACCCACTAAGCAGTGCATTTTTTTCCACACGCTGGTAGGCAAGTGTCAAGTCACTGATTTAAAAAAAAAACAATTTTAAATCATAAATGAAAAATTGTAATCCCACATTAAGCGAAATCACTTTGATTAGAAATAACCCAACTGTGAATTATAAATAGTTACATGTTTATAGCTGACCAAACGAAAACTAACTGAAAAGAAAATTTCTATTGGGATTGTATCCACAAATTACCTGAAAGACGGGGGAAATGTGTAGCTAACGATGGACATTATTTTGAATAAATCACTTTTGATGTTTCTCTTGAAATTATCGTGTTTTCTTTGATTACAAATTTCACATTATCAATCGGTAAACCAATTTTTTTTCTCACCGCAAGTTTGTTTTAAAAATCTGATCTATAATTTCTAAGTAAAAGCATGAAATGGAAATTCCTATAATTGAACGAGAAAGAATCTTGTTACCAAGATGATGAGTTTGTACAGTCAACTTCGTCCATCGGTGCAATTTGAATGTTACAAGATGTAAAAAAAAAATGTGAAAATAGTTCCATCGACGTACTGACCGACAAAACGTCTGTTTAAATAATCCAACTTTTTTCTCTTCTTCGTAGTTTTCTTCAGCATCGCAACTTTTCATTTTTCTAATAACCACTGTTGTTTTATTTTCATAATTTATAGGTGACTCAACCCCCTTAAGTTAGTGATTTATTTTTCTATGAAAATGCAAAATATTCCATTTTTCAAGAGACTCTTAAACATTTTATCGTTTCCATAAAATGACACGATAATTCACAGAGAGAAAAAAGAAATGGAGAGGATTACGAGAATTAATCAAAGATAGAAAAGAGAGGAACGAGGAGAAACAAAATTGAGCCCAAAGAGAAAAGATCGAGAAGCAAAAGTATCGAGAGAAAACAGAACCGACACAATAGAAAGAATGCGCGTGTTTCACCTATCTACTGCACAATTTTCCTGCAATTTAAAGTTGTAAATTAAATATATAAGTTCGAAGCAAGAACACACAGGAATTTAGAATAATTCATAGCTTTGCTCTGAGCACAAGTAAAATATTTTCATATGTTCCATAATATTCCTGTGTCCATTGACTAATAATCTACAGTGACTTTACTAATATTGAAATTGAGTTTAAGTACTATGGCGCTACAATATATTGAGACAGGTGCTTCATCACGCATGTCAGTTCCCGACTCCATTATATATTTCATTGCAAGTTACTTTTTTTTGGTCGGAGTTCACAAAAGATTTCACCTCTAATTGGGTTAACACTGGATTTACGGAATTTCTTATAAACCTATCTCTCGACATACGAAATATCATCAAAACGACGCGTCCCGTAAACCTAGTGTTACAAACCATGGCCAAATTTTGTATTTTTTTAAAAACAATTTCTTTAAACATTCGACTCGTCTTCGAGGAGACCACCCACGTCTGTGTAGTTTGCTTGCGTTCCTCCTACGACGTAGGGACTCGACGATCCGGCTTATGAGTTCATAAGATATTCACGATATATCCATACGGCTTCATCGACCTCCTTCTTTATATATATTCGACCCTCTCCTCTCGTACCGATGACGCCTCTGCGAGATGAGTGCAGGTAGAAGCGATACCTTTCGAAAAAAAGAGTCTCACGATTCGTGAGAGGTTCAACAAGATCGACGACTCTCTACTCTTTCGAGTCAATGACGCCGAACAAGCTCGTAATTCCAAGCAACTTTTCCACTCGATTAACAATAAGAAAAGAAAATATTCCGTTGAGGGAAAGATACGCCGGGAAAACGCCAAGTTTCTCGGGCATCAAAAGACCTCTAAGCACGTATCGTTCTTTTTTTTCTCGTCGGAGAAAGTTTTATACGAGATACAATCTTTCTTTTATGTATTTTATGTTCTTTTTTGCTAGCAGACGCGTAAATAATAATCAAGAGAGCATTCGTAGCATAAGCGCGACGTCATCATTATTTGCGAGGAATCCGTGTATGAAATGGATTCGAAGAATGGAAAGTGAAGAGAGAATATTTCTGGCGCTGGTATACAACGAACTGGAGTATCTTCTACCGATGACTGGTGGCCTCGGTTCGACTCTAGTGACACTGATACGTATCGTTATCAGTCGCGGATCATAAATTAAGAGGAAACGAGGTATTCTATCCAGTACAGTAGCCACTGTTAGCTTGCATCGCGATAATGTCTTTACTTATTACACTGAAATATTAGTAAAAACATAAACGACAAAGTCAATGCGTGGCTCTTGACGTTCGGGTCACTCAAAAGTTTAAGGAAGAAGAATTAAATTTGACGTTACGTCTATAAAACTTTTTTGTATAACACAACGTAGAACCTGTTACGGAAATTGTACACGACAATGACGATACGGGCGAGTAACCAGAACGGGCAGTTGTGTAGGAGAATTCAAAATGGTTTGCCAGCTGGGTCAACGTCGTTAATCTGTTTACCAGAGCCCCGCACCGCGAATAACTTTATTATCCGGTTATACCAAAGTAAAAAAAAAAAAGAAGAACGATCCTGTCTTGTTCGCTCAATGTCTCGGTATTGTACGGTATAATACGTTCTTATCGGGAATTGGATTACTGTACGTTACGTTCTTGATCGACTACTATCGAATGGTCTGTCGCTGAAAGGTCTCAGAGTAAAAGCCATTTTAATTGTAACAGTTAATGATAGCCGTGGTTGGGTGAAAGAAAAGAGAGAAAGAAGGAAAAGGCATCGAGAAAACGTTCCCGATTCGCTCGACGTCTCGTTCCAAGTTCTGTTTTTGCTCCCCGAGCGAGCAATCAGACTGGTGTGCTTTTATTTTTCACTCAGCTTCGTCGTTTACCTGGATCGAGGCTTCGAAGAACGGAGTAAGCTCGAGTCGACTTACGGGAAATATCGCTTAAAAATAATTCAACGAAAGTTCTACATACGTTCGATGGTACATATGAGGACTTAACATTGAACCGATTAAACGAGCCCTCAGTCTATTTGCTCGGGCGCAACTAAACCAATTATTTATGTTCGAGAAACACGTGCTGGTGCGGCATGCATATACGAATACAGTGACGTTTACGTGTGGGCCCTCGTCGCTGTGCTTCTTGGCTTTACGTAATATACTCAGCTGGTTCGCATGCACACACTCGACCTCGCAATCGAGTAACCGGTGCGCCGATGTGTGCTCCACACTCGGTGGTATTACGTGAGAGGAATAGGTGCGCATAAATATAAACGCGAACGGAAACGACGAGTTGATCCGGTCCAAGGTCGCACTCCATCCTGCTCGCAGTCCCTCGATATCGGTGCATTTACAACGCCGTAAATTTCATAATCGAGTTGAAAAAGCTATATCCACTGTAATGAAAGATCCACTGACACGCTTGATCGCTGATAATAGGAATATGCGATGATGAGGATGCAGCGTATTCGGGTCACTGACCTACGTCACGTATTGCATGATCCGTAACATTATCGCGTACCAACGATCGCATCCCGCCTGCCTATGAAGCGAGCAGAAGCAGCACGACTGTACATGTGTTTTATGAAATACGAGTCGATCCAACTCCTCCTCCAGCTGCATTCTTCGATACTCCGTTGACCATCGACCGCACGGGATACGATCGAATAAGAATATTTAAAAATAAACAAAAAGAATTACCTGGACGTCGTATGCCAGTACTGTAACTGTTGAAAAGTTCCTCACCCGTGATATCAGTCTGTACGAACATCGTTGAGCATACGACGACTCGCGAGACGTCATCTCACAACTTCGACATTCGTCATATGAGGTCCTTTTCGGAGCACAGTTTCGTGTTGATTATTAAGCTGGGACCACCGAGGGATCTTTTTTCAGTCCGGTAATACCTTCCAACTAAGAATAAAGAACTATAACCAATCGTTTTCTTCGGTACGCAAGCACGTTTGCGGCGTAGAGTCGGGAGATTCACGAGGCGAAGCACCGAGGACCGAAAAACATACTGACGCTCTCGTCGCGAACGAGAGAGCTCCTTCTCAATTCGAATCGTGAAAGTGCGCGGGGATCGGTCTCGCGCTCGGTATAAAGCTGCACGCGCGACTACGACGCGAAGCAAAAGCCGCGCGAGCGTCGGCTGTTGCTCTGGTGGCCGATCGCTCGGCTGCGTCCAGTATTCCACTCTTCTCGTGCAACTTCGCCAGGAGCTCGATGGCTTATAAGGCCGGAACGAGAACTGCCAGCGAGTCGTTGCAGCTGCCGAGACTTTATTCCTCGCGTCTGTTCACCATCTACCCACGCTTTGTTGGTTCTCAATATTTTTATCTTCATTTTTTTTCACCGAGTCCTCGCACCCCCTCGAGAGTGGCTGCAGTCCTACGCCGTTACGTTAATCGATTTGCGTTTCACCGGCAGTTTGTCGCAATTAAAGTTCCGGTCGCGCAATTTTTATGTCCAGCTCGCTGCAACCTTTTCTCGCACAGAGATGGAGACTCTGTGGGTGGCGGGTAGGCATCGTTGGGCAATTAGAGAGAATTCTTGTAATTTAGATAGAGCTATTGCAATTTACAGCCCGACACCGATCTACCTCTGCCTGTGTGCACAGTAATAACCATTGAACTTGCTCAGGGGAAGAGAGAATCCAGTGTCGATGCTGAAATTCTGTACGTTCGGATTGAACGCCGAAGCTGCACAACGAGGTAGCACACAGGATAATACCGATATCGACTTTCCATGAGTTCAAATTACGAAAGACATGTGGGTATAGTGTGACACGTATTACAGGTGTTCCCTTGCTGTTAAGGTATTTAAAGGACATTGAACGTGTATATATATATATATATAAATTTACTGGTAGTTATAATGATAATTAAGAGTCGAGAATAGCGTGTGTACAGATCGTATCTGTACGTGGGTGAATCTCATGCTAATGCAAAGTTTAGCGTCCACTCGATAGATTCTTGTGGTTTCGAAAGCGTGCAAAGGAAATCTTATTCATGCGTCAATACATGCATATCTATGATAATAATCTGAGGTCAACGTTCCGCATTCACAAAGCCAATTCAACGTAGAGCGTAGAAATAAAAAAAAAGCATTAGTAGAAGCTGCGTTTAAAATAAATGTGTTTTTATTAAATCATATAAATAATTGAATACAATTTGCGTGTACAAAATTATTTGGAGCTCGACATAACGAGATAACCAAAAATATTTCCACGATATTTATAAATGCGGTAAACCGTAATAATTAAATAAATAATATGTACAAATCGGATAACAAATAAAACTTGCCTACACAAATAAATAACTATAAAAAAGTTTTCATCGAACGTGCAGTATCTTACATTAGTCACGGATGAACCCGCGTTGGGGTTCTTCCTTGGGTTTTTCGAAGCGTTTCGTAACTCGAGTAGATTGCAGATTTTATATGAGATAAATCGAGTGTTCAACGATGAGCCGCGAAGGTATAATAGTCGGATTATCGAGGGACGAAGGACGGGTTCTCTCGCGTAAAAGGCTACTTGGTAATTCTCCCGCTGTGGAAATTGTACCCCGCGTCAGCCTCTATTTCTCTCCTTGACCCCCTCCCCCCTGTGGTTACCGCACCACTATTTTCTAACGTTCGAGATATATCCCTCTAACTACATGGTCATAACCTATTATTCGATAGTACTACGAGGATCGCGACGTTCACATTTCGCTACGAAGGATAACGTCAGGACATAAAGAGGAATACAAGACCGCTCAGAGCAGTCACTAATACAGCAGTGACGTAAGATACCGACGTTAAAGCCGACGGACGATTAATTTCATAGTCGTACTTACCTCGCACTTGCTTCACACTCTTTTCACCCTTCAGACAGCCACCCCCGGATTCCACCAGGGACTTCAGACACTTTATGTTCTCCTTACAAACGCACTCCACTTCCATCTGTAACATGGAAATAAAACGTTCAGGTTTGATGTCTACATTTTAAAAAAACATTAAAATGTATATTAAAAGAGGAACATACGTGAATCATTAACATACGTAACATTATCTTTCAATGCGAGAGCAACCTCACCGTCGAATTATGTTTATAAAGTTTTTAAATGCGGGCTTGGGTTATTTAAACATTTTTTTTTCTTCTGAAATAGAAAACAGAACAATATATTTATTTTTTATGATTCTTGCATCCTCGTAGAGGATGATACGAGCGCGCGTGTTTGTGTGTTGGGTCTCCAAAGTGTTAGCTTCTATCATATTTGGGTTATTGAACCAAATAGTTCCGCATAATCGCACATACGTTCCAGGATCTTTGTTATTGAATTTTGCCAAAACGGTCAAAAAAATTATTCGGTATTTATACGATTTGCGAATTAAACAAAAATTTACGTTTTTTCACAATTATCGGAGGAAAACTTGAGCTGAAAAGCTACAATTTTCTACACAAAGGCACCACTTGTCACCAGTGATTGGTACGGAGTTTCGTCCAAATCGTTCAAGTCGTTCGTATAGTATGGGACTTTGAATATTTTCATTTGCGAACGCTTTAACTTTTGAAAATTTCAAAACAACCAACTTAAAGTTTGTACACGCACCTAAAAAAAACTTTTAAGTATGTTTCATAAATAGCATTTAGCCATAATCAATAAAGTAGTTTGAACGTTATAATAAATTTAATTTTTATTTCGACATCGCTGTTATTTTCAAAAGTCTGTGGATTGAAAATCTATTGAATAATCAACCTAAACTTTGGCACGGAATTAAGGCTGCGAGAACTCTATATCTATTGCCAATTTCAATATAATATGTGTGAATGTTTAGATTATATGGAATTTGGAATTTTTTTTTCCTTAAAACTTTGAAAATTTTCTCAAACTTTGTACTGACGACGTTTGTAGAAAGAACAGAAATACTCCCTCCGTCAAATAAAAAAAAAAAGTTTCAAACTAGAGCCTTTCACGTTGCTTTCGCATTA
Organism: Cylloceria caligata; assembly: GCA_963942595.1. NCBI lineage: Eukaryota > Metazoa > Arthropoda > Insecta > Hymenoptera > Ichneumonidae > Cylloceria > Cylloceria caligata. Next base: position 18,625,108 of record OZ012710.1, on the reverse strand, counting down.
TTTTCGCCCGTCATCATCAAAGCTTCCTCCTCGAGGAAGTCAACATTATTAAACGAAGAATAGAGGAGAATGTGTGGACAATGGACCAAAAGAATGAGGAAGTAACATGCAAGTTTCCTAATTTACAACTTTAAAAAGTATATTGATTGAAATATTTCGAATAAATGATGTATTCATTTGATTCGCTTGTTTATTTTTATTTTGAAACACGGATGACAGTCCGCGTAAACGTCAACTGAATAGAAAAAAAAAACAAAAAAAAACATGAATCAATGGGAGATATTATGGTATTTTCTCACGCTCGAGATATTACATCGCTTACACCTTAAACAGATCTCGATTCTATCAAGATGTTGGGTTTATTTCGTTTTGTTTAATGATTAGGCCGCCCAATATTTATAGATAATTAATCTTGATTGTTTATCGATAATAGGTTGCAGAAGCGAGTCCACGAGGATGTTATTCATCATATTTATTTGTTTATTTTGTAATAACTTTATCACGGCTCGGATTACGGATAATTATCGCCGATTTACATTCTAGTTATCAGGAGAAGTATGAATGGGTTGTTGTGTTTTATTTTATTTCAACGTTACACACAAGTACCGATCTGGTTTATCGCAGTTTACGTATCTTAACTGAATGTAAGAAGATCGTGGCGGATCTACGGTCAGATTAGATTACGAGATTTTCAACACTTACAGCGGAATATAGTTTCCTTTAGTCGCGCGTTGTCTGAAAACGTTTTGCACGTTAGACAATTTATAATTGTTTAAGCATTTATATAATACAAAATGTGGTATGCATTGACGACGCCCGTCATTCGAATGGAAAACGTTCAAATTTTCTATTTTCCTTAATTCGCAGCGAGTATGTTCACAGATCTAATTTATTTAATTAATTAAATATACAACCAAGCCGAGTGCGCGATTGCACCCAGGTGGAAATTACTCTGTAATATAACTTGAGATATTGAAGTACGGTTTTCGCTATTTTTTTAACAAACTCAAGTAATTTACTCAACAGAGAACGTTTCTCAAACGCTAATGATTGCAGAAGATTCATACGTACGTTGTCTTTGGATCCACGAAGGGCGGCTATTCTAAAAAAGTGGCTCTCCATGTCGACGAGCTTTTTGAGAGATCTCTCGACGACCCGAACGATATCCTCGGAATCGCTGTCGCTTTCTTCCGAAGAATCGGCGACATCCTATTACAAATATGACGAGAAAAATATTAAATGACTGCTGAATGCGCGAGGGAGCGTCATAAAAAAAATTACGTCACTGCTCCTCGGACGCAACGTTGTGAGATCACGGAAAGTATGACAGAACATTTAAACGAAGAAAATAGAATCACGGTCGATTACACATACCGAGTGCCTACGACTGCTCGCCGCTGGTGGCGAGCTGCTGCGAACCGCGCTCATGCTTGACGCACAGTCCGATTGACTGTCCAGGAAGTTTCTGTAATCGTCTCCAAAATCCAACAAACGACGAGCGGTTTCGACGTCCGCAGTTTCACTGTACGGCTCGCTCATGTATTTCTCCTGTGAACAACACGATTTTAGTTAGTATTGCCAATTATCCTGTTATCCAAACACAATCGCGTTGCTTCGTAGTGTCGTCGGTAAGTTCTCGAATTACACAAATTTATGTACGATTTGACGATGGCTATGAACACACCTGATAGCTATCCCAAGCCTGTTCGGAGAAGGAATTATTTCCAAGGCTGTTCTTCTCAACGTCACTGTCGCCGTTGAGGGCCCCGGCGCTGATCGGTACAGCGTCCAATGGATTTTCCTCGTAAACAGAGCAACTCCTCGTATTGTGAGTGCCACACGTATTGTGTTCCGTGTCGGCTGTAGAGGTGTCCGATCGGCAGCAGGATAACCTCACCGGTGGCGTCGGATCGCTCACGATAGATTTCTCCGAGGACATTTCCTGCTTGGCGGTGCATCCTGAGAACGAGCCGGACTTTACGAGCGTCGTAAGACGACCGTTGCAGTCTCGCGATATCGTACGAATCGTGCGACTTCTGTTTGTACGACGAACCGATGAACGCTGCTGATTCGAACTTACGTCACTTCCGGATTGCGCAATAGATCCTCCACCCTGTAGATCAATTGGAGTTTGTCAAAACACGTCGGCACTGCGTATCATTGTTTCGAGATGGCGATTTTAAAGTAAATTTTACTTACCACAGTCTTTTTGCGCAATCGGGATTTCTTCTTGCGCAACGAACTATCTCTGACTGTGCGACTGTCTTGGCCACTCACATTTTCCTCCAGGAGTGTTGATGTAGAGTTGTTGAAGGGTACGCACGAGCCGCTGTAACGTAGAAGATAACGAATCAATGAACAAACTAATCCTCCCTTTACTTTTCCTCGACTTATTCTAGAATGACTAAGACGATAATTGAGTGTCACTGTACAAGGAAGATTGAAATTAAATTAGTTTCATTGAGTTACTTCAGGAACAAAAGTAAATATTTGACAGTCATGTCAGCCGTAATTGATAAAAAAATGTCTCGATAAAAAAAATTCAATACTGAAATGTAATTAAATGCATGAAATACTTACGTAGCATCCAAAGAAACTGACTTGGTCGGCGGCGTTGCAACGAGCTGGTGAAGCGCAGTCTCGGAGATGGAGAATTGCGAAATAGTATCGCTGGTCGAATTTATTTTTGCGGCTTCGGCAATTTGAAATACGCACGAGACGCTCCACGGTCGTGGACCGTCGGACTTTCGTTTGGTTCGCATAACGACCTTGGGTGTGCTCGTCTCCATCGACGACGACTGACTCTCATTCATCAGGGTTTTCTCGTTGTCGTTGAAAATTTCTTGAGAGACTGACTTCGAAAAGCATCCACCGAGACCTCCCTCGAAGCGACGGTACGTCGCAACGCTGCTCTGGAGATCTTCGGATGACACTGATTCCTTCTCAACGTCAGACTCTCCAGTCGTATATTCACCACTCGCGTCGCAACTGTCCAGAGGTTGAAGCCAGCACTGTCGGCACAAGATAAACAAGCAATTATTATAGTTTTCAATCTTAAACTTTAAATAAATTTCATTGAAAATTACAGAAAAAAAAAAAATGAATAATTGTTTGACATTCAATACAGTTTAATATTTGTTGTATTATGAAATTTATTATATTCAATTAAATATATTAAATATTTTTATTGTCGAATTTATCAGCAAGCTGTGGGAATTATTTCTCGGATATTCACCTGCGAAGTGGATCTTCCCTCGTGAGAGTGGGTCGAGTTGAGTTTCAGCCATTCCTTGATCCTCGCGTACTTGGCACGATAGTTATCGGCCGGTCCTTGACCCTCAAAAATAAGTGACGGTAAATTTCTCGATACGCCAGTGCGTCCTTCCTCCCTCACGAGTTTTTCAACCTCCAGTATGAGTCTCTGTATATCGTTCTTCGTCTCGTCATCGCTCTCATTTTCATCTTCCTGCTTCTTATTTTTCTTATAATTTTCTTCATCTCGCTCGAGTTTCGTGTCCTCCTCTGGAATAATATTGTTGTTTCCATTGGCAGCAATATCGTTGGATCTCGCATTAGGCATAATTTTCTTCAATTCAATATTCTCGACTCTCTCGATAACCGGGGACTCGCCAAAATCCAAACGTACCACGACGTTCGCCCTTCTTTGCTCGTATTTAGCCTGATAATTTTCAGACGGCGATGCGGTGTAAGTCCATTCTTCTTCCGACGAGTCCTCAGCGCCGTTCGGTATTTCCTCGTTCGGTAGGCCACAGTCCGCCTCGGAATCTGTATCCAAGTGTTTGAAGTAGAAGGTCGCGCAATTCTTTGACTTTCTGTCGGAAGTGCTGAAGCTCGCTGACTCGTCGAGGGTTCTGCGACGCTTCGGAATATCCTGAGCGACGGCTGAACCGTTCGACAATCGAGCCTTCGTGGCTTCGGGAATACCGTCAACCTCGTCTACCGGCGAGGCCACAGCGGGTCCCAGAATCGGTGGCATCTCGTCGCGTTCTTCGTCGCTAACGGCACCCTCTTCCTCGACGTCACCTTCTTCACCCTGATCCTCGATTACTGGTGAGCTCGATAACTTCTCCACCGTCTTAATTTCACGGGGCTTCGATTCCGTCGCGCACAATTCTTCAAGGTCGTCCTGAGAGATACGAGAGAATATCGCTTATAATTATTTCGAGAGCAGTGTAGAATGATGGATAACAAAAAATGTAATTTTTATTTAGAGAGAAAGAAAGAGGACTACGACCCAAGGAAACTCGTTCTAACATAGCCTCTCGTCCGAGCGTAACGTCAACGTCTCATCATAAAATTATGTTTGACTTACCTCGAAATACGACTCGTCGTCGATAACACGATTCTCCGAAGACATGTCGCTGTCGGAGCAACTGGATGATGATGATGATGATGATGCACCGACGTTGTGCTCGAGGTGAGCTCGGCGTCGCGCTGAACCAACGCGTCTCCCGATGGCGGAGCCTCGAGAGGACCGCCCGCCGGCTTGCCCGGATGATTCTCTTCCGGACTCTCGGGACTGCCTTCTGCTGAGCCGCGGCTGCTTCGTGACCGGTTCCTCGTCACTGTCACTACTGCACCGACATGACACGTTCTGAAAACGATGGAAATGGGAAAAAAAGAATGATTTAATGGCGACAAATAAAATTGAACGACGGGGCGTCCGTAACGCAGCAAAAAATCCTGAAGAAATAACAGTCGTTTATGCAGAGAATTACCAGCACAATTATATAAACTCAAAAGCAAACTCACGTTTGTCGGTAGATCGATCATAGCTCCGTAAAAATATAAAAAGGCAGCACGACGCCCGAAAAATTAAGGACAGAATAATCAACATTCGGCGACGAGCCCCGGTTAATGAGTAACCGTCGCCGGAACTTTGACGAATGTCCCATTTTCCGGGGATTTGCCTGATATAAGTGCAGAGGGAGCCCGAAGCACCTCGTGCGAATCAACCAATCACCGAGCGAGGGTACGAAACTTTACGACGGTAGTGGGGTACGCACTTGGACCCACAACCATCCAACAACCTTTGCATATTATTAACCACTCGAGATATATAATAACTTATCATTTTATAAGTTAAATTAAGAGTATAAATTCTAATTGAATAGCAAATGCAAGCACATGGATATCGCGACATTATAAGTATTACACAGTATATTTCTCGCCTAGTGCTCTCGTCCGGTAGTTAGAATGATTGTAATTAATGTCTTGCTACGGCTTTACTGGTGAAGGATCAATTTTTTCACCGGAAATCTATGCAAATGAGCTTGGACAGAAGCACATTAATAAACAGTCGAACGAGCTTATCCGAACTGACACATATGTCGGATATGAAATGAAGAAAATATAAAATTAAACAATATAAAAGAGAAGCAAACAACTAGCGTATTAGCATTCCACATTTTACAACTAGAAAGTACCGGCGCGCCATCGAATATCGTAGTATCACTCGATAGGAGATAATTTCGTGAAATAGGTAAGAAAATTGATATTGGCCTCCGTCAGTCGAGTGCGACTGCGGCCGTACATATCGAAGTCTGAAATATGAATTGTGCAGATAATACGTGGCATTGGTTTGCCGTAGCCAGCCGTTACATTGCACAAGCACGAGCGCAGGTTGCCTCAAATTACGTTTCCGCGACGATCGAATCTCCCCCGACGCGAAGAATACAATAATAATTCAGCGTGGTGATTGGGTAGCCGGACATTTCAGCGCACGTGTTGCAAACTAACACTGAGACATAGCCTGACACGACGAGAAAAGTGTAGACGAAAGAGTAGAAAGCAATTTTCCAGATCTCACGTGCAAGCGTGTAATACCTTTGGTGAGAAACCTGGTAGTCTCTCTAGGTGGTAAGATAGATTCAAGCAAAAGGAAAATTATCTCTAGCTTACCGCGAATCGGTTTAGCTAAGAGTTGCACGGTGTTGCCATGAGCCACTCTGAAATATGGATGACTCGTGCTTCGGCAACCACAGAGGGACGATCCACAGGTACAAACGAGCGATAATGCAAGCGAAGAATCGCCGCCGATGAGAAACTACTTAACGCCCATCTGAGGTCCCATTCCGAGATAGAAGTTGGCTGCTATATGTTCATAGGCGACATATTCTGCGTTCTCATTAGTTAACGGAATTGACCCCTGTGCACCGATGCTCTATGCTCCCGCAAATTTTCAAGCGCTCCAAAGCAACAGCCATTTTACCTGCCACTTTGGTGGTTTTGGGTACATACATACGAAAGAAGACAGCGAGGCGAACAAGAGGGAAATTAAACGTCGAAAGAAGCAATGAGTTATTCCTTCTACACTTTCGTTCATTCGTTTCTAAAAAAAAAAAAAGAAGAAACCACTCAAATAATATAATTACCGGGAAAACTATCGCACAAAAGAACTGGCCATTGAAATGTTGGCCTTTCTTTAAGGGGAAATTCGGGACCCGAGTTTGCGGGTGAGCAGGTTTTATTTTACATCTTCGAGAACAATAGAAAAAGAGTAACAGTGGAATATTGCAAGTACCTGCTCGAGGGTACACTAAGCCCAGACTTACAATAATTTCGGCTTAACCCCGATCTTTCTATTTGTATCTTTCGAGCCAGTGCTAATCGAAATACAGGCCGGTGGTGTCCGTTAACGGTTAACGAAGACCCTTGCAGGTATAGTACCGTCCTAATAATTGTAACCTTTGCCTGAGCTTGAAACGACAGAACCTGCGAGAGCTACTCATAATAGTTTCTCTACCCCAAGTGTTGTTCTCATTGATGGCTATTGCGAACTGAAACAACTGTACAATAATTGCACATGAAAAATTCAAATTCGCTTTTGAAAGCACTTGTGCTAATAAAATGAGTTTGTTATGTTTATTTAAGCCTGGACTGTATCAACTTTTGTCAAATAACACCATACACACATGTTATGATGCGGTACTAATAAGTTTTTAATTTTACGATTCCTACACCCTGTCCACGTGTAGATTAGGTTTTGAAAAGAAATGCTATAGCAGGAGGATGGAAGTAGTCAGTCGACGTTTATATTCAAGTCGTAAGGCACTTCGTACACCAAATTCCTATCGATGTCCTGCTGCGTGGTGTTTTTTGAGATTGAAAAGAAAAATATCCAACGAACGAACATATTTATTCGATACCGTATTCCTAACGTGATTATAGCGGTTTTCAACTCTGACACTTGAAAGTACTATAGCTACGATGTTTTAACTCTGAAATTTTATTTATTCGATAGATCACGTAACCGACTACAATTTCATATAATAAACATTATGCGTTCGCTAGAAATAAATTAAAGGTCACTTTTAGCTAATCTTGAACGCCTCCATCAAAGAAATTACCCATGTGACCCCATCGCTAAGTCTTCAGTGAAACCCTACAGCTCTTGCATAAAAGATTTTTTTATGGCATCAATAATTTTTGGTATATTTTACTATTGCCCTTAAGAGATATAACGTGTATTGATATCGAATAAAAATTGAGCTCTCACTCGTTAAACCTTTTTTTTCATTCTGGGAAAAAAAAACACGATTCAACAAGACATTGCTAGCAATTAAGTCGAAGATAACACGGTGCCTCATGACTTGATTATAAACGTTGAGTGAAGCATCATTTAGAATTTGCTTTTCACGACCCCACCCCCTCAATCTTTGAGATTTTTCAGTTCAAATCTATACTTGGACAGGCTAGAAGTAAAAAAAATTAATAAAAAATATAAAATGGAACACCCTAATAGATATGTATATATCGATTTCTCTTAGGACAGTCGCTTACAAAAACATATTTGTCGAACGAGGGTGCACCTTGACTGAACGTGAGGTTCAAGCGGAGCAGATGTTCGTCAGTTGCCCGCCTGTGTGTATATCAATATGCACGGTGACTCGATCCTGGGAATGGGGCTCGCGAAGCAATTGGTAATATACGAAAGGCGATAAATGTTTATTCCTGTACGTGGTTTTTTGGGTGCAACCCCTCTTCGGATCCCAAAAAAGCTTTAACCGCGCGCGTACGTTGTACCGTTTACATTCTCAGTCCCCTCGTCAATTGCGCGTCTCTCTGTCGTTCTTTTTGTGCCGCGAGCTGCGTTACAGCAACGATAACCGAATGAGTCCGTTGCTCTTGAAATTGGAGCGAAGATATCGATGCTCCGATTTCGGCGTGGACGTATGCCGAGGTCGAGAGATGTGATAAAGGGTGGGCGTCGCGCTCTTCGAAGAACTAGTAATGTGACCGAGCGCGTGAACGATCGATCTCGATGAAAAAAAGTATGAATTTTTTATACGGCCAAGGAAGCGATATAATGAGAGTCGATTAGTTTTATTGAGTAATCACTTTCAAAAGACGGTGAGGCGAATTTTGAATGCGACGTTAGGAAGGCACTGATAAGCATGCATGTGAGACTTGTTAAAATAAGAGCGAATAAAATTAAATGAAAATTAGCACTCGGTCGAGAAACTCCGTGTTCAAAGAGTTAATCAGGCCAAGTACTCTTGAGTACAAAGGAATTCTCCGGTAACAAAGTGCGGCAATTTGTTTTCAGTTTGGAAGCTCCCCTTTGACACGAAATGAACGCACCGGAGAGCTCGAGTGCTCATTTTATCGGGTATACGGGTTTATTTTAGAGAATACGAGGGTTCTTTTTACGTGAAAACGACCCCCCCGGCGATTCCGGGCATCTAAGAGCGTACTCCGAAATACCACACACACACCGCGTGTGTGCATTACAGCACCTGCACCATGTGTGCACGTGTTTGTGTGCTCTACTACTGCGGAATTGCCTCGTTTCGACGCTATACAGCGTTCTCCGAGCTTCAACCTGCAAACCGAATGCGCTTGCCTGCATGCTTGCTTGCTCGCTCCCTCATATCCACCGCCCTATTCAGTGCGACCCCTCACAGCTCGTACACACTCCAAGACCGTCAGCTCACACACCGCAACACACCATGAGCCCAGGACTAATGCACTTAACGATAGGGTTGGGAGACAACATTTTCCCTCTTGCTTTATATTCCACGCGTGACACCCCATATTATGCCCACCCGCGTTCATATAACGTGCTGAAAAAAAGACTGAACGGTCAAAGTCCTTTGACGATGGAGAACGCGTAAAACGAAGAGTTTCACTCTCAGCAGGGAATAAGGGCTGAGACTTTATGCCGATCGAAATATTTCAATTAACTTATGAATATTCGCTCGATTGGAATCGAACGAAGAATTTTAATGGGCTTTCCCCATCGCGGTTTTGCGGTATTTCATCGTTAGATTTTTTGCTCGTTGTCCCCTGGCGAATCCGATATTCCGTGAAAATGAGGTCATCAGGTAGACCATAAAAAAATACATGGGAGGGGCAGGGGAGGGCAGGTAATAAAAACCGAGAGAGTGAGAAAGAAGCAAGTTGTAAAAGAGAAGAGAATTTAACCTGGCGCATGAGGAACTTGTGGTTTTTTTCCGATCGTCTGGCTTGAGTTGGTGCTGTCGCATGCGTCGAGGCCGCAGAAGGTAATATACCCCGCTACCTCCGCGCTCCTTCTTCTTTCTACTGATGCGCCTTTGCTTCTGCACCGTGCACCGAGCTGTGCAGCAGGTGATGAACGCGGTACTAAAACTTGAAGGGTTTCGGAACAGGCCCACGCCATTCTACTCGGTAACGGCTTCGAGCAGAGGACACCGAGAGTGAGAAAGAAAGAGCAGTGCGACGAGGTGTCGGATTCGCACGCGCCGACACGCGCGCTGATTCTCTGATAACTCCATAACCCAATGAAACGAAATACCGAAGCTCGAATTCCAGAATATTATACATTTTCTGTCTCCGCATACTCCACGCTATTCGATGCATATTTATGCAAAAAAATCTTGTTTCAAAGATATCCGATCATGGTGGTTTAAGCAGAATGGCTATAAATTTGCATTTCAATGGTAAAGCATAGTTATTATATTATATTATATTATATTATATTATATTATATATATTATATTCAAAGAATAAAGTATTCCGTAATCATTTTGTTCGCAGTTGTTGAAGCTTTAAATTGGCTCCTTGTTTATCAGACTCAGACCATATTTATGTTGTTTAGAAATTTTACCAGTCAATCGAAACTTTCTCATTTTTGCATGCCCGTTAACATTTCATTATGGTGCGATTTTTTAAGTGCTATCGTAGCCACAAAAATAAAAATATCGGGATGAAACTAGAAGCAGTCGTGAAAGCGACACAAATTCTCGAGAACCTGTATTAGGAGACAAGACAATCCTATTGAGGTCAATTTCGAAATCGGCGTTTATACGAGGGGTACTTTTGATCGTTCGAGGCCCACAAAGGATCACTGCGGGTCTTACGACTCTCATCAAGGCTTCGATTTCTCGCCACAGGACTAGGCAAGGCACTTTCAAATAGAACTTCAACGCGATAGCTTTGGATCACTAGATTCTGTGTACTCATCTTATGTAATTGTGTTACAAATATAATATGATAACTTCACAGTGGATTCGTTTTAAAATTTCTATTAGACGACCAATTCTACTAGTGACGTTTTGAAATTATATTGAACCTGTATCGATTAACATTTTAAAGTTATCGTCACTGGAATTTAAGAAGTAAGGATGCAAAGTTCTACTTCCTTGTACATTGCTTCCTCATTATATGTCGACCTTTTACACAGTCACCTCTGTGGAGTCGATATCACTTGTATGTAACAAGTATACGAGAAGAAAAAAAAATTCAGTGTCAAAGATCGATACATTCCGTTCAAGTTTTATCCCAAATTTTAGGTCATTTGCTTAAATCGTTATCGAGTTATAGCATTTACAAAAGAAAAATTACATAAATGCGAAATTCGATAAAATTTTAACTACTTTTTTACTTCATCCGAATTCAGTATCAAAGGTCGGATTACTTCGTTCAAGTTTCATACGAAGTTTTAACTTGGCAACTGGAAATTTGTTCGAGTAAGAGGATTAACGGAAATTCGTCAAAAACTTCAAAATTCCATAAAATGTGAATGCTCGAACCGATCTTATAAAATTTATAGCAAAGTAACACTGGATACTACTGCATATGGCAGTGAAATTTGAGTTGATATATACACACTTTCTCTCTTTTTCAAGTTAGTTTTAGAGAAAGCCTGCTCATTTAATTATTTTTATTTACTGTTAATTGTATAATTTCTGTTTTTTTATTATTTATTTCTATCGTATATATATACGATAGTTAATAATTTTGTTATTGTATTATCTCCATTTGCCTATAGGTTTACCAAGGCATAAATAAATTTGATCTCGCTCTCGCTCTCGCTCTCGCTCTCGCTCTCGCTCTCTCTCTCTCTCTCTCTCTCTCTCTCTCTCTCTCTCTCTCTCTCTCTCTCTCTCTATCTCTATCTCTATCTCTATCTCTATCTCTATCTCTATCTCTATCTCTATCTCTATCTCTATCTCTATCTCTATCTCTATCTCTATCTCTATCTCTATCTCTATCTCTATCTCTATCTCTATCTCTATCTCTATCTCTATCTCTATCTCTATCTCTATCTCTATCTCTATCTCTATCTCTATCTCTATCTCTATCTCTATCTCTATCTCTATCTCTATCTCTATCTCTATCTCTATCTCTATCTCTATCTCTATCTCTATCTCTATCTCTATCTCTATCTCTATCTCTATCTCTATCTCTATCTCTATCTCTATCTCTATCTCTATCTCTATCTCTATCTCTATCTCTATCTCTATCTCTATCTCTATCTCTATCTCTATCTCTATCTCTATCTCTATCTCTATCTCTATCTCTATCTCTATCTCTATCTCTATCTCTATCTCTATCTCTATCTCTATCTCTATCTCTATCTCTATCTCTATCTCTATCTCTATCTCTATCTCTATCTCTATCTCTATCTCTATCTCTATCTCTATCTCTATCTCTATCTCTATCTCTATCTCTATCTCTATCTCTATCTCTATCTCTATCTCTATCTCTATCTCTATCTCTATCTCTATCTCTATCTCTATCTCTATCTCTATCTCTATCTCTATCTCTATCTCTATCTCTATCTCTATCTCTATCTCTATCTCTATCTCTATCTCTATCTATCTCTATCTCTATCTCTATCTCTATCTCTATCTCTATCTCTATCTCTATCTCTATCTCTATCTCTATCTCTATCTCTATCTCTATCTCTATCTCTATCTCTATCTCTATCTCTATCTCTCTATCTCTATCTCTATCTCTATCTCTATCTCTATCTCTATCTCTATCTCTATCTCTATCTCTATCTCTATCTCTATCTCTATCTCTATCTCTATCTCTATCTCTATCTCTATCTCTATCTCTATCTCTATCTCTATCTCTATCTCTATCTCTATCTCTATCTCTATCTCTATCTCTATCTCTATCTCTATCTCTATCTCTATCTCTATCTCTATCTCTATCTCTATCTCTATCTCTATCTCTATCTCTATCTCTATCTCTATCTCTATCTCTATCTCTATCTCTATCTCTATCTCTATCTCTATCTCTATCTCTATCTCTATCTCTATCTCTATCTCTATCTCTATCTCTATCTCTATCTCTATCTCTATCTCTATCTCTATCTCTATCTCTATCTCTATCTCTATCTCTATCTCTATCTCTATCTCTATCTCTATCTCTATCTCTATCTCTATCTCTATCTCTATCTCTATCTCTATCTCTATCTCTATCTCTATCTCTATCTCTATCTCTATCTCTATCTCTATCTCTATCTCTATCTCTATCTCTATCTCTATCTCTATCTCTATCTCTATCTCTATCTCTATCTCTATCTCTATCTCTATCTCTATCTCTATCTCTATCTCTATCTCTATCTCTATCTCTATCTCTATCTCTATCTCTATCTCTATCTCTATCTCTATCTCTATCTCTATCTCTATCTCTATCTCTATCTCTATCTCTATCTCTATCTCTATCTCTATCTCTATCTCTATCTCTATCTCTATCTCTATCTCTATCTCTATCTCTATCTCTATCTCTATCTCTATCTCTATCTCTATCTCTATCTCTATCTCTATCTCTATCTCTATCTCTATCTCTATCTCTATCTCTATCTCTATCTCTATCTCTATCTCTATCTCTATCTCTATCTCTATCTCTATCTCTATCTCTATCTCTATCTCTATCTCTATCTCTATCTCTATCTCTATCTCTATCTCTATCTCTATCTCTATCTCTATCTCTATCTCTATCTCTATCTCTCTCTATCTCTATCTCTATCTCTATCTCTATCTCTATCTCTATCTCTATCTCTATCTCTATCTCTATCTCTATCTCTATCTCTATCTCTATCTCTATCTCTATCTCTATCTCTATCTCTATCTCTATCTCTATCTCTATCTCTATCTCTATCTCTATCTCTATCTCTATCTCTATCTCTATCTCTATCTCTATCTCTATCTCTATCTCTATCTCTATCTCTATCTCTATCTCTATCTCTATCTCTATCTCTATCTCTATCTCTATCTCTATCTCTATCTCTATCTCTATCTCTATCTCTATCTCTATCTCTATCTCTATCTCTATCTCTATCTCTATCTCTATCTCTATCTCTATCTCTATCTCTATCTCTATCTCTATCTCTATCTCTATCTCTATCTCTATCTCTATCTCTATCTCTATCTCTATCTCTATCTCTATCTCTATCTCTATCTCTATCTCTATCTCTATCTCTATCTCTATCTCTATCTCTATCTCTATCTCTATCTCTATCTCTATCTCTATCTCTATCTCTATCTCTATCTCTATCTCTATCTCTATCTCTATCTCTATCTCTATCTCTATCTCTATCTCTATCTCTATCTCTATCTCTATCTCTATCTCTATCTCTATCTCTATCTCTATCTCTATCTCTATCTCTATCTCTATCTCTATCTCTATCTCTATCTCTATCTCTATCTCTATCTCTATCTCTATCTCTATCTCTATCTCTATCTCTATCTCTATCTCTATCTCTATCTCTATCTCTATCTCTATCTCTATCTCTATCTCTATCTCTATCTCTATCTCTATCTCTATCTCTATCTCTATCTCTATCTCTATCTCTATCTCTATCTCTATCTCTATCTCTATCTCTATCTCTATCTCTATCTCTATCTCTATCTCTATCTCTATCTCTATCTCTATCTCTATCTCTATCTCTATCTCTATCTCTATCTCTATCTCTATCTCTATCTCTATCTCTATCTCTATCTCTATCTCTATCTCTATCTCTATCTCTATCTCTATCTCTATCTCTATCTCTATCTCTATCTCTATCTCTATCTCTATCTCTATCTCTATCTCTATCTCTATCTCTATCTCTATCTCTATCTCTATCTCTATCTCTATCTCTATCTCTATCTCTATCTCTATCTCTCTCTCTCTTTCTCTATCTCGACGCGTGCCACCGAAGCAAGGAATAGTCCTTCAACTACTTCACGACATGTGGTATCGCCTCGCATGCAACTCAGGAAAGGAATCGAACGACGACGACGTCACAGCTAGAAGAAAAAATGGATTATCGATAAAGTCCAAAGTCCGAGTTCTATTATAATTCCAAGAATCCCCCGCATAGAAAATTGAGCCCTAGCGCTTTTCGTTCTCTCTCTCTCTCTCTCTCTCTCTCTCTCTCTCTCTCTCTCTCTCTCTCTCTCTCTCTCTCTCTCTCTCTCTCTCTCTTCTCTTTCTCTCCCTCTATCTCGACGCGTGCCACCAAAGCAAGGAATAGTCCTTCAACTACTTCACGACATGTGGTATCGCCTCGCATGCAACTCAGGAAAGGAATCGAACGACGACGACGTCACAGCTAGAAGAAAAAATGGATTATCGATAAAGTCCAAAGTCCGAGTTCTATTGTAA